>CAXITT010000687.1:340361-377039 GCA_964033795.1 Lymnaea stagnalis | reverse complement strand
CCTCTCGTAACCCTTCCAAAAACTATACAGATTAACTGCATCAGGGTCTGAGTGAAAATCTTTATGCTTACCAAACTACTCAGCCGGGAGCTTTATGGCACATTACTGGGCTTTCAGCACTCCGCTGTACTTGCACAAAGGAAAGAGTTAGTAACCCTTGAGTAACCCTAGAGAGAAGAAACATTCGTATGACAGATACTCTGAAGCTGAGAGTAAGTTTAGGATGCTTGTTTTTTTTTTGCATACCCTAGAAAAATATTTAATGATAGGATCATAGCTCATGTGGAGGATATGGGCTATCCCTACACAAACGCATAAACGCAATCATGTTCAGGAGTTCGAGTTTATGACTACAATGCGTCTCCTTACAGGCACCAGTGCCCCTTCACGTCCTTTATTTATGCTTAGACATGCATAGCAATATGATGCAAACGACTACAGCAATATGTTGATGTAGCGTTGGCATATGGAAATTACCGAGAAGACGCTATTCTTCATTAACTGGCGTACAATGGGACAAGCAACCAGTTTACCTGAGAGAAAAAAAATGCAAATGCATAATTTTGGATAATATGGTTCACAGACAAGCAACTGAAGTTCAAACCTGGTGATAAAAATTGGTCTACACAGATCAAATCGGCAAAGAACAATCCTACATTGGAAAAGTTGGGCTGAATTCTAAAGCTGCTGAACTTCTTTGACAATTTTGAGCCACGGAAAATGGTACTTAAGTACTGTCGAGAGGTAGAAATGGCAAAAGGAAAATGAAGCGTCGTTCCAAATGCAAAATAGCTGGGTAGCGCGTAGATGACTCATTCGTGCATCAAGTAGTGGAAGACAACCTACCTCGACCGCAACCTGAGAGGCTGAACTAGGACAATGCGACTATTCTAATGAAATAGTTCACCGACCGCTCGGCTAATGGCTGGGTTTGGTGGGCTTAATCAGAAGCTCTCGGGGCCCTGTGGGACTGCAGCATGGAAAGTTTATATTAAAAGAATTCAAGCTTTCTGTGTTCGCTGGGATTATTTTATCGTACTGGAGAGCTGCTTTCGTGATCCAAGAAAAGAGAACAGGAGGAATGGTGACGGTTAATAGTTAGTGTGGTAATCATATAAAAGTAGTCTAGCGAAAACCGGGGCCGCTCAGCCTCAGCCAGACGTACCAGTAGAATCAAAAAATACCTGGCAGACCATTTCTGAACGAAATGGTGCAGGCAACAAGTAAGATACACAATGACCCACACCCCCCCCCAAAAAAAAAAAGTCCAGTGACACAGAGCACTGCCTCATAGGCACATACATCTGCCTGCTATAGACCTGCTAGCATTGCAGTTTAGTCATGGAAAAACTAGGGAATCTTATTGACTGAATGTCCTCACTAGAAGTTCCAGGGGAAGCTAGGGCATTCCTAAACATTTGTAACCGCCATGAATCGTCCTAAGTAAAAAATATACACTGTAAGTATTTGGAAATCAGGTCAACCTCTAATTAATTTTTTTCCAAAATAAAAATGAAGATATTAAATAAAATAAAATAATTAAATGAAGATATTTTTCTGGAATTTTAAATACTGGTTGTTGCACCTCTTCTTTGTGACGTATTTAAGTTCTAGCACGGACTTTATTTGCTAAAAGCTGCATATTTTTAGGAATTGCAACAATAGACACAAATTTTATTTATGGCAGGGTGTATGTTTGCAGTAACATAGTCCTCCATATTATGCAGTATTGAGGGTACTGCTCCCAAGCAAACTCTCTGTCCCATCTGCGTCGTAGGGGGGACTTAGAGACGTTAAATATATCCCCTCCAACCCCCTAGAAAGTCCGGCCCGGTTGCTGCGTGAGCAGCAACCCGGCTGGCCAGGTGTTTCTTCTCTGGGGCTGCCACACTCAGCGGCCAGTCGAGTGGAGGTCGGGTGTGGCGGTCGTAGGGGCGGAGCTCTATTACTAGATTCGGCTATATTGACGCGTAATGACGTAGCATAAAAGATCTGTGCCTCACTACAAACCTTTTGAGGTTGCAAGACAAAAATATTGTGCCCACACTAAGGTTCTCAGTACGAACCCCCGGCGGGTCTGCCGCTTATTTCAACATGAGATTGACAGTTTCGGAAGGCTAAGATGGCAGGACAGAAGACATATTGTGGAATACGAGGTGGCACGAGCAGTAATTGCGAGAACAAATGGAGGCCCAACCTTATGCCAGCCAGGCTCTTCTGACATAATTCAGGTAAGAGAGGCCGATACATGATTATGTCTGCCGCTTATTTCAACATGAGACCAAGCTCAGTCTGGGATTGGCAGTTTCGGAAGGCAAACTGGGCTCAATACGAAACAGAGACCAGCTAAGATGGCAGGACAGAAGACATATTGTGGAATACGAGCATAATTGTCGAGGTGGCAAGAGCAGTAATTGCGAGAACAAATGGAGGCCCAACCTTCATAGTGTACTGGAAGGCACTGGTAGAGAAAAAAGTAGGCACGAACGGAGGCTAAGAAGAAGACACCTGTATATCTCCCAAGTTCGTGTCTTTAAAGTGAAAAAGTCCAATTTGTTCAGTACGTGTTAAAATTAAACCTTGAGGACGGAAGGAAGAATTGGCGAAAATACGAAATATACGTACCCTTAGATCACCGACTGGCACTGCGAAAGTGCTAAACAAACATTTTGCTACTGTAAGCAAAAAAGAAAAAGACTGACAAAAGCCAAACCTTCAAAAAACTACGCAAGCTGGAAGGAGGGCCAAACAAATGGAACCTTAACAAGTGTTTTCACGGCGTCTTTAACAATGACCGAGTGGCTAACTGCCCTCAGTAATTGCAAAAGAGGAAAAGCTCCAGGCACTGATAGGCTCTGTATTAAAAGGTTCAAGCCATTTGGACAAAGGAGAAAAAATTACACTACTCAACCATTATCAATAAAACATGGATGACAGGCATATTGCCAAGTCGTGCCACAGAGTGGTGATTATCTCAATTCCCAAAGAGGGTAAGCCAAGTGACCCACCGTCAAGCTACTTGCCCATTTCCCTCTAATCGTGCGTGGACAGAGCAAGGGCTTAATGCGCGACTATGGAACGAACCATGTATACAAAACAAGACTAGTTGCAATCGCCTCCACCCGTGTTGGAGACAAGGTTTCGGACGTGTGAACAAGAATCAGCTCCCACAAGGGTCGGCCTTGTTCCTGGCATACGTGTATGACCTACAATCGAATAATAAATCTGGCAAATTCATCCAGTAACTGTATCTAGTTCCTTAATAAATCTCGTTTTTTAAAAACAAATCCAAATTTCTTTAATTTTTCTCAGGTTCCCTACAAGTTTCATAAAATAAAATAATGTTAAAAAATAGTTTTGAGACAATTAAACAAATAACTCCTAAATACTTCACAAAGACACGTGGCATTACAAATAGATTTTTACTGCTCCAGTAGTTTGGGAGGGGGGGGGCAAATTTTTCTATATGAGTTGCTGCACACAGGGGCCTTGCGAAATATTACACGTTTCGTTATTTTATTTCCAATTTTAATCCAATGTCACATCCAGATGCTTAATGATATATATAGGCCTACTGATTTATATTTACCAAACCGTTTATTTAATTTTTGCATTAACTTTTAACAATAACACAAGGAGCCTGGTGTAAACCTGAATTTGGCATAGGCGCCGGGAATCACAAACGATTAGGAACAACTGTCATAACCCTCATCTTCTCATCTGGTATCGGAAAGGGACTTTACCAGCATTTCAATCACAAGGCATCATTTAAAAATTGTTCATCTTTTGAGTGTGGGACCAAGGTTAAATAATGTGGGATTGAATATTATATTTGCGATTTGCTTATGCCATGTAAAGACCTGGTCAAGATACACATTTTTCTTGAGGTGGTGCCCCCCCCCCCAAAAAAAAAATGCTTGGTGCCCTAGGCACGTGCCTTATTTGCCTAATGGTTAATCAACCCCTGACCTTTTAGATTATCTGCTTGAGGAATTTAATGTTATATGCAGGCTAAAGACCTAAGTGGTGACCAACCTAAAGATCTTAAGATTGCTTCTGCGCGAGTAGCACTGTCACTTGCATGCTATTGAAGATGCCCTTTTCAAATCAGATCAATATGGAATTTCGTAGAGAGAAGATGAAGGTTTAGAAGCGAATAGCAGGAGAACAATTAATAGATGCTGGACTTTCTTTACGAGACGAAATTGTAGGAAGATGCAATGTCGCGTTCATTCTGAATCCCAGATCAGATCAGCAGTGATCAAGAAAGTAGCAGATATGGTTGAGGCTGTTCAACCCAAGAGAATGAAATGGCGAAACGAGGTATGTGGAAGCTTGAAATAAAATAACAGGACAAAAAACAAGGACGTTTCGGCATAAAGCCTTCCTCAGCCAACAATGGAAATGAAAATATAACAAAGAAAAGAGCACAGTAGACAACTAAAACAGTATTCATTCGTGTCTCCGGAGTGGGAAAACAGGAAGCGAGAGAATATAAATATTGACACTGTGAAAAATAGAGAGTCCACAATAATAATGGACCAGTATATCCAGGGATACATCAACAAACAGCAATAAGAAAATAGATGAAATATAGGGAAACAGAGAAACATCAGTAGGATATTATTTGATTAATACCATATGGAGATATGGTGCCAAACAGCGGAATAAATTTATTTTCCATTTTAACCCTATCTGGTGTGTTACTGCATGAAATCAGAGCCGTAATGGTCACATCCAATGCACCTTTATGTTCTTTTTGGTTGAAATGAGAAGAGACCGGGGAAGGTTTACATTGCTCAACATCCCTTAGATGTTCAGTAAACCTATCAGCCAATCTTCTCCCAGTTTCCCCTATGTAATTAGATTGGCATCTACGGCAAACAATCGCATATATTACATTTGTCGCATATATTACATTTGTGCTGACACAGGTGAAACCCTCTTTAATGGTAAAGGTACCTTTAGGGAGGCCAATGCTTTCAGTTCGGAGTGTAAAGGGACAAGTTCTGCAACGGCCTCTTAAGCATGGTTTAGTACCAACGTAAGACGGTTCAGATCGAAGGCGACTATGAACCAGAAGATCTCCTAGATTTCTGTCCCGTTTAAAGACAATCACTGGAGGGGATGAGAAAAACTGTGGTATCAGGGTCAGCAAGAAGTATGCTACGATTTTTTAGGAATATTTTCTTGGCAGTTAAATTGTGAGGGTGGTAGGTAAGTATAAGTTTGGTACGATCCTCATTGTTGTTTGGGCGAGTTTTGAAAGCCTGTTTTCGTGTGATCGTGCTAATTTTAAATTCCTTTTATTTTGGTATGGATCTTGGGCATATTCGTAAGAAGAGAATGTAACATATTGTTTTTTAACAAATGTAATATCATCCACGTAAGAATTTACACATCCTATTTCCAAATTTCGACATGTATTTACCCAAGAAGAATAATTATTTATAAGATTTAAATATATTGTCATCCACGTAAAAATGACCAAAGAGTTTTGGTGAAACAAGCCATTTGCATGATATTTAGAAAAAAATAATTTTCATTTTATTTCGTAATATTTAACAACGCACTAAAAGACGCACAAAAAAAGAATGATGCGTGGGTTTTCCTGATAAATTTTTAAATTTATGGCTCGTTCAAACAAAGGACAGCAAAGAGAGAAGTACAATACCAGAGAGAAGTACAATAAAAAAGATACGACACGCAAAACAGTTGCAAACTAAAAATAATTAGATTTAATTATAATTACCAAACAAATGAAATATAATTACAAATCATCAACTTACAGAGAATATTGAACCGGTAAACAATGTGCCAATGTATAAAGATGAATGTTGAATGGGAAATAAACACATATGAGCACACAATGAATGGGTGAACATTGCCTAAGTATCTTGAATTACTAATTGTAGTGGGTAACGGGCTACTGTTGTCAAGTGTGTTGCATACAGCCTCCCGGAATTCTTACATGAAATAAACACATATGAGCACACAATGAATGGGTGAACATTGCCTAAGTATCTTGAATTACTAATTGTAGTGGGTAACGGGCTACTGTTGTCAAGTGTGTTGCATACAGCCTCCCGGAATTCTTACACGTATTTACTCTCATTACGTGACAAAACACATGATTAAGTGACTCCCATTGTCTCGTAAAGTTAATGATATATATCTGAATCTCTTTCCCTCTCCGTGTCTGTCAATCCCTTTATATATATGCAGCGTAAGCCCTGCCTTCTAAGGGAATAGAAATGTGGCCACGGCCACAGAGGAATGGATATTATAAGTTCAGTACCCTTCGTTATTTGAATATGGATAATCAACATTATGTGTATTAAATTTGGTCAAGAGCCATTCGTTGCGCGTTAACGTGATTACGTGTCGTTTCGTCCAGCCCTAACTTCTCTCTGAACGGTGGGGAGAGGTAACGCAACACCTTCCCCCGTACAACTCCCGGGAACAGTGGGAGAAAGTGATGCTCAAAACTTTTCCCGGAGATCGTTCAGTTNTAACGGGCTACTGTTGTCAAGTGTGTTGCATACAGCCTCCCGGAATTCTTACACGTATTTACTCTCATTACGTGACAAAACACATGATTAAGTGACTCCCATTGTCTCGTAAAGTTAATGATATATATCTGAATCTCTTTCCCTCTCCGTGTCTGTCAATCCCTTTATATATATGCAGCGTAAGCCCTGCCTTCTAAGGGAATAGAAATGTGGCCACGGCCACAGAGGAATGGATATTATAAGTTCAGTACCCTTCGTTATTTGAATATGGATAATCAACATTATGTGTATTAAATTTGGTCAAGAGCCATTCGTTGCGCGTTAACGTGATTACGTGTCGTTTCGTCCAGCCCTAACTTCTCTCTGAACGGTGGGGAGAGGTAACGCAACACCTTCCCCCGTACAACTCCCGGGAACAGTGGGAGAAAGTGATGCTCAAAACTTTTCCCGGAGATCGTTCAGTTACCTGGACGGTGAACCAACGTACTGACCAAATGACAAATTGTGGTGGAGCTTGCCAGTATCATACATAAGCTTTACTGCCACTTATGATGATTCTCATTAGAATCACGTCTGGGATAATCTACCCAGTCATTACCTTCTTAATGCAGGGCAGCTCCAAATACCCTCAAAAGTAATGCTTTATCTATATTTGGGATTTGTAGAATTGGTAGTAATATCTCCTTTCAGATCGTCATATGCTTTTTCAAGTCTTGTCCACATTGCTAATGAAATCTCTCCCAATCATCGCTGTGCAATTGTCCAATAGACTGGAGAGCAGGGCATGTCACTCCAATCTACATTTCGACCATGCTAACTGCCAACTGTCGATATCATTCATCAGCGAGGTATGCAAGGACGGACAGTTTTCAATCTCATCAACTTTTGCACGAGAATCTTGAATCTTAATCAATTGCAAATGAATCTGGCGGAGGATGCTCCTTAGTGAAGCTGTCTTCGCTATTGACATTTTGTCATCATGGAGGGTATTGTATGCCTAATGTTTTCGCTAAAGCGTTGTTTTCTTCAAACCAATACCTATCTTTCCTAGTAGAGGGTCTCACAATAGGTTGTACACGCTGTTTTCATGTCATTAGTGTCCAGTATGGTGGTATCAAGGCGTTTATCCAGGGTGTCAACAAAGGTTTTTCTCACATAAGAGACCTTCAGCTTACTAACAGTGATAATGACAGACGTGATTCTAATGAGAATCATCATGTGGCAGTAAAGCTTATGTATGATACTGGCAAGCTCCACCACAGCCTCTCATTTGGATCGATTGTTGGCTTCTGTCTTGATGCGGGAACACCAAAATTTAGTTCTCTTCGACTAGATCCTAGTCGACCGGTCTACCCCTAGCAAACTGTTGTGCTTCTTATTGCATTTGACAGTCAATCATAATTTGCAATAGCACAAACTTGCAGAGATATTGAAACTGAAATGCTAGAAACCAATGCTAGGCAACCTCCCCCTTCTTCCCCTAATTGTTCCTTGCATATATTAATGAGATAACTGAGAAACAAGGCTATTTGCAGACGACACGGAACAACGATCGACAAAATTCTTGACACGATACAAGGACTATCATCAGTTAGTTGTTGGGACATTTCATCCCGTTTACACTTTGTCAGTCTCCAGACGCAGATCCCTTCAAATTACCATTAATTGTATTGGCATAAATTTTTAGCCTGTCTCCCCGAAACGAGTCAGTTCAGGCTAAAAAAAAGTATTGGAGCTCCTCATTCCTGCGAAAGACAATAGGAGACTGGAATAAGTTTCTAAAAGCAACAGGCGATACATTTGCATACATTTGCAACCCCAGTTACTGAGTAAAAAGATTTTTTTAAAAAGAGCAAAAATGACGTAGGCACATCTTGTTCCATTTTACTATTCAAACTAGGGTGAGTCTGCTCATGGCCATTGGTTCTCATATGGATATGAGTGTACTGGTATATCCCTATGTCGTCGACCGGATCGTCGTAAACCATTAGTCCCTTTCAATTCAGTCTTTATTGAAATGCTACTATAAGAAAAATTAAGTGGTGTTTTAATTTTAAGTTTACCATACTATTCGATACAATTAAGATGATTGTTTTTTTTTATTAAACAGTTATAGTATAACTTGGTGACTCCAAGAGTTTTGTTTTGACTTTGCGTGGTGAAGAGAAAGAGAGAGGTAAAAGATATTCACGTCCAACGTCTATTCCTCAGCGCAAAGGAGAGTACAATTGACATGAATCTAAGCGAGTTGATTTCGAATACCCTACTTTCTCTGCAGCTTAGGCCGAATAGACGTAGGTGATCGTGTTATTGGAATACGTCCAACGTCTATTCCTCAGCGCAAAGGAGAGTACAATTGACATGAATCTAAGCGAGTTGATTTCGAATACCCTACTTTCTCTGCAGCTTAGGCCGAATAGACGTAGGTGATCGTGTTATTGGAAGCACTAGGCAAGTTGCCTCTCGTAACCCTTCCAAAAACTATACAGATTAACTGCATCAGGGTCTGAGTGAAAATCTTTATGCTTACCAAACTACTCAGCCGGGAGCTTTATGGCACATTACTGGGCTTTCAGCACTCCGCTGTACTTGCACAAAGGAAAGAGTTAGTAACCCTTGAGTAACCCTAGAGAGAAGAAACATTCGTATGACAGATACTCTGAACCTGAGAGTAGGTTTAGGATGCTTGTTTTTTTTTTGAATACCCTAGAAATATATTTAATGATAGGATCATAGCTCATGTGGAGGATATGGGCTATCCCTACACAAACGCATAAACGCAATCATGTTCAGGAGTTCGAGTTTATGACTACAATGCGTCTCCTTACAGGCACCAGTGCCCCTTCACGTCCTTTATTTATGCTTAGACATGCATAGCAATATGATGCAAACGACTACAGCAATATGTTGATGTAGCGTTGGCATATGGAAATTACCGAGAAGACGCTATTCTTCATTAACTGGCGTACTCTTCACGTCCTTTATTTATGCTTAGACATGCATAGCAATATGATGCAAACGACTACAGCAATATGTTGATGTAGCGTTGGCATATGGAAATTACCGAGAAGACGCTATTCTTCATTAACTGGCGTACTTTCTCTGCAGCTTAGGACAAGCAACCAGTTTACCTGAGAGAAAAAAAATGCAAATGCATAATTTTGGATAATTATGGTTCACAGACAAGCAACTGAAGTTGATACCTGGTGATAAAAATTGGTCTACACAGGGTCAGCAAGAAGTATGCTACGATTTTTTAGGAATATATTTTTGGCAGTTAAATTGTGAGGGTAGTAGGTTAGTATAAGTTTGGTACAATCCTCATTGTTGTTTGGGCGAGTTTTGAAAGCCTCTTTTCGTGTGATCGTGCTGATGCGATCTAGTGCTGAGACCAGAGTAGTTTCAGGATAGGATCTGGAGCGGAAGAAATCCATCATTTCATCGGCTCTTTCTAGAAATTCCTCATCAATTTGGCAGAGACGCCGTAGTCTAAGAAGTTGTGAGAAAGGTATGGAGTCTTTGCATGATTTAGGGTGGGAGGATGAGTACAATAGGTAACTATGGCTGTCAGTTGGTTTGTAGTAGGCAGATGTAATCAATTCGTTTTCTTTCAAAGTTACGGTGATATCAAGGAAGTTGACAGAATGTCCAGAGATTTGAGAAGTAAATTTTATTGATGGGTTAAATGAGTTTATCGGAAGATACACATCTAAAGGCAGCTAAAATTGAATTTCACAAATTGAAGGACTGGTTAGCATTTGATGTTTTGAAATTCATAGCTGAATGGGACTTCCTAGAATATCTTCCAATACTCTCGCTAGCCTTCAATTATTTCTTACGATCTGTGTCAGCGGAGTTTTTCAAAACTAAGGCTTATCAATTTTACGGGATAGTCAAGGCTTTCTGTTCTGAAAGTGATACAGTGAAGGACATTGATTTTGGTCAAGTGATTGACATGTTTGCAGCTTTGAAGTTGAAGACCAGTAAAAGGAAAAGTGTAAGTAAAATGGAAAAATAACTATAAGTTAATGTTACAGTTCTGAAATAAATTTACCTCCTGACCCTTAATTAATTTGTATTTGTTATTGTTATGCTGAGGACATATTTTAACAATAACAAATTTATCGTGGAAGTCGGGGGAAGCGGGAGGGGATGACGCCTGGCTACGCCACTGCTACCGAGTGCTATTTGAGCGATATCTAGAGAGTTCATTTACTGTGTTGACCAACCTTATGACGATACTTCTGAAATTGCGTGATATTTTTACAGTATTCGAGTTATAAAGTACGCAAAATCTCCAAATCGACACCCCCACCCCTCAGTATTCTTCAGCAGCACTGATTACTTATAGCAACCTAAATATTTGTAGGGGCGCGAAAAATTAAAGCTGGCTTGAGGCACCAAAATTGCTAAGGCCTAGACCCATACCATAAGTAAAAAAAAACAGAATGAATTAGTCATGGATAAAGACATTTTATCCACAATTTATTTTATTTACGTTTATCATATATATATATAATTTTAAATATATTTCTTAATTTCTTATTAAAAGGGTACAAAAATTTATAGACTTCAGTTATATACATAGAAATGTTCATTGACCTATCATGCTCAAAATAAGAAAAGGAAAATAAAAATGTGCAAGTTTACAAATTAATTTCAAGCTTAAATAGTCATAACCCAGATGTGCAATATAAAACATATGGATCTTACATAGTGAATCTTACATGACACTAAACTTATGTTATATAACTGAACACTATCACTACTTGTATGTTAGGTTACTTGCCACGATCCTCATACTTTATTTTCATAAGCTTAAACTTGTATATGGTTTGATGACCAAAGAAGTTTAAACATTGTGTGCCTGAATACTGTGACCAGGGTAGCAGCATAAACACCATGGAAACTGTACTGGAGCATGGCCTGTCTACTTGAACTTAAATTGGAGGCTTTTACTGATAATAAAATCTCCAATGATATAGTGAAAGAAAGGGTTCGGCAGGCAATTGGGGAGTACGATGACATACTGGTGACTGTGAAAAAACGAAAACTATAATGGTACGGCCACATAACAAGGAAACAAGGGCTTGCCAAAGAAATATTGCAGGGCATCACAAGAGGAGGGAGAAGAAGAGGAAGACAAAGAAAAAGATGGGAGGATAACATCAAAGAGTGCAGAAGACAGAGAGAAATGGAGGAGGATGGTTCACATGTCATCTATAGCGCCCCAACGGTCCAAGGACTAAAAGACATGAGGATGAGATATTTAGCAATCTATGGTCTTCTTAGAATCAATTTCCATAGAGGAGCCTCTTATGCCTATTGTTTCCTGGAAAAGTCATGGAGCCCCCCCCCCCTCCCCCCGCAGAAGTGCACAAGAAGTCCTTAGGGCTAGGCAAAACATATGCTCTAGCAAATAGATTTCATGATTGATTTATACCTTAATGGCCTTCTTAATACCAGAAGGTATTCGATTTTTATTTAAAACAAAATATTTGATTAATGAAGTGGTGTTAAACAGCTTATCTTACATACCTAAAACTTGTTTACTAAAATTATATACTTAGCACCTCTTATAATGTAGACATCAAATCCCCAGTTTACAAATCATGAGTCCCAATCCCAGTTTGGGGTATAGAGAGCATGATGTGTTTTCTTCAACCATTTAGTTTTTGTTCATGTATCAGTCTCGCGGGTCACTTTGATCCTATAAAATGGGTGCACCACTCAAAAAAGGTTGACAACCAGTGCACAAAATATTCAGTTTAATATTATTGTTTGTTACACAGTATGTGTTGCTTTGGTATATAAATTTAAAAAAAAACTAATTTTATTTTTTGCGTAATGTCTTTCATATGCAAAATCTATCATAATATATAGTTCTATTTTTATTAATCTATTGAGAGAAATATATTTATAATGTGTGGTAGACGAATTATACTGGAAACATAGATTTTAAGAAAATGGCTAAACTTAACCCTGATGAAAAAAAAGGTATTTATTATTCTACACATAACATTTATTATATAAAAATGGGGACTTAAAATTATGAACTGTAAATAATTTATACATATATATTTTTAATTTAAACTTTCAAGTCTTGCTAATAGGCATTTTGATCTAACCAGATATCTTTAATAAATTATTAATGCTCCATAACCTTCTTCTAGAAAAAAAAAGGTTATTTAAAAATTTTTATTTGGTTTTCTAATTAATTAAAAATTGTTCTCAACTTTTAAAAATATAGGGTTCTAATGCTGAATATTGGCCAGAAAATATTAACAATTTACCTAAACAATATTGTAAATATTAACTTGTGATTCAGCATTATTTTTTTTTTTACATGAAAATAAAATATTTAAGGAATTTTTTTCAACACAGCAATTTTTATTCTTTATTTATAAAAAAAAATAATCAATAATTGTAAAAGATTATTATATGCAATGATAAAAAATTATAACATAATATATATATGCTGAAAAAAAACCCATTTCATTTAAAAATTTTAATTCAACTATTTTTTTTTTTAAAATGGTATTTAGAAAAAAATGTCTCTTGGAACTGAACAC
Organism: Lymnaea stagnalis; assembly: GCA_964033795.1. NCBI lineage: Eukaryota > Metazoa > Mollusca > Gastropoda > Lymnaeidae > Lymnaea > Lymnaea stagnalis. The sequence continues at coordinate 363,955 of CAXITT010000687.1, read as the reverse complement.
AGTACGTTTTACACCAAACAGAACCTGATTAAAGTTAATTAACACTATCCAGGGTTACTACAGATGGGATGAAATTATAAGTGGTTTGAAATATAAAAGAAACTGAAGACATGACTAAAGTTGTTATCTCTTACATTTTTTAAAATTTTGAATAATATTTTAATAAATTTTGTTTAAATAAAAACAATATTATGAAATTTAATTTAAAAAAAATTAAGTAAAACTACAACATAAACAAATACAATTTACTCAAAGTTTTCATTTACTGACAACTTATTTATTTTTCTCTTTCTTTCCTTTTTTTTTTTTAACAACTAAGGTACAACAAAATGATTTATTATATAAAAATATTTTTAAAAAAAATTATTTGATGAAAAAAATAAAAAAAAAAAAAAAAAAAAAAAAAAATAAAAAAAAAAAATTTTTTTTTTTTTGACAACTGAGGTACAACAAAATGATTTATTATATAAAAATATTTTTAAAAATTATTTTTTGCTGCAAATTATCAAAAAAAAAAAAACCCCAAAAAACATTAAAGCAAGAAATTGTTATCTTTAATACAAGAGCTCACAGCCATTTCGGGCAAATGGAAAACTGACATTCACCAATGATGTAATTACCACTTCCCAAAAAAATTTATATCAGGAAAGACTTAGCATAGGTCAAGGTCAAGGTTTATAAAGTTATTAAAAACAATAATACTTGAGGAAACAAAACACCTACCTAATAAAGGAAAATAAATGTTTACAAAAAATCAAGGTTTCCTTTCTGGTATTTTAATAAAAAATATCTCCAAGTAGAGCTTTATTTACCAATCCCAATGATTAAATACCAAAAACTATTTAGTAAATTTAATTTTTCAATGTATTTTGATTTCATGTTAATTATTTAAGTGGATGACTTTAAATGGAAATACTGCAGCTCCATTAGACTCTATCAATTTTTTAAACAATTGTAAGGAGTAATAAATAGAATGAGTAAAAATGTTGGGGGACTGCAGAAACAAAGTTTTATGATCATATGCTGCAGTTAGTAGATGGAGATGAAAAGCTACACTTTATGTTGCTTGACTCATAATATTGCTTCAAAAGACATTTGTAGCACATATCAGAAGCACTGGATCAAACACTAGATTTATGTACACCAAAATGTTTATGTTTCATTCTCACTGCTTTAAAGTGAATTTATGGTTTATGTGAGTTTCATCAAGAAAAGTACAGCCCTTTTTGCAACAATCATCCTCGATTAAATTTATATTGTGGTACATAGGCTTTAAAAAAATTTAAAATACTAAAAAACATTAAGGGCAATCTAAATGACAGAATTATTGTTTTCATTCAGAACATAGTTATGAATGCAATACTAGTTTTTAAAGAAAGCCTGTCTCTTTTTAAGTGATTAAAACTGAATTTATCAAAAAGATCTATGTCAAATATAAATAGATTTGGACATTAGACTTATGGAGAGAAATATTAAATGAAGAAACAAATGTACAAAAAGGTCACTAGAAATCCCTGATCAAATCCTCATAACTCTAACTCTAACCAATACCAGATTTTTTAAATACAAACTGGAGATCCTCTGTAAAGCTATACATAAAAGATTCTCAAAGCGTTGCATCAAACTTATTCTCTGACACACTTTCATCAACTTGAGCAGCAAATTTTCTGGACAAAATAGGAACATTCTTCATACTTCTTCCATGAAGATTATCCAAGTTCCCTAGAAAAGCCTTGCAGGTTGTTTCAATTGTTTTTGTTTCCAGACAGGCTGGGCGTAGAATTCTTCTCTGGTCATGCCCAGTACCTCCTTAAAAAATACAAAATAATGATTAAATAATATTTAATAACTAAACAATTTCTACTATTTATAAATAAGAATCTGAGCGCTCTTGAAATGACTTCGGATTTGATAATTATACTTATAAAAAGTGTCACCATCTAAATATGCAAATCATTAAGGAAGGTGAGACAACATGTAAAATGCATTTGATGGTGAAAGATATAAGTACAAATAAAATAACTTTCTACACAACTTCATACCTTGACAAAAAAGAACAAAAGAAGTGGCGGTGTAGTGAGGATGAGGACAGAGGAGTGGTGTAGTGGGAACAGAGGGGTAGGGCAGTGAGGACAGATGGGTGGCGTAGTGAGTAATTTTTAAAATTTCTAAATGCCTTCGAGGGCCGCATAATATCAGTGGCCTGGCCGCATTTTGCCCAACCCTGTTATAAGATATTCATTAATAAAAGTTAAAAAGGTTAGTGCCTTGAGTTTTAGGTCTGTTCCAAGTGCTGATTCCAAAAATCTCACAGCTCTGGTTTTTAAAATGTATTTATAAACATTTATTTTTCTCTATATAAAGTCAATTTTGCTAAATGTAACATTCAAACATTTTTTAATGGGAAATATATTTATATTAGCAACATTTTGTGTGTGTATAAAGACTTCCTTTTTACAATATGCATTGACACAAAATTGACAAGTTCAAGGGACAAAACTGACTTTGTTCTGATGGAAATGTTTAAATTTCACATGGTGATCTTAGTAGAATACATACATTTTAATTTCTAAAGCTTCTGATATGTTAAAACAACTGCATATAGATTTGATTTTCAGCATGTAGGAAATCTGCACTTGACAAAAGAAGATATATAGTAACATAGGTTATTTAATGACAAGACTGGAGATCAAGATAAACCAAGGGCTCATCATATTGTATGCAAAACCTGTCTGGGTTCAATTCCTCCAGCTGACTTGAGTGAAAGAATGTTCTTTAAGAAATAAATGAACTTAATTGCAATGACTTAGACTTGATACCCAGAGAACCTTAACCAAAGAGTGAAGTGAACATTTTAACAATGACAGCAGCCAGATGACAAGGTAGATGAAATGCACATATGATGGAGATTTTTGTTGGAATCTTTTTTGCTATTGTATTGGAAGATCCTATCTTATGAAGAAGCTCTTAATAATTATAATAAAAAGTCTCAAGTAAATATGTTTTTTTGATATGAATTATGCACATTTTCATCTGTTCTCAATATAAATAATATAATGCATTATGCTTATTAAAAATAAATAAGTTCACTCTTTAAAAATCTAGAGGTGATTAAAAAAAACTGGTACCATTTTTTGAATCAAGGGGTAAAATATACCCAGAACATTTGAGACATGAAATTTTGTGTTGGCCAATGTTATTGATGCTTTTAGAAGAGTTTTTAAACTCCATTATTTTTTTTAAATATGGATCATAAGAAACAAAAGCCTTTCAGAGAATCATGGAATTAAAGAGAAAAAAAAAAAAAAAAATGCCAGGTAGTACAAGTTTTTAGAAAAGTTTTTAAAATCCATTATTTTTTTTAAATATGGATCAAAAGAAACAAAAGCCTTTCAGAAAATCATGGAATTAAAGAAAAAAAAAAAAAAAAAATGCCAGGTAGTACAAGTTGTAAATGACTTACTTCAAATTCAGCATCATCCAGGTAGGTCTCCAGCTTGAGTGGGTCAACACCCTCTGGCAGTGGACGGTCCTGGAGCTCAGCCAGCGTGTAGCGTGTTTTGGTCAGACGGTGAAGAACTGCAGAAACCTTTTCCATGTAGTCTTCGGGTTTACCTTCCTGTCAAACAAGCCAGAAAAAAACATTTGTGATGATAAAGACTTGTTTTCTAACATACTCAAAAACTTTTCTTTTTTTTTTACTGTACCAAGAATATTGTCTTGACTAAAATGGTTTACTTAATAATTTCTATTATTGATCTTGATATCAATAAATATATTGAAATCTTTTTGATTAATACAATTTATTTTTAAAAAATCCAAATTTAAAGCTAATAATACAAATAAAAGTACATTAAAAAAAATATGTTGTAGTCAAGGGCCTTTTGTATTACTGACATGGAAATCTCTTGCTTCCTCCTATGTATACCAATGAAACATGTTTAGAATATATAAAAAATGTATGTGTTATATAAGCTGAGAGTAAATTAATGACTAACCTCCAAGGAAATATCTCTAACAACTGTGTCCACCACCCAAAATGGGAACAGACTTATGAAAGACTTGGGCTCAACCCCTGCACAAACCAAATATGCTGTGGGTGGTTTCTCTGGAAGTTTTTCTGGTTGAGAAAATCCCAAATAGTAACACATTTTGAAACAACATTGGCCTAAAGTTAACTCAATTTCTTAAAATAATATAAATGAGAATTTTTTTAAAATGTGTGAAATCTAAGAAAATAAGAATATTTTCTTTAAACTGAATTCTCTTAACAAGAGTGAGAAGCAATTGGCAATCAACTCTTTACTCTAACCTTTAAATATGTACAAAGTAATCTAAACACATTTCCAATTATCTGGATGAATATTTTATATTAATTTATCTTATATATCTAACTTTTGCAAACTTGAAGTCACACTGAGTCACAGCAAATACAAACTCTGACCGAGTTATCCATACCTCTACAGTAATGAAGAGTTGTCTCCATTGCACACCGACGGTCCATATTAAACCTGGCCGTCGCCGAACCTGTATGTACATTATCTGTGTCATGTGACCCAATGGGCCACCAGCCTTGCCATAGATAAACCTCATGGTCATTGTCCAGAAGAAAAAGAGCTGCAAATGGTAAGTACAGTTGAAATGATAAGTAACTAAATTTGAACTGGTAAGAACCGTTGAAATGGTTAATAGATGGAAGGAGAAATAGTCAACAAAAAGTATGTTTTTAAATGTCAGTTCAATAAATACTGACTCTTATTTAACATTGTTTTTGAAAATCTGCCTGACAGATTTTAAGGAAACGTTGATATAAGGACTAGGTTTGTGTCATGTTAATAAATGCATAGGAAGTTAATAAATCCATAGGAAGTTAATAAATGCGTAGGAAATTAATAAATCCATAGGAAGTTAATAAATCCATAGGAAGTTAATAAAAGTTAATAAATGCATAGGAAGTTAATAAATCCATATGAAGTTAATAAATGCATAGGAAGTTAAAAGTTAATAAATGCATAGGAAGTTAAAAGTTAATAAATGCATAGGAAGTTAATAAATCCATAGGAAGTTAATAAATGCATATGAGGTGGAGAAACCTGTCAGTTAACAATTAAGATTGGTGTATAAAAAAAAAAAGTAATTTACCTGGCTGTGTGGACCGGTACAAATCTGCTTGGAGGAAAGGGAAAGGTGTAGTGAGGTCAGGCACCCTGGATAAGTTGAGCTGTTCATGGACTTCAAAGATCATGTTAACACTGGACATTTGAAACAAACGAATGGTGTGTGTGTAAGGCTTAGGATCTGTAGAGTGAAAATAGTAAAAAGCATGGTTTATTGAAACATCAGATGTGTTTGTTTTCAAGTTAAATGTTACATTTGAACAAAATGTTTGTTGTGTAGAATTTATGAGATTAATTTTAATGCAAGGTTTGTGAACATTTTTGTTAGTAACATTTCTTCGTTTAGCTAAAAGTGACTAAGTTTGGTAAATCTAGATATGTTTTTCTAAGGTGACTTGAGCCTTGCATTAAGTGTGGGAGTCAAGGGAGCCTACTTAAGGCTATGAGAAAAGTATAGTCAAACTATACCCTGGTATACAAAAGTTTGTTTGTGATAATGGGATGCCCGATATATACTAAGTATATATAAACAAAAAAAAAAGCCACTGGCAATTTGAACACATGACACTGAAAATCCACCAGGAACATGACATTTTCTGGAAATTAGTTCCTGATAAAACATTCCTTTCTGTAAGACATGAGCTTGCACAGTAAAGATAAAAGTTCAACAATTAGCAAAATATTTATTGAAGGTATTTTTTTAATTGACCCATTCCTCGTCTATTTAATTTGTAAAGCAATAGTTGTGTCGTATTGTTCATCATTTATTAAATGATTTGATTTTTACTAACCAGACCCTAGCCCTGAAAATTTTTACAAGCCTTCATTCATTGCCATTTTAAACATTTAAATTTAAAAAAACAAAAAAAAAAACAAAACACAACTGAATTAACAGCAACTTGTGATTTCTTATCATTCTAATAAGATACAATTCTTTATAAGATAAGATTCTTTTATTGATCCAGACAAATTGAAATAATATGAATTTGTGCATGCACAGAGGCTAGATAGTCCAGTGATCAGGTGCATTGCTAAACAGCAGTAATACTTTTTTTTCATCCTCATAGCTTCAAATTTAAGAGTATGGAATGATTTGAACAATATATCTGAGTTAATTTATGTCAAGGATGAAACAAAAGAAACTTTGCAGTTATTCTGCAATATTTTATTTTTTAAATTGGGTTGTGCTGGCATTTGAAAAAATCAATCATGTTTGAAACATACCGGTGATAAGGGAATTGTAAAGGGTACGATCCCTGCTGTCAAGAGCGGCCCAAATCTCCCTCTTTTCCTCCCCTTCTTCCACTTCAGTGATGGTAATTACAGCATTTTTGTGAAGACTAAATTCTAAAGGAGTTCTGATATAGGAAATACATACAATAAAAGAGATTCAGTAAATATATTTTCAGCGGCCAAAAGGTTGCAGTGTAAATTTTGAAAATAAATGTTTACACATTGATGAATAAAACCGCATAAAAAATAGTTGACAAATATTTCATGAGTTTTCTCTTTAATGAAGAATAAAAGAGTTATAATATGTAACTTGCTATTTCATAAGTTATATCAGTGCTAGATTAACTCGCAGACTTACTTTTCTCTCCACTTGTCCACCACCTTTCGACATAAGACTCTAACATGTTTAGGGGACTTGACACCATGCCATATATACACAATACCAGTATTGATATTAAGTAAAACTAATGAGGAGCGACTACGCAAGTGCTCTAAACAAACTGGAATCTGAAAAAAAGATAAACAATTTTAAAAAATAAAATTTAAAAAATAACATAATTTACGATTTATACTTTTTTTCAATATGATAACTAAAACTATATAAAAAAAGCCTTGAATGATAATTACTACGCTATGATTAGAATCTCCTGGGATTTTCAGATAAGATAATTTCACAAAAACATAAAAAATTGCTCTACTCCAGGTAATTATATAAATTATTTTGCATCCATTAATTAACATGACTAAAACACTAGACAAAAGTGAATTTAAAACCTTGATATTAAGAAAGGCTTTTTTGTTAGTTAAATGTTCAACACATTTATTTATATTTTGCCAAATTATGAACTGACCTCAACAAGGCATGCTTCATTTTCATAGTCTCCTCTCAAACAATAGAGCCGCCAAGCTCCCTGAGTATTTGTTGCAGGGTCTTCTCTCTTCCCTATGTGAACCACCATGCTTCCATTAAAGAGATTCAGGAAGCAAGGATATTCTTTACCTTGTAAAACTCTAACCTGTAGAAAAAGAAACAAACTGATATTTAACAATCAAAATCATAATAAACCTGCAGATTTTATCTTCATCTTTAAATACAGCCACATTGTGTCAACTCTTCACCACAAAATATAGAATCAAGGTAGGCAATCATTTAAACATATGCAAACATGCAAAATTTTAATTGCATTGTAAATAAACATTAATATTTCAAGTTATTTCAGCCTTGGTTGCTAAGAAATATCAGCTACTAGAAATCCATATTTCAGCCCTAGTTTCTGAGAAAAGTTGGCTAATACCATCCTAATTTCAGTCCTGGTTTCTAAGAAAAATTAGCTACAGGCGTCCATATTTCAGATATTTCAGCCCTGGTTGCTAAGAAATATTAGCTACTAGTATCCATATTTCATCCCTAATTGCTAATAAATGTTAGTTAATAACATCCATTCCATACTTCAGATATTTCAGCCCTAGTTGCTAAGAAATGTTAGCTTCTAGCATCCATATTTCAGCCCTGGTAGTTTAGAAATGTTAACTACTAACATCAAATCCATAATTCAGCCTTGTTTGCTATGAAAAATTTTAGCTACTAGAACCATATTTCAGATACTTCAGCCCTGGTTGTTAAGAAATGTTATTCACTAGCATCCAAATCTTTGTGAAAGTTAAGCAGAAAAACATGTTACTAAAAATGTCAGTGTCAACAATACTGTCAAGAGACTGTTGATATCTGAACTGGAAGGTCTCTGTGACAGCTAAGAAGGCAAGATCTTTTATCTCACCCATGATAGACTCTGCCTTATTGAGCTCATAATTAAAGATTGGTCAATGTCTGGTGTCAGAAAAAACACAATTGCAAGAATCAGGGGAGATAATTTGACAAGCTCCTTTAGAGAAGCCCACACTTAAAGTCAGCCATATCTGATATGAGCTTCAATACATATATTTTTATTTATCTGTGCCTCCCTTTCCTTGTCTCATATATTTTTATTTACCTGTGGCCCTCTTTCCTCATCTAACTCTACAGTCATAAGTGCAGATGCACCCTTCTCATTGATCGTAGAGTTACTTCCCTGCCAGAAGAAATAGGCACACCGTTCTCTGCCCTTAGGAACATTTCGAGCTGCACCTTTCAAAGTTCTCAAATCTGTGGAAAATAACAAGAGTTTAACAAATGCCCTTAAAAGTAGTAGAGAAATGAATTACGGTATTGAAATGATTATTTTCTCATAAAAGTTTTTAACTCACTGGAATTGGCTATCATATACTGCCATCTGACCACATATGTGTCTCCATCATGGAACTGACCGTGACTGGTAGATGGTAACTTAAAGTGATCGTACTCCAAGACGTGCCAGGTGGCTACATTAATTGTAATGATATCTTGTTCCTTTATAAACCCTTGCATATCCTCTGTCCACTTAACACCGCGGCCAAGGTCTGACCCATCCAGCTTAAGGGTGACAGGGTATGTGTTGAGGGGAATCATAAGCTTGGCATCATAGGGTTTCAATTCCTGGATGTCTTTCTGTTGATGGAACACATATCAAGACTTAGTATCTCCACCACCACTTAGTATCTACACCTGCACTTAGTATCTAAACCAGCACTTAGCATCTATATTGGAACTTATTATCTACATCAGCACTTGGTAACTTAATCAAGACTAAGTATCTACATCATCATTTAGTAACTACATAAGCACTTAATATCTACACAATCGCTTAGTATCTACACCAGCACTACTACATCAGCATAATTTATTATCTAAATAAAGACTTAGTATCTACATCAACACTTAGTAACTACATCAGCACTTAATATTAGCTAAATCAAGTCGAAGTATCAACATCAGTACTTAGTAACTACACCAGCACTTTGTAGCTACATCAGCTCTTATTCGGAAAATAAAGACTAAGTCTCTACACCAATACTTAATATCTACATCAGCCCTTGGTATCTAAATCAAGACGAAGTATCTACATCAGCACTTAGTAGACACACTATGATTTAATAAACACGCCATGATTGAGTAGATCTATCAACTCTTACTTTCTACAGACACTTCAATTGATCAAATTTAGGATTCATAATCAACTCTTGTATCAACATTCGTACAATGTTTTTTCAGAGTGAGTATATTTTTAGTGTCTTACCAATTAAATACAATTATTGCATTATGATAACTGAACATTTTAATTTTACAGACAAAAGTAATTGAAGTAAAGTCAAGAAACTGAATGAATCAACGCCAGACTATTAAAGAAATTAATAGAAAACTTTTAAATATGGAAATATTGTATCAATGTATGACATGTTTATTATACTTAAGTTTTTTAGCTAAATTATTGTTTAAGAAAGTGTTTTAACAATATCATAGAATCAAAAAAGCAAAAACTCACATTAACAGAATCAGTGCCTGATACATCCAGGCCTTTGCATCCAATGATGCGTGAAGAATCTGGCCAATCTGCAAACTTTTCTCGAAACAAAATGGTTTCCATATTTTGGCTCACTTTGCCAAAAATAGTCCAAGATGGTCGTTTGTCTGCTTTCACTGGCAAACCACCATGATCTTCAGCTGTCGGAGTTAAAAATACAATTAATGATATTGTCTGCATCAATTTTTGTCCGCATAAACATTTGTACCAATAATAATCCAAGTCTCTCACACTTGCCAGGTTGGATGTATATACTGCATGTAGCACATCTTGAACACATTGTACACGATTTTGTACCATTTATCCTTCAAATAAGTTCAAGCAAAAACGTGTATTAACATCAAATATACATGAATTGCCTCATATTTCCCTTTGAGATAATAGTATTTATCCAAAACTTCCAATTTCATTCCACAGGAAGTTGATGCTTTTGTATTGATACTAAAAGTAATAATGGACCACAATAACCGTGAGAAAAGTCATTATCCAAATGCATAAATATAATTGGTTTATATCATTCTAATGCTATTATAATAATCTCTATAGAAATCACTTATATCTGGACCACTAACCGGTGAGTAAATACATTGCAAGTTGTGTCTAGCTAATTCCATCAATTCTATTCACCAATAAAAAAAAAGATTTTAATCTTCAACATTGTTACAACAACAGTATCACTACAGCAGTTTCAACAACATCAATGACATTCTTAAATTTACAGGAACAATTCTTACTTTTAAGTGGAGAGATGGGATTGATGACACTTTGTGTGTAGTCATAACCTTTCTCAAACAACTGTTTGGCCAGCTTCAAGCCAAGTCTCCTTTGATCCATTGTGACTGATTTGCCTTGCCAGAGATAGAATTCTGTGCCAAAGTCAAAAACAATCACCTGAAAATAGAATGAAAAAATGCAAAGGTTTAACAAAATATTAAAATCACATTTTTAAATATCTGCAAAAGAGATATTTACAAAAATGTTAAAATTGAAATTTTATACCTTTCAATGTCTTTAACATAGTTTTTACCATCATTAAATTAACTTTATTAACAGACCTGGTTACCCTGCAGCTCTCAAAATAGTACTATATCATCTCTAAATAGTACTTAACCATCTCAAAATTGTAAAATGCTGTAACATAATGGTAAATAAATAAAGTGTAATGTATACAAAAAATATTCACATCACGTCTAAAACAGGTCACTCCAAAAGTAGGTGAATGATGTTTATATATTTATATACATTGCTTTATTTTCAAATAAAAAGGTGCCCATTACTGCCTTTTTTGGGGTAGGACAACGGAAATTGAGGATGCCTGCAGAAGCCACCTAAGGAACAGAGGAGATTGGAGATGGGGGGGGGGGGGGGGGGGGGGGGACGACGACTGAGCCCTAGAATTTTTTTTAAAAATTCAAGTTGCAGGGATGCACATTTGCATAGACCTGAATATAGTTTTGCATTATTTTACACTTAAACGTAATGCTTGTGGCAAATTAGATTCCCTTTACCTAGCTGTTTATTAATTCTTTTAATTTTTAGCACCTGCTTAAATAGTAAAAGTGTTTTATAATTTTTATTTAAGATTGAGAAAAAATTTTTGTTTTAAAAATCGGTCTAAAAAAGGATAATGGAAAGGAAAACACAATCACCCAAATTTGATGTACATTTATTTTAAATGAGCATTATCTTGAGCTATACTCTACAATGAATGTAGTCACTGAGACTGCTCTGCATAATTTTCCCGCCTTGTCAGTAATGAATGAACCGGATGAAGTGCCAAATTTACAGGAGCTCGAAAAACCCATCAATTACCTTGCGGGTGGGAAGGCTCCAGGGATCGACTGCATCGCAGCGGAAATCCTCAAAAAATGGAAAACCTATCCTACTTCAGCCCTTAAATGAACTCCTCTGTCTGTGTTGGGAAACAGGTCACATTCCCCAGCCAATATCGTAACATTGTAAATAAAGGAGGCCGAAGTGATTGCAATAACTACCGAGGTATTTCTCTCCTTAGCTTAGTTAGAAAGACTTTTGCCCGTGTTGCCCTTAAACGTTTGCAGAGTCTGGCAAACCGCATCTACCCAGAGTGGCTTCAGGAGTGGGCGCTCAACAATAGTGACAATAGACATGATATTTTCGCTACGCCAATCGCAGGAGAAATGTCGTGAACAGCAAATGTCTCTTTATATTGCCTTCATAGACCTGACCAAGGCATTTGACTTTTTAAGTTGAAGAGGCCTTTTCAGTATCTTGCAAAGAATAGGTTGTCCCCCACGATTGCTTACAATAATACAGTCATTTCACAAAAACATGCACAGCACAGTAACTTTCAATGGCACTGTCTCGAGTCATTCCCAGTTAGCAGTGGAGTAAAACAGGGTTGTGTACAAGCGCCAAGGCTCTTTTCTTATTTTCTTTTCGATGCTCCTTCAATTTGCTTTCAGGGACTGTGAAGAGGGAGTGTCCATCCATACCAGATCTGATGGTAGGCTGTTCAATATCGCCCGCCTTCGTGCAAAGACCAAAGTAAAAAAGGTGCTGATTCGTGAACTGGAAGGTCTGCAGGGGCTGGTTAATCGTCTCACACACACTTGTTAAGAGTTTGGACTTTCGATTAGTCTACAGAAAACTCATGTAATTGATGCAAGAAGCACCGTTTCCTCCAATCATATCTAAATCTATGTAGGGTCATAATCTTTCGGTTGTTAATCATTTCCAATACCTGGGATCAATGTTCCCTCTAAGGTTTGTTGGTTCGTGTGCAAAATCATAAAGTTGTGTGCACATTTTTACACCTTCAATTTTTTTGTGCGCAAAATTTTCAGCCCACAGACACTTAAGTGGAAATTAGCTGCGCGGTACTCAAAACTGCTGTGCGGTACTCAAAACTGCTGTGCGCGGCGTCTGTGAGATTGCTGACGGCCGCGCAGCTTAAAGGGAACATTGCCTGGGATCCAATATTTCTAGTTCTCTCTCCGTTGATGAAGAGATAAATATCAGGATCGCAAAAGCAGCAGCAACTATGGCTAAACTGAATAAGCGGGTGTGCAATAATCCCAATCTAACTGATAAAACAAAAATAAGTGTCTATCAGGCATGCATGCTTAGTACGCTCCTATATGGTAGCGAAGTGTGGACCACATACACCAGTCAGGAACGGAAACTCAACAGCTTCCGTCAATGGGAGTCGCTTAGTCGCTTGATTTGTCACGTGATGAGAGTAAAAACTAGTAAGACTTCCGGTAGACTATATACAACACACACACTAGTGCTTGACAACAGTAGCCCGATACACACTACAACTACACTACATTTCGTCCAATGAAAATGAACAATAAAATAAACAAAGGGGAATGACTCCTGCGTCAATAATGAATAAAAACGCAAATGTCGTCATGAGCATGCACGGAGCTCAACAACATCCTGCCGATAATAGTAATAGTATTGATAGTTCCCATCGAATATCGCTCACAAATTTTTCTTGAAATAACTTTCTTCCTTTAATCATAACTGACGTATATTTACTGTCACATTTATGTATTTCATTTAAAAAACGCATGTATTCCAGAATATTTCGAAAGGTAAAATTTTTAAGTAGCATGACATTGGGGAAGCACTCATGAAGTATCTTTTGTTGTGTGTAGCAGCCTAGTGATGGCTTACTCACATCACGTGACCAAACAAGGAAGTGACTAAGCGACTCCCATTATAAAAAGTGTTGAACTGCAATAAAGCTTTAAAATAGATTAATACGACACGAACAAATTGTGTCAATATAACAATATAAGTTACGCTTTAATAATAATTATACATTATACACAAGTAAACGTTTCGGCACATGCCTTCATCAGTACAAACAAAACACATTTAAATAAGTATAAATTAAATTTACATAATATAAATATACATATCCTACCTAAAACAGAAAAAAATTAAGAGAGGGCGCTAAAACCAGACAAAAACAAAGTAAAGAGAAGTAGAAAGGAAGTGATTTTAACATAATTATAAAAACCAAACAGGTCTCACGAAGACGGAAGGATGCCATATATATATATTTTAAATGTGCGTTTTATGTCATAAATTATATAAATATAAGAATGAGCTAGAGTGACATAACGCCAATAGGGAGATATGATTTAAATACGTTCAGATTTCTAAAAACAATCAAAGTTATTTTTTATTATTTTACGGAAATCGGATAAATTTACATGCGCAAAAAATATTATATTTCCACTTTTATTTTAGCAAAAATTTAAGTATTATTATTATAAATTACAAATACATTTAAAGTGACAACTAAGGAATTATTTTAAGCATTTTATCTGAATTTAAAAGTTATGAAAAAAATTATTATTCAAAATATTATGATCTAAGAATTGCATCTTAATCACATTTATCGGTAAAACCCAAACATCTGTTATTCTTAGTGCGTATTTTAGTGCGTTGTTAAAAATGGAAATAAAAATAAAATTCATTTGATCTAAATAATTAAGCAAATTAACTAGAGCTCTAAGTTGTTTTTTTTAATTTTATAATCATGCTGGCAAAACTGATAATTTATTTGCCCCTTCTTAAAAATAAAACTAATACATATAATAGATTGCGTTTGAAATTGCAAAAAGTCCTCTGAAATTAAATACAACTTCAGCATCGTATTTTAACACTTAATACTTTTCTACTTTAATTCTTTAAAAAAAATATACTTCAATTAAATTTATATAGTAGTGAAAAACCTACCCTTTAAATATACTTTTAAGACGCAAATGCCGATTAATGCAATCAGTGCAGCGAAACTACATATCCAAATAGCATTCACTAATGCCTTATCACTCATCCAAATAAGAACAACAGCATGTGGAATGCAAAATGTTGTTTTTGCCTAGCCCTATGCAAGGGGGTTAAATTCCCGTTGATTATTTTAGTAATTTCTTTAAAACTGTGTTTGAGAGGGGGGGGGGGAGGAGGAGTAATATTATAGTTTCATTCATTTGCCCAAGGCAGCACACGATACGCCTCAGACTGAATTTGACAAATAATTTACCTTCTACTTCTTAGGCTTAGGTAGATATATATGGGGGTTATAAAATTGGTTGTGTACACTTTTATGTGGATGGCAATTTCTTTAAATCCAGTGATGTTACAGCTGGGTAAAATAGATGCTATATTCTCATTTCACCAATTGAGAAAATCAATGACGTTTACAAAACGTAAGTACATTTACACAATTATACCCATGAATATCAAACCCATTCATTTTACACCAGCGAAAATTTAATTTTCAAAATAGCGATGGGTTAAGACTTTCTTAGATGGTAGATGGATAGAAAGATAGACAGATAGATAAATAAATGGATAGATGGATAGATAAAAATATAAAAAGATAGATGGATGGATGGATGGATGGAGATTCCCCTCCTCTGACCGATAAACGATCTTGCTGGCTGCCGTCCATGGTTTGCCTTGTAAAAGTTATGTGGTGGGGTGGGTGAATATACATTGCTGTTCTTTATTTCATAAATGTATCTATTTTAATGTCATGATTATGTCTCTTTTGATAAAATTTTTATGTACAGCGTGGTGAGCCCAGCCCTAGGCTGGGGTACCGAGCTATAAAAGACGTCTTATTATTATTATTGTTATTATTATTATGGATGGATAGATATATGATAGACAGACAGACCGATGGAGAGACCGACAGACAAACTGACAAACAAACAGACAGACCGACCGACAGACTGCCAGACAGTCAGATCGACAGACAGTCAGGCTGTCAAAGACTTCTGTCATGCTGTGAAAGAATGGATGTCATCAAACAGACTACAATTTAATTCCGATAAGACTGAGGAAATTATTTGTGGTTCAGACGCTAATCTTCGGAAAGTTGCCCTCGCATCAATTAAAGTTGGTGAATCAAAGATCCCGTTGTTCTCCACTGTCAGAGACCTTGGATTATATATTGACAGTAAACTTAGAATGATTCCCCACATCAGTTCTTTGGTCAGGGCATGCTTCTGTCATCTACGCGCCCTGGGTTAGCTGCGTCCTCAACTCATTAGGAGAATAGCCAATGCTGTAGCGTTAACTCTAACCCAGTCAAGATTAGATTACTGTAACAGTTGTTTGTGGGTTTAACACTTCAGAGACTCCAGAAGGTACAAAATACTGCAGCACATATTGTATCGCAGATAAAGAAATCTGACCACATCACCCCAGTTCTACAAGATCTCCATTTGGTTCCTGTGAGAAAGCGCATTGATTTCAAAATTCTGTCCCTGGCGTACAGCTGCATATAAGGCTCTGCACCAGAATATCTTAAAGAACTGATTTATAAACATGTATGCTTAAAGAACCTGCGGTCTTCAACACAGTCCTTACTGAAAATTCCCAGTTTGGATAAACACAGAAAAAAAGTCTTACTGAGAGCACTCCTTTGAAGCGATAACGCCAAAATTATGGAACAGCTTGCATCAATCTTTGAGGGAAATTGAAAATGATAAAAAAAATCCTAAATTTAAGAATTCCAGAGCGCAGCGAGTGTGCTAAAGTAGCATGGATACCAGCGCTATATAAATATTCAATCAATCAAACTTACCGACAGATAGATCGACAGACAGACCTCAGACAGACAGATCGACACAGGCCAACAGACTGGCCAAAAGACAGACCAACAGAAAGACAGACCAAAAGATAGATCGACAGACAGATAGATGATATAGAAGATAGACAGATTAGATAGATAGATATATAGATAGATAGATAGATAGATAGAAAGACAGATAGATAGAAAGATAGATAGATAGATAGATGGATAGAGTGATGGATGGATTGATGGACAGAAGGACGGACCTAAGGACGGACGGATGGGCAGATGGATGGATGGTAGACAGAACGCTTCCTTGAATAGTTGCGCAAATGGTATCTTTTATTCGGTAAACTATGTTTATAAATATGTAAAATTAATTTATTTATGTATTTATGTCCCGTATGCGGTACTTTACCATTTATCCGATTGCGATAAAACTTTTGTGAGTTGTTGTGCATACGCCCGTAATTTTTTCTGAATTATTACACACATTTTACAATATTCTGTTTTGGTCCCAAGGCCTAAATTCTTTTTTTTCTGTTATACTGTCATGAGCTAAATATAATTTCAGTATGCTTTCCTATACCATTCATCCGATTGTGCTAAGATTTTGTGAAATTGTTCGCAAGCCACAAATTATCTTTTTTCTTATAAGAGCTATACACCTATAATTTCACACAGAGCAGTTGCATGAATGGAAGGAACTGAATAAAATGCAAGCAACATTTTAGTTTTTGTGATATAATAATAAGGTTTCTGAATTAGCACAACCATTTTACAATTTGGTGTATGTTGCCGGGGGCTTAATTTTAAAAAAAATTTTTTGTGAGATATATAAATATAATTTCAAACAGAGCTGCTGCATGGGTGGATCAATCGCTACAAGGCTGTGGAATAAATTTTGAAAATCCATGCTTCTCACGCTGACAGGTGTATGTGGCCTGTTCACGTGCCGAAAAACCTAATTTATTTGAGAACGCATAGGAGGGAAAAAAAAGAAAAACATATTTTCTATTTAAAAATTACTTTAAAAACGTAATTAAAACACAAAAACGTTTTTCTTTGAGTGGCATTGAAATGCATGCCGGGTTCTCGCTAGTGAATGAAAATAATAGCTAATTGGAAGAAGAAATAATATGTTAATTTGAGATACCCAGTCAATAACCACAGCAAGCTGTATAGTTAGAGGAGAAGACGAGTGCTTGAATCAAACTGGGGTATTAAAATTGTTTGGCTTCTTAGTGACTCAAAATGCTGCTTACTAGATCTTATATAATAAGTAAAAATCTTACGCTACCATGCATGTGGAGCAGTTGAGAATGCTTTTGAAAAAAAATTCCCTAGTCTTCTTCATTTTCACAACACCCCCCACCCCTCTCACCTAATATAATTATTGATGGTCTCCAACTCATCATAGTTTTCTGTCTATTCACCATCAGATGTAAAGGGAACAACCCAAAATGTTTTTATCTAAATTTTTTAATTGTAAAAACTACCGGAATATATATTTTCAACCTGGTCTCTTTGTAGTTCAAATACTTCTTGGTGTACAATCCTAAAAGACATCTCAAAAAAATTGTATAGGCCTACTGTAAGTCAAAATTGTATAAGTGACCAGATCTACATTAACCTAGTCCCCAGGTTTTACATTAACCTAGACCCCAGGTTCCACATTAACCTAGTCCCCAGGTTCTACATTAACCTAGTCCCCAGGTTCTACATTAACCTAGTCCCCAGGTTCTACATTAACATAGTCCCCAGGTTCTACATTAACCTAGAGCCCAGGATCTACATTAACCTAGTCCCCAGGATCTACATTAACCTAGTCCCCAGGATCTACATTAACCTAGTCCCCAGGATCTACATTAAC
Organism: Lymnaea stagnalis; assembly: GCA_964033795.1. Lineage (NCBI taxonomy): Eukaryota > Metazoa > Mollusca > Gastropoda > Lymnaeidae > Lymnaea > Lymnaea stagnalis. Next base: position 345,715 of record CAXITT010000687.1, on the reverse strand, counting down.
CTAGAGCCCAGGTTCTACATTAACCTAGTCCCCAGGTTCTAAATTAACCTAATCCCCAGGTTCTAGAGCTAAAAATAGGTACAAATGAGACTTTTTATCTTTTCAGATTTTAAAGGATTGTTAATGTAACTATTAGTAAATATATGATGTTGAACTTTTTTAATTTAAAGAAAGAAAAAGATTGCTCCATATTATGTCATAACTTGAGTTTAATGTATTCATTAACTCAAAGTGTTTGTTCTTATAATGTCTCAGTCTGCCCATTTTCTGGTGATGGGATTTTTCTTTTTCCCAAAATAAGTAGATAAATTGGTGATTTGTATTGTACCAACAGTAGATTGAAATTAACATACCTCATTCTTCTTGAGCATTTCATGTTTGGGAATATCCCCCCAATATTCTGTATATGGGAGTAGTGCATTGCCTTCCAGTCTGTAGACCATGTTGGCTTTTGTGATTGAAGTTTCATAAAGTTCATCCTCAGCATCTGGGCCACAAGCTTAATTCAAAGAAAATTGAACCAAAAGATGTCAAATGAAATGAATATCCAGTTTTACAATTTACAGTAGATAGAAGTTAGCCCAAATCAGAACATCTTATACAAAACAATTTTTTTTTAATACAAAATTTATAAAAGCCTTTAAAATTCACACATTTCTTTTTCATTTACTACTCTTTTCATTTACATTTCATTACTCTTTAATTTGAAAAGACAACATTTTAACTTCTGGAGATTTTTTTTAGTGAATTAGGTTAATTGATTTTTTAATCCCTCATACAAATAGACTAAAGTTGTAGAAGCCAAACATTTATGAAAGATACGCTACAAAATGAAGTTCTGATCCAACTTTTGAAGAATTTAGAAAAAAATAAATAAATAAAGATGAATTAGTATGGTAGAAAGGCAATCTAATAAGCTAAAGAATTCCAATAATGTGTAGAAGAACTTAATTAATGTTTTTTCCTTACATGCTTAAAAAAAAAATAAAAAAAATACTTTCAGCAAAGACATTCTTTGCAAATTGAATTTTATGAAATTCTTACAAAATCCTGGGTATAGTGACTTAGCTCTTACCCCTTTTCTCCCTCATTATGACATTATGAATCTTTACAATCTAGCTGGTTGTTTAATGAAGAACCTAGCAGTAATGACATCTAAAATATCATTGGATTTAGAATTGAATGATCTATTATTTGATACCAATAATTATGAGATCACAGGCAGAAGCAAAAAAATAAGTATTGAGACCTAAGTTAAAATCTTTATTACATCAATAAATGGTATCAATTTTTACAACAAATAAAAAAAATTCAATCAATTTTACATACTTCTGCATTATTTATAATTCAAAAAAATTATATATATATATTTTTTAAAATGAAAACAAGTATTTCATAAGAAATACTATGATTATTAGCAAATGATACAAGTGGAGATAATTGTAACATATTTAAAAAAAAAAACACACACAGGGTACAAATAAACAAATATTGGTTATAAAATATTACAAGTTCTTTTGTCCAGAAAATTCATATATTTAACAATGGCAGCAAATTTTGGTCATAAATTTTCTCTCTATATTGTAAATTCCATAATCCATTGGATTAAAATCCTTTTTATCCAGTAACAGTTGTAGGTAAGGAATTCTAATGAATGTTTGACATTTTGTTCTTCAACTGGAATGTCCAGTTTTAAAATCAAGTTGGTTTAGTTGCCATAAAATTGTAGCTGCGTTTGTTGTGTACATTTAAAAAGCATCTCCAGCCTTGTTGATGTAAATTGAAGTTGAAAAGTGATAAAGGTAAATGTGCTGCTTATCTTGTGTGGTTTTGGACTGGTTTCTTATGATGATTGGGTTGCTAAACCTAATGTCCTAGTTACCACTCTGATACTGTGGAATGATAATAGAATAAAAGCATTACATATAGGCTTAGATCTTATAATTTAAAAAAAAAAAAATTGAACAAAACTAAATGCACTATTCAATAAAAAATAATCAAAATTAAAAATTATAAGGTGTTTTTAATCCAGAATAAATTATAGACCTAAAAGTCATTGCCTCTTCATATCATGTCCAATGTAAAGAAAGGAACTTTCTAACAACTATGAAAAAAAAAAAGTATATACTTAATAAACGGGAACAAGAAATTAATATAAGTAAACTTATTAATTTTTATGAAGTCATGTATTACAGTATATCAATGTCAATATAGTTTTTTTTCTATGTCCTCATTTGAGTGCATTCTGACCTGTCATAACAAAGAAAAAAATCTTACCCATCGAGAACTTTCGATCAGGCGAAAATACACACAATCATCAGCAGTAATGTCTTCTTGTTTTATCAGGTTAATATCACTTTTTGACTTAAAATATAATAAACAGCATTGTTTGAAGATAAATGTTAAGCCCTTTTTTGTGTCATTTTGTGCTACCAGACTTCAGTCAAGTTTGACTGGAATAGCAATTTGGCGGAAGAAAATCTCATCATCAACAAAACCGAAACACAATGCATCCGGCTAAATTTAAAAAAAATTAATAATCTAAATTTACCCTTAAAATGATATTTTTAACAAATTTATCCATAAAATTATAGTTGCACGTTACAAATAACTTTGGTATTTAAATAGGCGAAAACCAAAAAAATCAAGCTCTACCCTCTAATCACTCTGGATTGAAAAGTCAATATAATGTACTTTGAGAGTTAAAAAAGCAGAATTTAATGACTGCTTGGTATCCATTGATCGGAATCTAAATGTTGAAATGCGCAGCCCCAACACCTTTCCTGATTCCATCCCAAAATTTTACAATTAGGGCTGATGGTTATTGTAAGCGAAGGGGTGTTTTATTTATCACCTTTCATTATTTCCACATCACTCACCACCCTACCCCTCCCCCCCACCCATCATACCGAAGATGCCATCAACTCAGATGCAACATTGCAGGTTAGCGCAAGGAAGGCAGAGTCCCCTGACCAAAAGTGTCATGTGTGTCAAGAAAAAAATTACGCTGTACAAACAAACCAAATGGAAATGGGAGTAGAAAGAAAGTCTTTAACAAATTGTTTTCTTTTTCAAAAGTTAGGTTAGGTATAAAAAAAGATGTTGCCATCTCCCTAATGTGCCCCCCTCCAATTTTTATCCCCCAACTCCCTCCCCCCCAGGTGCATCACGTTGTATGCTTTAGTTAAAATTTGATATATAAGTATTGAAATACAATCCCTCCAAACCTTGGCACTGTTTCTCCCCTTCTAAAGCAGACCAGAATAGTTTTCCAGCTCCAAGGTGGTCTTTATTTTGATAGACAGTGAACACTTCATTGGCCTTCTTACAGCCCAGATCTTTCTTGGTCTGAATATAGGCAGCTATCTCACTTGCCTGAAGGTGTACAATAACATAGATATTTTCCATAAGTTAAATAGTGAATAAATAAATAATTATAAACTCAATAGAAGTAAGAAATGTAAGTATTAATGAACTAGGAACACACATAATTAAATAATTACTAAATACAATTAAAAATATTTCATTTATAAATCAAACCTTGGCTTTCTCAATAACATTAGCAAATTGTCCCTCCCAATGAATGACTTTGTCAGGACACACCAGTATGTAGCAGTCTCCAGCATTCAAAGATCTGGTGTGAGGCTCAACCAAACGGACTTGAATAGTTCGGCGACCTGTAAAGAAACAAATCTATGTCCTGAGAAATAATATGTAAAATATTATGTGTCCAATTATGTTACATTATGTAGAATAATATTAATTGTCCATCTATAGTTTTACACACATCCATTTATTCTAGGCTTAACATTGTCATTGTTGCTGGTCAACAATTGGCAAATTCATTGACTTCAGGTAAATATTTAAACAAATGAATTTTTCCAAATGGCAATAAGTATTTCTTAAAAAGATCAATAAAAACAGCTTTCTATTTTATAATTATTGAAATGTGATAATTTGGACTGTGCTGTTGTCCAAGTGATTCAAAAATAAAAATAACTTAACATTATTTTAAGACAAAAGATCTACTCATTGTCTTTATCTAAATATGAAATATTTTTATTGTGAAAGTACTTCTTTGTTTATAGTCTAACGACTAACGTTTAAGTATGTAGAATGCAAACAGATTTTCCTACCCTCTAAGTCTTTAAAACAGTTCAATGTTTTATCTACTTTATTTAAGAATTTGACTTAGAGGGAAGTGTCTGACCTTTGACATGCAGTAGCATCAGTTCTTTAAAAGGTTCTAGTACCACTCCATGTACAGATGATCCACTGTCTGTTCTACGCAACTCAACTTGTTTGAAGTTTTCCTTACTGGCAAGACCTGCAAGAGCTGCTTCCGCAAACCCAGCATCTTTGGCCACTGTTAATAATGCAATACTATACTTTATCATACTTTATGCCAAACAGACCAAACATAATTTATACCAAACAAACACAACACTTTATACCAAAAAAAAAGTTTCCTTTCGCACTTAATATCATTAAGGGGTAGTTCATAAAAGACCCACACAGAAAATATGCACACCCCCCACCCCGCTATGTCCCTTATTTCCCCTCTCCCCACCTCTCCTGGGTTACAGTTAATTAAGTCTGATAATCATTTGATTTGCAACCAGACCTGAGAGTTAGAGAAAAATGTTTAAAAGCATAAACTTGCATTGTTTGCATTCATTGATAAATAACAACAAAATGTTTAGAGTGGTCTCCCTCATGAAGTGTTTACCAACTTCTTGGGGGTTTAAGATTATAATTATTTTGCAAATATATCAACCATAGAGCAGCGTTCCCCAAATAGTGGTGTGTGAACCAGCACCGGTTTGCAAGCTTTAATTTGCCGGTTCACACAACATGAATATTTATGTTCAAATAATAAATAGAAAATATAATTTATAAATGTGGCACCAGTCTCTGGTTTGGCAACTAAACTTACAAGTTTGGGAAATGTTCCAAAATTTAAAAAATTACTGGAATACAGGCACTGAGCCTGTAATAATATATTACAAAAATGCTAGCACCCTCTTGTCCTTCTAAGAGCAACTCCTAAGGCAGGGGTCTCAAACTCGCGGCCAAAAAGATGATATTTTGCGGCCCGCTACCTGACAGCAAAGGTTAGTGTTAATGCGGCCTGCGCGTTTTCTCCATTCTCATATTTAAAATGTGAGTATGTGACCATCCGCGACGGTTTCAGTTGAATCTCACAGAGTAGTCTAATTTTTATTTCATTATGTTTGTATAGATTTGTATGTTGTTATAATCATTGTTTCCTACAGAGATATTTCCGCGGGGGGGCCTTTGCAATTTTTTTTTTTTTGGGGGGAGGGGGGGGGGGGGGTGGGGCCTTTTCCCGG
>CAXITT010000687.1:284834-324751 GCA_964033795.1 Lymnaea stagnalis | reverse complement strand
CACACACACACACATCACCGGACGGAACAAAAACATTTTACCATTTTTTGCTTTTTCACAGTGAATGGCTCTCTATAACAATCAATATGAGAGATTTAATGTTCTGTAATCTTAATTGGCAAAGTTTATAATGGCTTATGTATTGTACAGTTAGGCAATCTATAGAGTGGCTGGATTACACACTTCTCCTGTAAACTTTAAACATATGAATACATATAATTTTTTTTTTTGTAATGTAATTTTAGAATACAGAAATCAACACTATACCAACAATTTAATTTAGGCTTGCTTCTACCCCAGTCAGTGCAGTCATAGGCTTCAAACCAGAAAATGAAAGATTGTGTTCTTTGCGTGTGCGAGGAAAAATTTTCAATTAACATTTATAAATGTGCATGCTCCCATTGAAGATCGGAAGATCAGGATAAAGAATCCTTTTATGAGACACCAGAAAAGATCTACGAAGAGGCACCACGACATGATATTAAAATGGTGATTGGAGACTTTAATGGCGAAGTAGGAAAAGAAAAGGTGTTCATGCCAACTCTTGGCAAGGAAAGTCTGCATGAAGAATCCTATGACAATGGGATCCGACTCATAGACTTTGCTTAGGAAAAGGGATGTCAGTTAGCAGCACCCAGTTTTTTCCCCACAAAAATATACATAAAGTTACTTTGAACTTACCAGATGGAATGCCCACAACCAAATTGACCATGTTCTAATCGATCGGAAGCATGGATTAGATATATTAGATGTAAGAAGCTATCGAGGCGCAGAGGCAGACTCTGACCATCTACGTGTAAGGGTTAAATATAAGCATAGAATAAGCATATTTCACAATGGCCGTAGTCAAAGAGAGAAACTCTATGATTACCAAAAGCTCAATAAAGATCCACTAACTTCAAAAGCTTACCAAAATGAAGTAGAAGCACAACTAGAAGCATCGCACGAGGAAGTAAACAGGGAAAACAACATTAATCAACAGTAGGATAGGATAAAAATGCCATGAAAAGATCAGCTGAAAAAGTCGTCGTAGGATTTCAGCAAACTAACACTCGATGATGCTGGTTTGATCATGAATGTGGAGAGAGAGAGAGACTGTCGAGAAAAGGAACAAAGCACGAATCATCATGAAAAAACACACAAGGAAGCCAGAAGGAAAGCCACGAAAATGTGTAGGAAGGAAAAGAGAGAATGGTAAACAGCTAAGCTAAAAGAAATAGAAGACTTATCAAGAGAGGGAAACATCAGAGCATGAGCATAAAAGATGAAACGAATGGATACCAAGCCAGACCTCAAATGTGTGAGAACCAGGATGGAGAATTAATTACAGAAAATAGTAAAGTACTGGAGAGCGGGCTGAATATTTTGATGAAATACTAAATGCAGACAATAGAAAAGATGAAGATTATCAACCACCACATATAGGACCAGACCCTTTGATAAACTCACCCACTCTGGAAAAAACTAAAGACATAATCAATTATATGAAAAACTACAAAGCCCCTGGAGAAGAACTCATCATAGCGGAACTTATTAAATATGGAGGAAGAGAATTACACACTCAGATACATAAAATTATAACTAAAATTTGACAAGAAGAGAAAATTCCAACAGAATGGGAAACAACATTAATAACCCAAATACACAAGAAAGGCTCCAAACTTCAGTGAACAAACTACAGAGGAATCTCCCTATTAAATGTTTCATACAAAATACTGACGAAGCTAATTGCCAGAAGACTACAACCGTACACTGAAGAAATACTACGTGATTACCAATCTGGATTCAGGCAAAATAAACGAACGACTGATCAGATTTTCATCATCAGATGCCTGTTACAGAAATGTTATGATTATAATATCCCACTAAACAACTCTATGTGGACTATAAACTGGCCTATGACAGCATCAAAAGAAAATATCTGTATGAGACTCTGCAGGAGTTTGGCATACCCCAAAAAAACTGACAAGGCTGATTGTAACACTGAACAACTTAAAAAGCAAAATTAAGTTTCAAGGAGAATATTTAAGGGTATTTCAGATTAGACGAGGCCTAAGAAAGGGAGACTCACTATCTTGTATTTTATTAAACCTAAAATTAGAGAGAGTTATAAGAAGCATACATATTGACACTAAAGAACAATAACAGGATACTTTCTGAGGGAAACCTAAGACCCACAACTGTTGAGACCCGCTGGTCCTCACCTTACTGAGACCCGCTGGCTCACACTCTCTCCATCTCTACCCCACGTGACATTACGCAATTAGGCTGGGCCTTACACTAATAACAATGACTCAATTAACAATGGAAATGAACCTGGTCACCTTGACCATGACCAGCGTCTGGTCCGAGCGTCAGACGCGACGTTGAATGCGACGCTTGAATGCGACGCGTTAAAGCGGGACAGGACGCCAAACTTAGAGTATATATTGAAGGCCCCAATCATTTATACCCCTCTTTCACCTGAAGTCTGTCAGTACAGCCTGGCTGGCATAATTAGTTGATACATTTTGTTTATCCAGATTTTGCTGGGTTAGTATTGTTAATTTTCATATTCATGTGTACCGGTATGTAGAATTGTAGTTGTAGTTTTATTAAGAAAATATTAGGACTATAGTTACTGTTATATTATGATTGATTATTAATAATGTGATGTGATTTTAATTGTTTGCTTATGTCTTATGCGTTGTATTTGTTATTCTCATTTCTAGCCAGTAAGTAACAGTTGAGTTAGTAACAATTAGTCTAGTCTGAGTTAGTACCAGTACAGTTTGAGTTAGCTTGAGCTCGTACAATTAGTACAGTTGATTTAGTGAGCTAATTTAGAGTCAGTACAGTTGAGTACAGTTCAGTACATTAGAACTTAGTACAGTCGGTATAGTGTACCGTAGATTAAAGACCACTCAGTATAGTTGAGTCATTAGGCCTATTAGATAAACCGATACGGCGGAGTGACCAGCGAGAGGGCTGTGAGTGTGTATGGGCCTACCGTTGACGTGTTAGTCTACACCTACCCAGAGGTGTAGCGAGGGTGTTTGGCGCCCGGGGACAAGAAATTCTGTCGTTCTCTTAGTGTGAATCAATAGTTGCTTCTATAAACAAGTCTGGTGTGTGATGCAATAGTTGCTTCTATAAACAAGTCTGGTGTGTGATGCAATAGTTGCTTCTATAAACAAGTCTGGTGTGTGATGCAATAGTTGCTTCTATAAACAAGTCTGGTGTGTGATGCAATAGTTGCTTCTATAAACAAGTCTGGTGTGTGATGCAATAGTTGCTTCTATAAACAAGTCTGGTGTGTGATGCAATAGTTGCTTCTATAAACAAGTCTGGTGTGTGATGCAATAGTTGTTTCTAAAAACAAGTCTGGTGTGTGAAGCAATAGTTGTTTCTATAACAAGTCTGGTAAGTGAAGCAATAGTTGTTTCTATAACAAGTCTGGTGTGTGAAGTACTAGTTGTTTCTATTGTCCAGTTGTTTCGCAGCCATTATAGGTGGACAACGGTAAATTTTCCAGTTGTTTGCCAGTGGTTATAAGTGGACCACAGTACATTGGTCCAGTTGTTTGCCAGCTACTATAAGTGGATCACAGAACTTTGGTACAGTTGTGACGCTGCCACTATAGGTGGACCACAGTACCTTTGTCCAGTTTTTTTCAATCGCTATTAGTGGACCAAAGTATATTGGTCGAGTTGTGTCGCAGTCACTATAAATGGACCACCATACATTGGTCCAGTTGTGTCGCAACCACTATTGGTGACCATCGTCCATTGGTCCAGTTGTGTCGCAAGCACTATTTATGACCATCGTCTATTGGTCCAGTTGTGTCGCAAGCACTATTGCTGACCATCGTCTATTGGTCCAGTTGTGTCGCAAGCACTATTGCTGACCATCGTCTATTGGTCCAGTTGTGTCGCAAGCACTATTGGTGACCATCGTCTGTTGGTCCAGTTGTGTCGCAAGCACTATTGGTGACCATCGTCTGTTGGTCCAGTTGTGTGCCAGTTTACTCAGATTAGACGAGGCCTAAGAAAGGGAATTCCACGACAATCAAGGCAGTGGTGGATGCATTGCGTTTTATTCTTACACCAGCGCCCTCCAAAGAATACAACAGCATTGTCTCTCATTATAAAAACACCAACCCCTCTCAATAATGCAACACCATCACCCTCTTGTTCTTACAACACCAACGCCCTCTTATCTTTTGTCACAAATGACTTAGGCGGGGGTTAACAACAGAGCTCCATTGTTGCTCAGCAGATAACTTATAGGGTGGACAGAAATTGCTGGGATTTTGGGGAGGGACTTGGCGGATGGGGTAAGTTGAATAGATTCTCGCATCTAGAGATTGGGGATGTTCTTTCGAAAATATTATTTTTCGGGCCTTCCAGACTTCGCATGATAATTTTGATGTTAACTACGGAAGTTCCAAATTGAACGGAAATGAGGGGGTAGGGATGGGTTAACAGGTAGCATTCCTGGACCACCTCGTGAGGTAGAGAAGTGTATATAAGATAGAACTCTTCGTGACAAAGGTTGGGAGAGATTCGTGGACGGTCATTATGAAGAGGTAGATGCAGCGGTACTAGACCTAGTCAAGGAATTTGTTAAATTATATTCATCAATGCATCTTTTTTCTATAACTACATGTTGCTAAAGAGTTTCTGGATCATTCAGTAGTGTTCCGTGATTTCTTCTTTGTACTTCTCAACGCCTGGACTAGTGAACCATCAAGGAGAGGAACGGCCCCGTACCGGTGACAACACCAATACCACTTGGTACGTGACCATAAGTACGGGCCATACCCCACAACACCATCCCATCTGTGACATTCTCACAACATCAAGACCCTCTCATTAATACAACACCAATGCCCTCACCCTCATACCTCACGTTCTCATTTAACATACTTATGATTCCGTCAGTGCATGTTACTGTCAGCAGAAAAGTCCCGACATGTCTTTTTCCACAGGACGGCAACGGCTTGTTTTGTTGACATTGAACTATGATTCTCCGATACACAAGTTTAGCATCACCAATTAGCGACCGACCGAATTTCGGCTTCAGTATCGGCGCCGAAAGTTGCCCTGAGATCACTTTCGGTTTAATTTCGGTTTCAGCCGAAAGTGTTTGAGGACTGAGGTTTTCGGTCATCTGCCAGAAGTCGGACTGTCTGTCTGTCTCTAGGCCGACAATCCGATATTCATTATTACTCGACGACTTGCTGACATCGTATGTTATATGATTAATACTCCGTGAAATCTGCCCACAGCTCCATGATGCCCTACTTGTCCTTTATTTCCAAAAGAAATTACATTTCAATTAGGCCCAAGCAAATGTAAACAGTTTTTTTTGAAGAAAAAATAATGGAATGGTAATACTTATATCATTATTTTTGTTTTAGTTTTTTTTCTAAAATAAAATTTGGAGTCCAAAAATCAATTCCTTCATTTGTGATATTCATTTTGATTTATCAGTATCATGCTCATCAATTTCGTCATAGGCAAAGGTGAATAATAGTGCATAATCCTAGGGAATTGTAATATTTCCATTATTTTTTTGTTGTCAAATTATAGCAAAAATTATTATGTCAATATTGTACCTACTGCACTCTCTTATAGCACGAACTGTTCTTTCTTATTTCAACCTACTGTTCTCTCTTTGTACAACTTAATGTACTCTCTTATTACAACCCACTGTTCTCTCTTTGTACAACCCACTGTACTCTCTTATTACAACCCACTGTTCTCTCTTATTACAACCCAATGTACTATATTATTACAACCCACTGTACTCTCTTATTACAACCCACAGTTATCTTATTACAACCCACTGTTCTCTCTTATTACAACCCACTGAACTCTATTATTACAAACCAGTGTGCTCTCTTATTACAACCCACTGTTCTCTCTTTGTACAACCCACTGTACTCATAATCTTATTACAACCCACAGTTCTCTTATTACAACCCACTGTTCTCTCTTATTACAACCCACTGAACTCTATTATTACAAACCAGTGTGCTCTCTTATTACAACCCACTGTTCTCTCTTTGTACAACCCACTGTACTCATAATCTTATTACAACCCACAGTTCTCTTATTACAACCCCCTGTTCTCTCTTATTACAACCCAATGAACTCTATTAGTACAAACCAGTGTGCTCTCTTATTACAACCCACTGTTCTCTCTTTGTACAACCCAATGTACTATAGTATTACAACCCACTGTACTCTCTTATTACAACCCACAGTTCTCTTATTACAACCCACTGTTCTCTCTTATTACAACCCAATGAACTCTATTATTACAAACCAGTGTGCTCTCTTATTACAACCCACTGTTCTCTCTTTGTACAACCCACTGTACTCATAATCTTATTACAACCCACTGTTCTCTCTTTGTACAACCCACTGTACTCTCTTATTACAACCCACTGTTCTCTCTTTGTAAAACCCAATGTACTCTATTATTGCAAGCCAATGTACTCTCTTATTACAACCCAGTGTGCTCTCTTATTACAACCCAGTGTGCTCTATTATTACAACCCACTGTTCTCTCTTATTACAACCCAGTGTGCTCTCTTATTACAACCCACTGTTCTCTCTTTGTACAACTCAATGTACTCAATTATTACAAGCCAATGTACTCTCTTATTACAACCCAGTGTGCTCTCTTATTACAACCCACTGTTCTCTCTTGAACAACCCACTATTCTCTCTTATTACAACCCACTGTTCTCTCTTTGTAAAACCCAATGTACTCTATTATTACAAGCCAATGTACTCTCTTATTACAACCCAGTGTGCTCTATTATTACAACCCAGTGTGCTCTATTATTACAACCCACTGTTCTCTCTTATTACAACCCAGTGTGCTCTATTATTACAACCCACTGTTCTCTCTTATTACAACCCAATGAACTCTATTATTACAACCCACTGTTCTCTCTTATTACAACACATTGTTCTCTCTTATTACAACCCAATGTACTCTATTATTACAAGCCAATATACTCTCTTATTACAACCCAGTGTGCTCTCTTCTTACAACCCATTATACTCTCTTATTGCATCCATTATACCGAACGATCTTATTATCACCCATTAGACTCTCTTATAACCCCCAATTACATTCATTATTACAACCCAGTGTACCCCCTATTGACCGAGTGGTCGTTGACATGGTTGCCCTGGTTGCCCTGGTTGTATCAGTTAAAATCTCTTCACAAAGAAATCCAACGTAAATACATTTTTAGACACCAACATCGGCCAATTGAAGGTATTCATTTAATGCGGTGCCTATATGGACGAAAGCAAATCTAGCGGTTACTACAAGTGGTTCGATAAGTCGCATCAAGGAGATGTTCTGTTTTATGGGACCACAAAGGACATCTCAATCTTGTAACAGGTGTGCCACCTGCTGGGCTGAACACTAAAATTATTGACGTATTGATTCCCTCCGTGCCCAGATGGCTTTAATCAGACGACACAAAGCTGCAGCTCTGACCCTTTTTCTTCTTTCTTTCTGTTCTATTCAATCTTTTCATGATGCGCAATGAGACATTTTCCAACATCTTATTCCATCTTTTCATGATTAATATGGGGGAATCTTCTTGCTGCACTCTCGGACACTACATTACAGCTACGTGTTATTTTTTAAAATATTTCATTTTGTTTTTACTGTGTGTTCGCTTCTTGCCGACACGTTTGTTTTCTGTTGCGTCCCATTTGGTCAGGTTATCCCATACTTTGTTTCACTCATCCCATACTTTGTTTCACTCATCCCATACTTTGTTTCACTCATCCCATACTTTGTTTCACTCATCCCATACTTTGTTTCACTCATCCCATACTTTGTTTCACTCATCCCATACTTTGTTTCACTCATCCCATACTTTGTTTCACTCATCCCATACTTTCAAAGTGAGTAGGGTATGAAACAAAGTGAGTTTCCATCTTTTTTTTTTTTTTTTTGATATGCAATGGGACATCTACCGACATGTTATTCAATCTTGTCGTGATAGCAATGGGATCTCTACCGACATCTTTTTATGATAAGCAATGGGTCATCTACCGACACGAAGCAATGGGACATCTACCGACACGAAGCAATGGGACATCTACCGACACGAAGCAATGGGACATCTGACGAGAGCAGAATTTCTCAGTTGCGGGTATAGCAGAAGACGAGAGCAACTATGAGGCTTAACTATGAGTGATTTGAGTGTCCTTAAAAATTACTTTCAAAATCAGTGTTTATTTGCCGACTAAGCATGTATGAAAATTTGAAAACTACAAGAATAAAGCTAAACATATTTTGTTATTCATTATTTTTATAATTATTTTGTGTACAATCTCGTGTTGTATCTCGGTCTCGTCTTGGAACCTTCCGATCTTGTCTCAGAAAAGCGAGATTTTTAACGACCGAGATCCTGGAGGCAAATACATAAAAATCCAACATATTGTATACTATATCCCCTTCTTTTATCTATTATATATATATAAAATGGAATGTCTGTATGTTTGTATGTCTCGTATGCGCTCCTACCCCATTCGTGCGATTGCGACAAAACTTTGGTCAGTTGTTGTCCACATAACCGGCCATTTAACTGAGTCATAACAACCCTTATACAATGTTCCGTTTCCAGCCGTTGGCCGTTAATTGTTTTTTTTTCTAATATGAGCTTTGTAAAAAATAATTTTCATATGCGCTCTTACGCAATTTATCCGATTCCGATAAAACTTTGGTGAGATGTTGCGAGCATGCCGGTAAAGGTTTCTAAATTATTTCAACCGTTTTAAAGTATTCAGTTTTGAACCAGGGGCCCTATGTTCGTGTATGACAGAATTTTGCATGCAATTACCAGTCAAAGCGGTGAACTATATTTCCTATATGCGCCCAGAGGCACAGGAAAAACTTACCTAATTTCACTTATTTTGGCAACAATACGATCACAATAAAATATTGCATTGGCAATCGCATCATCAGGAATTGGAACAACTCTTTTGGATGGTGGCCTCAACAGCTGCTGATGAATTAAATGCATGTCTCAAATCATCAGTTTTATGGCGGCATGTACAGAAATTGACTTTGAAGACCAATATGCGTGTAGAACTACATGATGATGCATCCGCTGAACGTTTCGCAAAAACGTTGGACATTGGGAATGGGGGAATGGCAATTGATGAATCCACTCAATGTTTTACACTGCCAACAAGCTTCTGTAAAATTACAGCTACCACTGACGAATTCACACATTAAGTTTTTCCAAATATCGCACAGTATTACAAAAATCATCAGTGGCTCAGTGCACGTGCTATATTAGCAGCCCAAAACAACGATGTCAATGCAATCAACTTAAGCATTCAAAATGAAATCCCAGACGAAACGACAAAGTATAAGTCCATCGATACTGTATTGAATTAAGACGAAGTTGTCAATTATCCCATCACTTGACTTGCCAGGCATTCCATCGAACGTTTTAGCACTGAAAATTGGCGTGCCTATCATTCTTTTATGAAACAAAATAAGCCACGACTTTACAACGTTAACAAGTTTCAGTGAAAAATTTAAAGGAGATGATGTGCTGTTGTCACGCATCCCAATGATTCCAACAGATATTTGAATTCAAACGTTTGCATTTTACGGTTCGACACGCGTTTGCAATGACTACCTACAAAGCACAGGGACAATCGCTACAAGTTTGCGGACTAAATATGGAAAACCCATGCTTCTTCCATGGACAGATGTATGTGGCCTGCTCTCACGTTGGAAAACCTTCTGATTTATTCGTGTATGTACCAGACGGAAAACAAGAAAAACTTTGTGTATTTAAAAGCTCTTGAAGAAACTTACTTAAAATGCAAACACTTTCTTTCTTTGAGCGGCATTGCAACGCATGCCGGGTACTCGCTAGTATATATATATATATATATATATATATATTTACACTAATAAAATGCAAAGCCCTCACTCACTCACTCACTCACTCACTCACTCACTCACTCACTCACTCACTCACTCACTCACTGACTCATCACTAATCTCCAACTTCCCCTGTAGATAGAAGCATGACATTTGGCAGGCTTATTCCTTACAGCTCACTTACAAAAGTTAAGCAGGTTTCATTTCGAAACTCTACCCACATACTGTCACAACCGGGGGCCCCGAACTCGTGTTTTTTTCTACCTTATATGAGCTATATAAATAAAATTAACAACAAATACTCTGTCACAAATGACTGGGGCGGGGGTATAGGACAGAGCTCCATTGTTGTTAGGTAACTTATAGAATGGAAGGAAACTGCTGTTAATGGGGTTAAGTTAAGGTTAATAGACTCTCACATCTTGATATAGTGGGGGATTGTTTCTTTGGATAATAGTATGTTCGGGTTTTCCAGACTTCGCATGATAATTTCTGGGTTAACAATGGGAAGGTCTAATTGACCGGAAATTAGAGGGCATGGGTGTGTTTATAGATAGCATTCCTGGACCACCTATGGGGGGTAGAGAACCACATATAAGAGGGAGCTTTCACTGAGTTAGAGGAGTTGAGGGAGAGTGAACAGAGGTACGACGAGTTGAGGAAGAGGGAAAGGAGCGACAGTAGTTAGTTGAGGAAGATAGAGAAGAACTACGGATTAGTTGAGGAAGAGAGAGAAAAGAGCTACGATAGAACTGAGCAGTTGTTAGGGAATACTTGCTAGAGACCAGAAGACGACAGATGACTGGAAAAACGTATATCTTACCAATAAACACTTTCATTATCGTTGGACACCAGAAGTTTTGAGTTGTTGCATTTCGTCCAAGTCTACTTTGTGCTTTTGTCTGTCTCAACGCCTAGACACCCACAATATAAATCACAGAGAGGAGCGGTCCTGTACTGACCACTACTAAGTCAACATAGTTTGTGTTAAGTCAGGACCGGAGCCCTCCTCCGTAACAACCGTTCTGTGACATCTGGGGGCTCGTTCCGGGGTCTAGGCAACAGGAGATAGACAAAGCTGACGTAAAAGAGATAGAGAACAGACGTCCCTAGGATTCAACAGGTGTGAAGGGAAACATGACGTCAGTGTTGTGCAGACAGTCGGATTTCTGGAGACCAGCAATGTACCACCAAGTGAAGCAGTGTGACGCACCACTTTGCTACAGGTGCCATCGTGCAGGTCACATTGCTAGGTACTGCAATAACGCACGGCGGTGTTACAGATGCTACTCAACTGGTCATCTGGCTCGAGATTGCTACAACGTGCGCCGGTGTTTTCGTTGTTATGGAAGTGGACACCTAGCCAGAGACTGCGAACGGCCACGGGTTTGTTTCAGCTGTTTACGACCAGGCCACACCGCCATGGGGTGTCAATTTCAGGGGCGTTGCTACAAGTGTCACCAAAAGGGGCATGTCGTGAGAAATTGCCCAGCCGTCCGTGACACGGAGGAAGATAAAAATTCGAGTTGCAGAGATGTGAAAACGGTATCCACGTGTTTCAGATTAGGACAGGAAAAGAAGTGTATAGAGAAGAGAGAGAAGTCTTTAGTAAAGAAAGATAACAATAGCACACGTAAAATTAAGTACGAAGAAGAAAAAGGAAATGATAGTGAAGATGAAATTCTAATAGGAGGAATTTCTATTGGTGTCGGAGTGAAGGAAAGTGTATTTGGGTTAGTTGAAGACCAAAAGGTTAAAGTGTTTAGACATTATCTGTGTAGTGATATAGTGGTTAGGAAAGACTTAGTTGATGACAGTAAGTTGACAGGAGAGAGATGTACTGTTGTTCTATTGAATGATGCAAGGCTAAAAGGAGAGAAGGCTATAGTCACGATCAGCACCCCATATATTTCAGGAAATATTAAAGTAGTGTGCATTCCCGACATAGTCTATGATATAATAGTGGGGAAAGTTCTTTAGCACTCATACTGTTAGGATGTGAGCGGTGCATATCTGAAGGTGGCACAGATAAACAGTTAAAAAGTGTTTAGTTCAGTGTGAGGATAATCTCCATATCGTCATCAAGGAGGCTTCCTCAAAGAGACGTTAGACTTGTTTTTAAGACACTAGTAAATTTAGTTAATTTAGCTGTGCTATCTTTATTTGAGTTTCACACGTGCATTTTTTTTTAAACTTGTGTAGTTAAAGTAATGCTAGGGATGAGTGTAATCATGTGTTTTAACAGTTGTGGTTAGGGTTAAACATTATGTTTGATGAATAATATGAGCGAGTAGCTGCCCCTGGGCTATTGTTAAGAAGCCAGGTGGGCAGTAAGAGGTCATGTCTTAAGGACAGGGCACACTGGGCCTTGATAATGGCAGTGTGTGTGGATTAGAGTTTAGATCTAGTTCTGTTGGTTAGTGATGTCATAACGGCAGAGATGTTTGTTATGGACATTACGGGTACTCGTCTATAACAGACCGTGCAGGGCACATGATGGTTTGCGGTGTAGACGATGTGTAGACTGTAGAGTGTCAAAGATAATGGTTATTAGTGTTGTTGGGTTCATAATTTGATAGTAATAGTTGTATGGCTGTTCTACACTTAGTGATGGTGAGACAGCATTAGATAGTTAGCGGTCTACTCTTAGGGAAGTGTGATGACAGCACTAGATGAAGAGTTAGGTTTTGGATAGCATTAGGTGAATGGTAAGCCTTCATTACATAATGCGTAGAATAGCGTGGGATGGAAGCTATAACCTGCACTGGGTAATGTGTAGAGTAGCTTGAGATGGTCAGCTGTAGCCTACACTGGGTAATGTGTCGGACAGCATGGTTAGGTCAGCTATTTCCCACACTGGGTAATGTGTGGGGTAGCACGGTTGGATCAGCTATTTCCCACACTGGGTAATGTGTGGGGTAGCATGGGTAGGGCAGCTATGGTTTGCACTATGTATGTGAGTTAGAAGTGGGTATCATTCAACCCGATCAGTGGGTCATGGGATCAGAGAAGGAGATTAAGACTTAAGGTATAAGTCTAATTGCTGGTATGATAGTAGTATAAGTTATCGTGTTAGACACACTTTGTTCTGAGATTGAGATAGTTTAATGAGAGATCAAAATGTTTGGATACGTATTTTGTTTAGTCTTTTAAGTTACAATGTTCATGTTGTTATGGTCAATTATTGATTTCGTTAATTACTATTGACATATGCATGATGTTGTGTGTTGCTATTTTTAATTTTGTTTGAAAAACTGAAGATGAGGATAGATGACAATAGACTCGACGACGCACAGAGTAAGGGCTTGACGCATGGGATGGTGTGATGTGTAGAGTTGTAGGTTGGTCATTTGTGGAGTTTTTGAAATTTGTCAATATTTTGAAAAATTTCTTGAAGGGGGGGCATATGTCACAAATGACTGGGGCGGGGGTACAGGACAGAGCTCCATTGTTGTTTAGGTAACTTATAGGATGGAAGGAAACTGCTGTTAATGGGGTTAAGTTAAGGTTAATAGACTCTCACATCTTGATATAGTGGGGGATTGTTTCTTTGGATAATAGTATGTTCGGGTTTTCCAGACTTCGCATGATAATTTCTGGGTTAACAATGGGAAGGTCTAATTGACCGGAAATTAGAGGGCATGGGTGTGTTTATAGATAGCATTCCTGGACCACCTATGGGGGGTAGAGAACCACATATAAGAGGGAGCTTTCACTGAGTTAGGTTAGTTGAGGGAGAGTGAACAGAGGTACGACGAGTTGAGGAAGAGGGAAAGGAGCGACAGTAGTTAGTTGAGGAAGATAGAGAAGAACTACGGATTAGTTGAGGAAGAGAGAGAAAAGAGCTACGATAGAACTGAGCAGTTGTTAGGGAATACTTGCTAGAGACCAGAAGACGACAGATGACTGGAAAAACGTATATCTTACCAATAAACACTTTCATTATCGTTGGACACCAGAAGTTTTGAGTTGTTGCATTTCGTCCAAGTCTACGTTGTGCTTTTGTCTGTCTCAACGCCTAGACACCCACAATATAAATCACAGAGAGGAGCGGTCCTGTACTGACCACTGCTAAGTCAACATAGTTTGTGTTAAGTCAGGACCGGAGCCCTCCTCCGTAACCACCGTTCTGTGACATACTCCTACTTGGATCGATAGAACTTGACAAAACTTAGCACACATACACTTGATGATCCATATTCAAATACCGAGGGGTACTTAACTCATAATCTCCATACCTCTGGGACCGGGGCACCATTTCATTTTTTTTTAATATTAGCTAAATAAATATCAATAGGCTTAATACTCCTACATGAATAGATGGATCTTGGCCAAACTTATTACACATAAACTTGATTATCCATAATTAAATATCGATGGTACTGAACTCATAATATCCATCCCTCTGGGGCCGGGGTCCCAATTTGATTTTTCCTATTATAAGTAATGTAAATATCAACAGGGTTAGACAACACCTTAGGTTCTATGTGAATAGATGGATCTAGGCCTAGCTTTGTAGCAATACACTTCTTAGTCCGTATTAAAATATCGGTGGATTTAAAACTAATAATATCCCATCCTTTCAGGGCCCATCTAGAATTTTCTAGAAACTTCGATAGTTTAAAAAAGCTATATCTATGGCATTTTAAAACTAATTTTAATAGGAAAAATTTAAATCTATAATTTATCTCAATGATTTTTATAGCCTCTTCCCCTTTTTCCCCAATTTCAGACATAACTAAAATGGTACTTTAGGGTCGCACGACCCTTTGCCAGGGGTCGCCTAAGACCACCGGAAAACACTTATACTCTACAGTTATAAAGTATCAACGAAAATAATTTTGTGGTATGGGGGTCGCCACAACATGAGGTACTATATTAAAGGGTCGCGGCATTAGAAAGGTTGAGAACCACTGCGAAGAACAATATAGAAAATTCTAGAACATTCTAGATTAAATTTAAATCCACCATGAAACGTGTAAAAAATTACTTTCTACGTAAGTATTTCTCGAAATCGAAATAATATACAACTAAATCGTACTACTATAACTATAGTACATTTAAATTGATGTATGGGTATCCTGTTATACGTGCTTTACACCAGATGACTTCATCAATAACGTGCTATACTGGCCATCACACAAGAAAACCCCCCCCAAAAAAAAAAAAAAAAAAATATAAAAAAAATAAAAAGGGTTGTATCAGTACAAGTAAGGGTAAAAGGCCAAACAAGGTTCGTGGTCGGCGATGTTTGTTAATCGGTACTGGACATTACAACAGGTTATGAGTAGATGTAAACAAACCTTCAGTTTATGAAGTCTATAATAAACCTGCAGTTTATGAAGTCTATAATAAACCTGCAGTTTATGAAGCCTATAATAAACCTGCAGTTTATGAAGTCTATAATAAACCTGCAGTTTATGAAGTCTATAATAAACCTGCAGTTTATGAAGTTTAAATTAACTTGCAGTTTATGAATCTAAAATAAACTTGCAGTTTATGAAGTCGATAATGTAGGAGGTAATGGAATGATAAATTACTTAAATATTTGTAAAAAAAGCTTTCTTGTAATAAAAGATAACATTAGGGCACAGTTTGGGAAAATTAGGATTTTCAAAATATTGTTATTCTGTTATGTAGAAGAGCAACATGCAATATTCGTATGGTTTAGAAATAATTCTATTGACTATTAACTAGTGAAAACCAACATCCAAAATTCATAGAAATAATTCTATTGACTATTCACTAGTGAAAACCAACATCCGAAATTCATAGAAATAATTCTATTCACTATTCACTAGTGAAAACCAAGATCCGAAATTCATAGAAATAATTCTATTGACTATTCACTAGTGAAAACCAACATTCAAAATTCATAGAAATAATTCTATTCACTATTCACTAGTGAAAACCAACATCCAAAATTCATAGAAATAATTCTATTGACTATTCACTAGTGAAAACCAACATCCAAAATTCATAGAAATAATTCTATTCACTATTCACTAGTGAAAACCAGCATCCAAAATTCATAGAAATAATTCTATTGACTATTCACTAGTGAAAACCAACATCCGAAATTCATAGAAATAATTCTATTGACTATTCACTAGTGAAAACCAACATCCGAAATTCATAGAAATAATTCTATTGACTATTCACTAGTGAAAACCAACATTCAAAATTCATAGAAATAATTCTATTCACTATTCACTAGTGAAAACCAACATCCAAAATTCATAGAAATAATTCTATTGACTATTCACTAGTGAAAACCAACATCCAAAATTCATAGAAATAATTCTATTCACTATTCACTAGTGAAAACCAGCATCCAAAATTCATAGAAATAATTCTATTGACTATTCACTAGTGAAAACCAACATCCGAAATTCATAGAAATAATTCTATTGACTATTCACTAGTGAAAACCAACATCCGAAATTCATAGAAATAATTCTATTGACTATTCACTAGTGAAAACCAACATCCAAAATTCATAGAAATTATTCTATTGACTATTCACTAGTGAAAACCAACATCCAAAATTCATAGAAATAATTCTATTGACTATTCACTAGTGAAAACCAACATCCAAAATTCATAGAAATAATTCTATTGACTATTCACTAGTGAAAACCAACATCCAAAATTCATAGAAATAATTATATTGACTATCCACTATTCACTAGTGAAAACCAACATCCAAAACTCATAAAAATAATTATATTAAATATTCACTAGTGAAAACCAACATTCAAAATTCATACAAATAATTCTATTTACTATTCAATAGTGAAAACCAACATCCAACATTCATAGAAATAATTCTATTGACTATTCACTAGTGAAAACTAATATCCAATTTTCATAGAAAAAATTCTATTGACTCTATTCACTAATAAAAACCAACATCTAACATTCATAGAAATAATGATATTGACTCTCTTCACTAGTGAAAAGCAACATCCAAAATTTAAGCAAAGTATAAGATAAAAAAATATATTTGACACTCTTCACTAGTGAAAAGCGACATTCAAAATTTAAGCAAAATATAAGATAAAAAAATATATTGAGCAAGATCAATTCCATCTCTGCTTAGACTAATTTAGAGGGGTGTTGATGTCTGTAAACCATAATCCTTCATGTAACAACTGAAGCTAATTTAGAGGTGTGTTGATGTCTGTAAACAATTGTCCTTCATGTAACAAATTAAATTTAACTATTTAGTTTCATAGCCAGGAGAGTTCCAAGCATGATGACAACTCTAACTACTACATATTAGCGAGGTCACACATTTTGCAAGACCTTCTTTCTACACATTACAGGCATATTGTTATGCACTGCTATCCGTAGGGAGAAATTAATCTCCTATTTACATGTATGGCTCGTTCCAAAACAGTGCATAGCAAGACGATACCAAATGATAAAAACAATAACAGAGTTGACGACACTCAAAACAGTGCTAACTGCATTTAATAAGTTTTATTAAGTTACTAATAAATAACCAAAAAAAAAAAAAAAAAAAAAAAAAAAAAAAAAAAAAAAATAAAAAAAAAAAAAAAAAAATAAAGATAAAAACAATAACAGAGGTGACGAAACTCAAAACAGTGCTAACTGCATTTAATAAATTTTATTAAGTTACTAAAAAAAAACCAAAAAAAAAAAAAAAAAAGAAATATAATTAGAATTATTAACTTACAGAAACTTACAGAGTATTGTGTTTCTTGTACCGGTACAAAAGTGGATGAAAATTACAATGTTCCAAACAAAGGTACAACGATGAAAAGAATTCACATAGGTAAGTAAACACAGCTCTATCAAGAAGTACACACACTACAAATAAAAGCTAGCCTGTTGTTCCGTAAAGATGCTTTCAAAAATAATGCTCTCTCTGCTTTTATAGTCTGTTATACAGATAATTCCAGGCGCATTACGCATTGTATTAGTGGCTCAAACATTCTACAATTAACTACCACTTTCTACCGCATTCGATTCAAGAAAAACAGGCGATAGATTATTTTGTGGTAAACAAGATCAAAGGGAATAAGCCACGCCTAGTACTAACGCAGCGTCTGCTAGAGTTTACAGCAAGGAGGAAATATGACGCGAACACGTCGTCTACATCAGTCCAGTAGTTCCCAAACGTTTAAGTTTGGCGGACCGGTGAACAAGTTTCGAAATTTTACCAGGGACCGGTGCATGATTTATTTTTAGACTTTTATTTCTATTTGACAATAAATATTTATGTTATTGGGACCGGCAGCGTTAGGCTTGCGGACCAGTGAAGGTCCACGGACCGCCATTTGGGGACCACTGGTCTACATAACACCGTGTATACTATTACATGCATTTATTGACCTTATGTGTACACCATTAGGAGGCATATTTTATATCAAGCTATTATGTTTAGTTGCTATTGCAGCCTGCCAGGATCAATAGTATACCAAGCTAATGTGTTTAACATATTCACATCATGCATGGAGCAATAGTATACCAAACTAATGTGTTTAACATATTCACATCATGCATGAAGCTATAGTATACCAAGCAAATGTGTTTAAAATATTCACGTCATGCATGAAGCTATAGTATACCAAGCTATTGTGTTAAACATATGTAAAGCATGCTATGGCCGTCAGTTGTAATGCCCTGAAATTAATCTGATTGCGCGTGTATTGATTTGATGAGTGCCATACTAAGACGGAGCATGCTACTGATACTAAGACGGAGCATGCTACTGATACTAAGACGGAGCATGCTACTGATACTAATACGGAGCATGCTACTGATACAACTATATTTCTACATCCACCAGACAAGCAGAAAAACAGATTAAACTAATACTAATATATTAAATATTAACAATCTAAATCAAACTGCAGTTTGCGTCGAGACAGGCACGTCATCAAATTTGTTAGAGCAAGTATTTCAAACATACCTCAAAATAGTGTTCAAGTTATCCGGATCATAGCTCTGGACCTGCAACCTCCTTTCTTTTTTACTCCTCCAATTATTTTCACTGAAGTCCTCCAGCCACTTTCTCCTCAACACTAGCGAAGGTCCGACCAACGGACTGATGGGCCGAGAACCCTGGCGACTGTTGACGTTTTTATCCCCCGTCAGTTCAGCAGCTCCCCCACCTGTGGGGACGCATCCGCTCGTATCGCGGCCATTAGGGCTCCTCCCCGCGATACAGGTGATAACATCGTCACGGATTGATCTGCCAGTAGCGGCTATGTGACATGCAGACTCAAAGCAGGCTGGGTCGGTATCGGTTTGTTCGGGTGGGAGCCGATGAGGGACGCGGTCTGGCAAAGGTGGCCGTTTTGGGGTCGTGTATCCCAGGTCACAATCCCTGGTGTGGTGTTTGATTTCGACGTCACCTGCCAAGTCACCGGGCATAATGTGGCTTTGGTGGATGTTGTCCTTTTTGTGGACAGTGTCATAAGCGCGTGCGGGGGGGCAGCTCGGGTCGGCGGGAATGGTTTCCCCTGTTTCGGCCATTGTTATTAAATAGGGGCTCAACATTAAAAACACAAATCCAGAAACGAAAGTCTTTCCAAAGTTAAGATTACTTGATCAAAATGGAATGTTCATCTAATTAATTACAGCGACAAGAAATAAGTTTAGAGAAATCACCAGAGTAATTTAAAGAAAACATTATTTTCTCCATCCTTCAATCGAGATATGCAGGGGTATCAAACTCGGCGGGCTAAAACTCCAATGACATGTAAGGTAGCGCGCCGAACAGGAGAAACATTCAATAATAGTAAAAACTAATCTTTTCTTTAAAAAAAAACATATATATAAAGGCTGCGACTATTCGCACCCTTGTAACAGAAGTGAGAGGTTGGGATTAAAAAACTATTAAAAATATTATTGTTGGGTTTATAAGACAAAAATGAGGTATCAAATGAAAGATAATTGAATGGAGTGTATGTTTGTAAACTTACTTCTTCAGTTTAACTAAAATAAACTACAACAAATGACACCCGAATAGAATTTAGTCAAAATGGCACCGGATACGCAGCGCAGCCATTCGTACCCGAGTCCCATTAGACCAAGGTACCCGGGTACGAATAGCCACTTCGATCTATAAAAACAGAAACAAATTTTTAATAATTAAAAATCATTGGCATAGCCCTTTTTGCTCTTATGCCAATTTGTCAACTAATTATAAAAAGTGTTGGACTGCGATAAAGCTTTAAAATAGACTAATTAGACACCAACAATTTCTGTCAATAGAACAAAATGAGGTAAGCTTTAATGATAATTTTGAAGAATACACACTTCGGCACATGTTTTCATCAGTACAACAAAAAGAAAAATAAGTATAAATTAAATGTACATACTATATATAAACAGATATCCTACCTAAAAGAGGGGAGGGGGGAGAAAAAATTAAAATGTGAGCGAAAAAAAAAAGACAGAAGCAAAGTAAAGGCCAGAGCTGCCCCCCCCCCATACAACTCTGACAATATCTGCCCCCTCCCCCAAACAACGGTACCACCCACTCTGACAATATCTGCCTCATCCTAACCCTACCAACGGTACCATCTACTCTGACAATATCTGACTCACCCTCACCCTAACAACGGTACCTCCGACTCTGACAACATCTGCCTCACTCTAACAACGGTACCACCTACTCTGACAACATCTGCCTCACCCTCACCCTAACAACGGTACCTCCGACTCTGATAATATCGGACTCACTCTAACAACAGTACCACCAACTCTGACAATATCTGACTAACTCTAACTCTAAAAACGGTACCACCCACTCTGAAAATATCTGACTCACTCTAACAACGGTACCACCAACTCTGACAATTTCTGACTCACTAAAACACTAAAAACGGTACCACCAACTCTGACAATATCTGCTTCACCCTAACCCTAATAACGGTACCACCCACTCTGACAACATCTACCTCACTCTAACATTGGTACAATCCACTCTGACAATATCTACCTCACCCTAACCCCAATAAAGGTACCACCCACTATGACAATATCTGCCCCACCCCAACAACGGTACCACCCACTCTGACAATATCTGCCTCACTCTAACAACGGTACCACCAACTCTAACAATATCTGACTCACTCTAACACTAAAAACTGTACCACCCACTCGGACAATATCTGGACCACCCTAACAACGGTACCACCTACTCTGACAATATCTGACTCACCCTCGCCTAACAAAGGTGCCACCTAATCTGACAATATCTGCCTCACACTAACACTAACAATGGTACCTCCCACTCTGACAATATCTGCCCCACCCTAACAACGGTACCAACAACTCTGCAATATCTGCCTCACTTTAACAACGGTACCACCCACTCTGACAATATCTGACTCACTCTAACCCTAACAACGGTACCACCCACTCTGACAATATCTGCCCACCCAAAAAACGGTACAACCCACTCTGACAATGTCTGCCTCACCCTAACAACGGTAAAACCAACGCTGACAATATCTGCCCCACCCTAACAACGGTATCACCCACTCTGACAATATCTCGCCCACCCTAACAATGGTACCACCTACTCTGATAATATCTGCCTCACCCTAACAACGGTACCAACTTCTCTGACAATATCTGCCTGACCCTAACAACGGTACCACCTACTCTGACAATATCTGACTCACCCTAAAAACGGTACCACCTACTATGAAAATATCTGCCTCACCGAAACCCGTACAACGGTACAACCAACTCTGACAATATCTGCCTCACCCTAACCCGTACAACGGTACAACCAACTCTAACAATATCTGCCTCACCCTAACCCGTACAACGGTACAACCAACTCTAACAATATCTGCCTCACCCTAACCCTTACAACGGTACAACAAACTCTGACAATATCTGCCTCACCGTAACCTGTACAACGGTACAACCAACTCTAACAATATCTGCCTCACCCTAACCCGTACAACGGTACAACCAACTCTGACAATATCTGCCTCACCCTAACCCTTACAACGGTATAACCAACTCTGACAATATCTGCCTCACCGTAACCCGTACAACGGTACAACCAACTCTAACAATATCTGACTCACCATAACCCTTACAACGGTACAACCTACTCTGACAATATCTGCCTCACCCTAATCCGTACAACGGTACAACAGACTCTGACAATATCTGCCTCACCCTAACCCGTACAACGGTACAACCAACTCTGACAATATCTGCGTCACTCCAACCCGTGCAACGGTACAGCCAACTCTGACAATATCTGACTCACACTAATCCTTAAAACGGTTCAACCAACTATGACAATATCTGCCTGGCCCTAACCCGTACAACGGTACAACACACAGTGACAATATCTGCCTCACCCTAAACCTTACAACGGTACAACAAATTCTGACAATATCTGCCTCACCGTAACCCGTACAACGGTACAATCAACTCTGACAATATCTGCCTCACCATAAACCTTACAACGGTACAACCAACTCTGACAATATCTGCCTCAACGTAAACCTTACAACGGTACAACTAACTCTGACAATATCTGCCTCACTCTAACCCGTACAACGGTACAACCAACTCTGACAATATCTGCCTCACCCTAACCCGTTCAACGGTACAACCAACTCTGACAATATCTGCCTCACCCTAACCCGTACAACGGTACAACTAACTCTGACAATATCTGCCTCACTCTAACCCGTACAACGGTACAACCAACTCTGACAATATCTGCCTCACCCTAACCCGTACAACGGTACAACCAACTCTGACAATATCTGCCTCACCCTAACCCGTACAACGGTACAACCAACTCTGACAATATCTGCCTCACCCTAACCCGTACAACGGTACAACTAACTCTGACAATATCTGCCTCACTCTAACCCGTACAACGGTACAACCAACTCTGACAATATCTGCCTCACCCTAACCCGTACAACGGTACAACTAACTCTGACAATATCTGCCTCACTCTAACCCGTACAACGGTACAACCAACTCTGACAATATCTGCCTCACCGTAACCCGTACAACGGTACAATCAACTCTGACAATATCTGCCTCACCATAAACCTTACAACGGTACAACCAACTCTGACAATATCTGCCTCAACGTAAACCTTACAACGGTACAACTAACTCTGACAATATCTGCCTCACTCTAACCCGTACAACGGTACAACCAACTCTGACAATATCTGCCTCACCCTAACCCGTTCAACGGTACAACCAACTCTGACAATATCTGCCTCACCCTAACCCGTACAACGGTACAACTAACTCTGACAATATCTGCCTCACTCTAACCCGTACAACGGTACAACCAACTCTGACAATATCTGCCTCACCCTAAACCTTACAACGGTACAACCAACTCTGACAATATCTGCCTCAGATTATTAAAAAGAAAAGGTTGGGGGTGGGGACAAATACAGCATTGACAGCGAAGTGTACATGAGTTGTGAGCATGACCAGGACAACAATGAGTTGTGAGCATGACCAGGACAACAATGAGTTGTGAGCATGACCAGGACAACAATGAGTTGTGAGCATGACCAGGACAACAATGAGTTGTGAGCATGACCAGGACAACAATGAGTTGTGAGCATGACCAGGACAACAATGAGTTGTGAGCATGACCAGGACAACAATGAGTTGTGAGCATGACCAGGACAACAATGAGTTGTGAGCATGACCAGGACAACAATGAGTTGTGAGCATGACCAGGACAACAATGAGTTGTGAGCATGACCAGGACAACAATGAGTTGTGAGCATGACCAGGACAACAATGAGTTGTGAGCATGACCAGGACAACAATGAGTTGTGTTGCAAAGCTCTTGAGACTATTGTAACTATTTATAGCTGTGTGTGGGGAAATAAGATCGTATGCATGTGTAGAACAGTGGTGCTTTGTGTAGGACTGTGGTCATATGTATAGAACTGTGCTCATATGTATAGAACTGTGGTCATATGTATAGAACTGTGGTCATATGTATAGAACTGTGGTCATATGTATATGTATTTCAAAAGCATCCCAAAGTAGGACTTAAAGTTGAAGCGTCAATTGTGTGCTCAACTGTTTGAGTTTTCCCGCTCTGGAGCGCGAGTCCAAGACTCAGAGGGCAGCCTTCATTTAAATCAGCGGTTCTCAACCTTCATCATGCCGCGACCCTTTCATATAGGCGACCCCTAACCATAAAATTATGTTCGTTACTACTTCATAACCGTAGAGATCAGGCGTCTTCCGAGGATCTTAGGCGGCCCCTGGAAAAGGGTCGTTTGACCACCAAAGGAGTCGCGACCCACAGGTTGAGAACCGCTGATTTCAAGGAAGTTGTTGAGAGTTCCCTGGCATTCTTGAAATAGAAACTGCTAGGGCCAGGTCGGCACGCCGCCATGGTCAAGAGAGCAAGGGAACAAAGTAGCCCTAGAGGGCAAGGATGGTCCACACACTGGAGACACAAATTGCAAAGGTAACCCTGACCTATAGAGGCCTCTAGAGAGATAGGACTTTATGGCCTATAAAGAGTAGGACTTTGTGGCCTATAGAAGGATAGGACTTTGTGGCCAATAAAACTATCACAAGAGTTCACAACATTTTAATGAGCTCTGACGTCAGAGTTATACAGTTGAAGCTGATCCTCTTGAAGCTGATCCTGTTGAAGCTGATCCATACATGTTTTCTAGTTGTTTTTCGACTAATAATAGGAAAAAAAAAATCACAGTAAATAACGGAATTTTAGAGGGTTCGCAAATTAGTTCCCCGTGTCCACGATTCATACCCCTGATTTTGATTAGACAACTTCTAGTTTTACAGCACAACTTGATAGCTTAGAGTCAGTTACAGCCTACGTTATTGGTGTCAACTAAAATGGCCATGCACGACCGGCCATCAAAGGGACCGTGCACATATTAGGAAAATAAAGTCACAGGGAAAAAGTCACGGTAAAATTAATAATAATTTAGACAATATACCCGGCGTAGCCCGGGACTGTCTACCGATCCCTATCCCGTTGGTATCCCGATCCCTCTGGATCCTAATTCCGGTGGGATCCCGATACCTCTGAATCTTAATTCCGGTGGGATCCCGATCCCGTCTGTATTCCGATCCCGGTGGTATCTCGATCCTTGGGGGTTCTCAATTTCGGTATCCCGATCCAATAACGATCCCCTTTCCATTGGGAGTCTGACCCCAATAGGATACAAATCCCGATAAGGATCCCGTTTACAAATGGGAGCCCATATCCCATTTGGATCCCGACCCCTTTTGGGATCCCGTTTCCAATTGGGACACCATTGGGATCTCGGTCCCAATTCCGTTTTAAATCTGGGACACCATTTGGGATACAGACCCCATTGGAATCCATAATTGAGATACTGATTGGGACTCCGACCCCACTGGGATCCCAATTCCATTGAGACTCCTTTTCCAACCCACTGTTCTCTCTTATTACAACCCTTGGCGGTTCCCGATTTCAGTTCATCCCGATCCCAATGGGATCCCGATACTGGTAGAATCCCTTTTCCCGTTGGATCCCGTTTTCTTTGGATCCCGTTTCCCGGTGGGATCCTCTTCTATTATGGGATCCCGTTTGTCCAATTTGATTCCAATACTCGATGGGATCGCGTTACCGGTGGGTATCAGTTTACTCATTCCCTTTTAGGATTCTATTCCTCGTTGGGATTTTGATCCATGTCTTTGTCGAACAAATCCACAAACTAAAAAGCATTCACTTTTATATCTATCTATATGTGTTATGATATGTATAATATGATAACTAAGAATAATAAAGAAAAATATTTCTGTGACTTTTTGCTTTTTTTCCTGGGACATTTTTTCCTAGCAAAATTTTTGACTTTTCCCTGTGACTTTTTTTCCCGCTCACCGTGGGAAACGGGTGGCAGAGAGCATTCTTATTTAATCATTCTTTTCTTTTTTAACAAAAATTAGTCTTATTTTTGCAAAATTTCTGCTCTTCAAATTGATGAAATGAGCCTGGATTATTTAAACTAACAGGTAGTTTTTGATTACAATAATTAGCATATTTTTGTAAAAACATAATTTCTGTCTTTTTCTGACATTTTAGTGTTTCGGCTTCCTTGTCAGGCCAAGTTGTCTTTTTGCGCCCCCCCCCCCCCAAAAAAAAAGTGGGGGGGGGGGGGGGCGGGTTGCTAGAACTGTTCTATAACATTGGGGGGGGCAAGGGTATTTTTTTTTTAACGTTATAAAGGTTTGGGGTTTTTTGCGCCCCCCCCCCCCCAAAAAAAAAGTGTGGGGGGGGGGGGTCTGGTTGCTAGAACTGTTCTATAACATTGAGGTGGTCAATGGTATTTTTTATATAACGTTATAAAGGTTTGGGGTGGATAAAAATGTCATATTTATGTTTAATATAACATGTGCACATTCCAAAAGCTGAAAATAATTGATTGTTTATAAAATACTATTCCTAAGTCATAAGCTCAGTTTTGTTCTGCGTCAGCTGCACTGTACAAACATTGGAGGTTTTCTGTTAGATCTTCAAATACTTTCGAATCTTAATGACTTATTAGTATCGGGTGAGTGTCACACAATAGTTAGCTTACAAAATAGTTAACTGTTTTAAGCCACGCAATAGTTATTTCACAAACTAGTGGTTAATCCACACACTAGGTGTTAACGGTTGTTAAGTCACAAAGCACACATGGCAATAACACTGCTCCGCTGAATTCCAGGATAACAAAACGGTACAGCACACAAGCCAAGCATGAATTATATATCCTAACAGCAGCACACACTCTGGCGAGAGAAAACACACTAGTGACAAACTATCCATAGCTTAGCGCAACACTCCACTTGTGGGTAATGAGCCCAACTGTAAAATTAGACCATCTCTACACGCGTGTGTGGTGCTCACACTTCGAGTGAGACGTGTGTAGTTACTTACACTGGCGAGATCAAATTAAATGCTCTTACTGATACCCAAATGTTTGTAGATTAAATATGATTGGTCATTTCCTTTTGAAGTTGTTCACAAATCGATTGTCCAAAAATTCGATCATTCAAGTTTAAAAAAAAAATTAAAAATCTGTCAACCATCGAAGTTTCCAGCCATTATTTTCTCTCTAGTAGGCCCAGATAACGAATGCGTTATGTGTCTTGAAGAGATGACTTTATTGATTGAAAGCCTTTTCAAACGGCAGTATTTCATGTTACTCGGACCACCATATATTCCTTCAGATTCCAATATTTTATTGCTTAATTTTCATGTTTGGCCCTGCTATCAATAACGTATAAGAAGCAAAGACACTACTGTAGCCACTTTTGTTACAATGAAGAAAGTGATTCATCATCTTGGTTCACACGATTGTAAGAAAAATGGCACAGGAAAAAACTAATAATTTAGCCAATAAACCCGGTATAGCCCCGACTGTCTCCCGATCCCATTGGTATCCCTATCCCGTTGATATCCCGATCCCTCTGGATCCTAATTCCGGTGGGATCATATCCTTTATTCTAACCGTAACCAGACCATAACCTTTATCCTAACCGTAACAAGACCACAACCTTTATCCTAACCGTAACCAGACTTTAACCTATATTACCATAACCAGACCATAACCTTTAGCCTAACCGTAACCAGACCATAACCTTTAGCCTAACCGTAACCAGACCATAACCTTTAGCCTAACCGTAACCAGACCATAACCTTTAGCCTTACCATAACCAGACCATAACCTTTAGCCTAACAGTAACCAGACCATAACCTTTAGCCTAACCGTAACCAGACCAGTACCTTTAGCCAAACCGTAACAGACCTTAACCTTTAGCCTTACCGTAACCAGACCATAACCTTTAGCCTTACCGTAACCAGACCATAACCTTTAGCCTAACCGTAACCAGACCATAACCTTTAACCTAACCGTAACCAGACCATAACCTTTAGCCTAACCGTAACCAGACCATAACCTTTAGCCTAACCGTAACAAGACCATAACCTTCAGCCTAACCGTAACCAGACCATAACCTTTAGCCTAAGCATAACCAGACCATAACTCTTAGCCTAACCATAACCAGACCATAACCTTTACCCTAACCGTAACCAGACCATTACCTTTAGCCTAACCGTAACCAGACCATAACCTTTAGCCTAACCGTAACAAGACCATAACCTTTAGCCTTACCGTAACCAGACCATAACCTTTAGCCTAACCGTAACCAGACCATAACCTTTAGCCTAACCGTAACCAGACCATAACCTTAACCCTAACAATACAGTTTGAAAAATTTAAGTTAGTTAACTACCTACCATTTGATGAGATCTGTTATTATATCCTACGTCCTTGTGCAGGTTGTAGGTAAATGAAATGCAGGTATTCCTCTCACCTCACCCCAGGCAGGTTGTGTAGGAAAACGTAATGCAGTTATCCTCTCACCTTACAGGTTGAGTGTGTAAACGTTATGCATGTATTCATCTCAACAAACCCCAGACAGGTTGTATGTAAACGTAAGGCAAGATAGGTATTCATTCCCCTCATCTAACCTTGGCAAATGACACTCAGTATTGGTCCGGAAACAACGCGGTCTAATGTGTGTTTAGCGAAACAGGTCACACGTAAACAAGGACAGGTGACATGACTTCTGGACCTAAATTTGAAATGCTGGAGCTGAACTGTGGCCCATCAGGGGCATATAGATCCCCCTCGTACCCACCGCCACCAGGTTATTTATAGAGTATTGAAGGCAGAGACGTTGCCGATCAGGACGCGAGCCATGCCGACCAGTGTCTGTTCACAAAAGGAAACGCCTGTTGAATACAAGAGTTGACGTCACCCATGATTGACATGCTGGTGGCTTGATTGCTATCATTAGAATCGTGACGGAAATTGGCTTTCTCGACTGCTGCATCAGAGGAGTCAGTTATTGACTTCAGTAGCAGTAGTTCAAAGTAGGAGTCATAAATATTAAGAACTTTGAAAGAAAAGGAACATGTTTTTATTTTGCTCCGATCAAAAGGCGATACTTTCAAGTTATATTTGGATCCATAAAACCAAGCCTTGATGACGTCAGTACACGGGATATTAAACATCAAAACCAGGGCTGCCACACCTTGTGAATTTTCCCAAGATCTTGGGAATTCACTACCCCATTCAGGACAAGAACTTACTTTTTAAAAAAAAAATTCCCAAAATTAAAAAAAACAAAAACAAACTCTAATATATTTTCATGATCTTGTGAAATCTTGGGAAATATTTTGACAAAATCTTGGGAATTTTTAAAAAAATTGAGTGGTAGCCCTGATCAAAACTTATCGGGTCATTTCCCTGGATTAGAGTTGTGAACAATGCTCCACAATGTAGAGAGTAATTATAATGTTGTGACGTCGTCCCTCAAACCACAGGGAAATAGAGGGATTGCCAGGGTTTGAGAGAATCATTCCCCGTGCCGCGTTAAAGTGAAATAACACTTGATATTAAAAGTCTAGGTTTGGCGCTTCGAAGTTTTGGGGATTTGGCAGCGAACAATTTGAAATGTCAGGTTAGGGTTAGGGTTAGGAATGACTCGGGCGGGGGTACAGGACAGAGCTCCATTGTGGTTAAGATAACTTATTGGATGGACGGAAATTGCTGTTAGTTTAGGGACGCATTCTTAAGGGGTGAAATAGATAAGGTTAATAGATAGTCGCATCTTGAGATAGAGGGGATTGTTTCCTTCCATGAATTCGCATGACAATTTTTGGGTTAAGAACGGGAAGTTCTAATTGACCGGAAATTGGAGGGCAGAGGTGTGTTTATAGATATCAGTCCTTGACCACCTATGGGGGTAGAGAATGGCATATAAGACTGACCTTTCATGAAGTAAGGAGAGTTGAGGAAGGGAGAGAAAATAGATAGGATAGAGAAGACAGTTGATAGGGAATATTTGCAAGAGAGATCAGGAGCAGACAGTTGATTAGTTGGACATAGAAATACTTGAGACGAAACAGTTTAACAGTACAGAAAGTCATATCTTTACAGATTCATAGACAGTTGACGGTTGGTGAAGACTAAAGAAGAGCTTTTCCGAATAGTAATAAAGACATTCTCTTATATCATCTGGACACCTGGAGTTTGAGTTCGTCTACGTTGTGCTCTTGTCTGTCCCAACGCCTAGATACCCACAATATAAATCAGAGAGGAGCGGTCCTGTACTGACCACTGCTAAATCAATACAGTTTGTGAAAAGTCAGAACCAGAGCCATCCTCCCTAACAGTCGTTCTGTGTCAAGCAGATTTATTGCAATACATTCAATGAATGAGCCGCCCTACACATCTGCAGAGTCACATCAAAATCAATGTTAGAATGTCCTCAACAATTCCCAAGATTGTATCCCGTGGCTCTGTGACTGGTCATGTTAGAAGACGCAATCACCCCCTCCACAGCCATCCCATAACTGTGTGACTGGTCATGTTAGAAGACGCAATCACCCCCTCCACAGCCATCCCATAACTGTGTGACTGGTCATGTTAGAAGATGCAATCATGCCCTCCACAGCCATCCTATAACTGTGTGACTGGTCATGTTAGAAGACGCAATCATGCCCTCCACCGCCATCCCATAACTGTGTGACTGGTCATGTTAGAAGACGCAATCATGCCCTCCACCTCCATCCCATAACTGTGTGACTGGTCATGTTAGAAGACGCAATGATCCCCTCCACCGCCATCCCATAACTGTGTGACTGGTCATGTTAGAAGACGCAATCATGCCCTCCACCTCCATCCCATAACTGTGTGACTGCTTGCGTCAGAAAAGCTAAGTCACAACCCCAACCCATATTCATATTTAAAGTAAAAAAAACGTGGGTGCCCCCCCCCCCTCTGTTGCAGAGGTGATGTACAAACGCGAGAAAGAAAACAAAAGACTCGGGTTGCTGTCAATTATGAAGCACAGGGTGCATTAAAAGAGTGACCTCGATTTACTCCAGTGCTATAGATGTGTCATCACGTGCAACCGCGTTTGTTAAAGCAGTGACAAAAATGATAACACAGTTGATCGATGCCAATCAATAACACTTTGTATAAGTCTACAAATACATAAGACTTTGTGGACGATTGGACCATTCACCGCTACTACCACCAACGCCATGAAGAAGTCGTTTTTTTTGGCCACCGAGATAAAATAAGATCGACAAGATATAGAAATTATTTAGTAAATGCTAAGAATCATAGGAAAATTAGATTTAACCAAACTGAGAGTAAATTAGACTTAACCTAACTGAAAGCAATAAGTTGGCTGCTGTTTTGAGATATTTTAATGATAGTTTAATAGCTGCTTTACTTGACAGACACGTCAATACCACTCTGCTGTTTAACTATTTACTGAATTCAGAAGAAGGCATTGGAACCCGCTACATCTTGGGGGCAATTACAATTAAATAAAAGATAATAAAATATTAAGAGAACAAAAAAAAAAAAAAAACCCAAAAAACTTGGTTTTGGGGGGGGGGTGTGAGAGGGCCTCACCTTTCAGCATTTGATGATGTCCTTTCCAGCCTTGACCTGCGCTTCAGCTTGGAAGTGGTTGACCTTGGCGTGTCCAAAAGCTCCCCAGCACTGCTTTCCCCTTCACCTTCAGAAGCACTTGTTCCACCCTTGGACTCAGCATCTTCTGGAACATGAAGTGTCTCCATATTATTGTTGGCTGATGCTGTAGCACCCTGACTGAGTGACCTAGCAGTGCTGGATGCAGTCATACCCTCACAACTACTGGATGTTTTTGTGCAATGAAAGGAAGAATAGGAGGATGAGGTGCTGGTGTCTGATGAAAGACTCGCATTCTTGCTCTTGGATGTAAGACTGGTGCTTGTGTGGTCTGCTACAGAAATAGTCAGGTCAACGTGAAGATGTGAGTTGGTGTCATTCATATCCCCATCGTGCTCAACATGAATTCTATGAATTGAACTCTTTAGTTCTGTCATTGCTGAGATTTCTCCATGGCTTTCTTCCATATCAGATTTGGCTCCCCTATTTTTGAAGGCACTTCGAAGCACAGACGCCCCTTGGGTTGATGAATCATACTCAGCACTTCCTCGCCTCATGGCGCTCTTAATGCCTTCCAGGACATTCTCATGGGATGGTGTTTTCAGGATGCTTCGGATCTCAAGAGACTGTTCACTTGGCTGAGGGGACGGCTCCCTCTTTAGGATCCCGAAAGGCTGCGAGTTTGATCTTGACCTCGGCTTTCCATGTGGCTCCTCATCATCACTGTCAATGTGTCTGAGAATGCCCCGGATTTCTTCAGCAGAGTCCATTGAAGGGATATCTTCAGACTTGGCTTTCTTCAGAATGCCACGAAGCTCTAAGGATGATGTTGTAGTTTCTAAATGCTTTGAGTCAATGGATCCTTTCAGAATGCTGTGGACCTCTGGCTCAGATTTAGCTTTACTTGGCTCAGATTTCAGAATGCTCTTGAAGTCATTAAGATCTTTAGTGGAGGCGCTCTTGTCTTTTAGAATGCCTAAAATGTAAGTACAAAAAAAAAAAAAAAAAGGATCATTTTTTTAATAAATTGAGCTATAATGTCAGACCCATTATGCCTTTGATCATCAACTTTCTATCCACTTTTTATGTGGTGATATGTGTATGTATTTATTGGTATATAAATCTTATGGTTTGGTTTCAGAATTTCATTTGTTATGTAGCACAATTTCCTGTGCGTGAACTTTCCTCGACCTCGTAATAATAATAATAATAAAGTTCATTTTAAAAAAAACACGCTTCATCCCCAAAGGCTCGAAGCGCGGTACAAAGTCAACAAAAACATATCTATAATTCACCACATTTAAAACAAACACAACACTACAAAAACTAATTACAAGCATACAATATCAAAGACTTTCTAGCCATTTCAACCCAGAGCAACACAGCAACACATGGAAAATAAGGTAGACAATCATCCCAGAAGGTATTTGCGAAATAGATGTGTCTTTAGATCTGTTTTAAAGGACTCCAGTGTCTGGTTGTTTCTAAGATCGACAGGAAGGGCGTTCCAAATTGTTGGACCAGCAAATGCGAAAGTGCGCTTTCCGTAAGTCTCAAGGCAAACACGTGGTGTCGAGAGTTTGCCACTATCGGATGAGCGGAGCTCTCTACTGGGTACATAAGGCGTCAGCAGCTCTTTCAGATAGGACGGCGCCAGGTCATGTAAGCAGCGGTAGCACAAAGTTGCGATTTTGTACTCCATGCGAGCACGCACTGGCAGCCAGTGCAGCTCTCTCAGAAGTGTTTTTGCATGGTCGAACTTGCGTTTGCGGAGAACAATGCGAGCCGCATTATTCTGTGCTATTTGAATTTTATCCAGGAGCGTAGCTGGAAGACCCACCATAAGAGCATTGCAATAGTCCATGCGTGATAGCACAAATGCAGACATCAGCCTCTTTGTTGTATCAATTGTTAGGAAGGACCTGATTTGACTAATCCTGTGCAGCTCCAGAAAAATCGCCCTGCATAGCATGTTAATATGACTTTCAAAAGTTAGTCTTCTATCTAGGTAGACACCCAGGTACCGCACTGTTTGAGCTAACTCAATACGCACACCTGAGAGAGTAATGGATGTCGTGTTATGTGCAGATTTCTGCTTCTGAGCGGTCGCAATGGGGAGCAGCTCAGTCTTATCATCATTTAATTTGAGCTTGTTAATGGTCATCCAGTGCTTTACCGACTCCATTGTCTTCTGTGTAATACTGAGCAGCTGAGGGAACTGAGAAGTGATCACGGATTGATGAAGTTGTGTATCGTCCGCGAACATGTGATACAACATGTCAAACTGCCGGATCTCTGCACCCAGCGGCTGAATGTACATCGTGAAAAGCATCGGGCCTAGGACCGAGCCCTGGGGTACTCCGAATTCGAGATTAGATTTCTTCGAGGTCAAACCGTTTGAAATAACCGGTAGTACACTCCTAGCAGACAGTAACGTCTGTTGTGGGCGTGGTTAAATCTCTTTGATGTAGCTTGTTTACAATCAGCTTCCAATTAGGCATTGGGTAGAATGTCTCCGGGTATCTTCTGGAATGTACTCCTTAACCCGAGATATGTAAACAACACGTCATAGGTCCTTCTGTAAGCGTCTTACGCTACATGTATATAAAGGATTGACAGATACGGAGGGACGGAGATTCAGATAGATTTTCTTAACTTTACGAGGCGTGTTTTATTCTTTGTGTATTTGTGAGCTTATATGTGTTTATTTACAAGATCTACCATACTGTAAGTTG
Organism: Lymnaea stagnalis; assembly: GCA_964033795.1. Lineage (NCBI taxonomy): Eukaryota > Metazoa > Mollusca > Gastropoda > Lymnaeidae > Lymnaea > Lymnaea stagnalis. The sequence goes on along the minus strand of CAXITT010000687.1, from coordinate 290,586 downwards.
AAGATTGTAATTATATTTTCTTTTCTTTTGTAATTATCTTAAGACATAATAAATCTTATTAATTGTAACTAGAAACTGTTTTGGGTCGTATCTTTAATACTGTTGATTCTATGGTATCGTCCTTTGTTAGGCACTGTTTACAACGAGCCAATTAAAATTAAAATAGGAGATTAATTTCTCCCAATATAAGTCAGTGCGTAACACATTGAAAAACTAATTTCCCTAGATTGTAGATGTGAAAAGAGATACACTTAGGTATACAGTTTAGTTAAATGTGAATTTGAATTTATAGCCTGAAAATGGATTCAAGTGACAAAAATAGATGCATGCATTAGTTAGATTTATAGAGAGTGCTAAACTATAGTGGAGTCTGTTTTGGTAAATAATATCTTACTGTTCAGTTTCATTAATACAGAAACTTAAAATTAAAAAAATAAAAATAAAACATATTTCAATCTTTTTGATTGTTATTTTTAAAAAAAAGAATATGCAGTACAATTAAACTTTGCTCAAGTTGTACTAATGATAGCATTCAAATTTTATTTGTTTTCACTTCAATTTAGTAATTGTTCAAAGATAGATACCCTACAAATGTAGTAATTGTTCATAGATAGATACCTTAAAAAAAATATAGGAATTGTTCATAGATAGATACCCTACAAATTAAGTAATTGTTCATAGACATATCCTACAAAATGTTTATACATAGATACCCTACAAATGTAGTAATTGTTCATAGATAGATACCCTACAAATGTAGTAATTGTTCATAGATATATACCCTACAAATGTAGCAATTGTTCATAGAAAGACACCCTACAAATTGAAGTATTTGTTCATAGATATACCCTACAAATTGTTTATAGATATATACCCTTCAAATGTAGTAATTGTCCATAGATAGATACCCTACAAGTGTAGTAATTGTTCATAGACATATCCTAAAAATTCTTCATAGATAGATACCCTACAAATGTATTAATTGTTCATAGATAGATACCCTACAAATGTAGTGATTGTTCATAGATAGATACCCTACAAATGTAGTAATTATTCATAGACATATCGTAAAAATTGTTCATAGATAGATACCCTACAAATGTAATAATTGTTCATAGATTGATACCCTAAAATGTAGTAATTGTTCATAGAAATACACCCTACAAATTGTAGTATTTGTTCATAGATATACCCTACAAATTGTTTATAGATATATACCCTTCAAATGTAGTAATTGTCCATAGATAGATACCCTACAAGTGTAGTAATTGTTCATAGACATATCCTAAAAATTCTTCATAGATAGATACCCTACAAAAGTAACAATTGTTCATAGATAGATACCCCACAAATGTAGTAATTGTTCATAGATAGATACCCTACAAATGTAGTAATTGTTCATAGATATACCCAACAAAGTGTTCATAGATAGATACCCTACAAATGTAGTAATTGTTCATAGATAGATACCCTACAAATGTACTAGTTGTTCATAGATAGATACCCTACAAATGTAATAATTGTTCATAGATAGATACCCTACAAATGTAGTATTTGTTCATAGATATACCCAACAAATTGTTTATAGATAGATACCCTACAAATGTAGTAATTGTCCATAGATAGATACCCTACAAGTGTAGTAATTGTTCATAGACATATCCTCATATCCTAAAAATTCTTCATAGATAGATACCCTAAAAATGTAGTAATTGTTCATAGATAGATACCCTACAAATGTAGTGATTGTTTATAGATAGATACCCCACAAATGTAGTAATTGTTCATAGATAGTTACTTTACAAATGTAGTAATTGTTCATAGATAGATACCCTACAAATGTAGTGATTGTTCATAGAAAGACACCCTACAAATTGTAGTATTTGTTCATAGATATACCCTACAAATTGTTTATAGATATATACCCCACAAATGTAGTAAATGTCAATAGATACTTACCCTACAAGTGTAGTAATTGTTTTTAGACATATCCTAAAAATTCTTCATAGATAGATACCCTACAAATGTAGTAATTGTTCATAGATAGTTACCCTACAAATGTCGTAATTGTTCATAGATATATGCCCTACTAATGTAGTAATTGTTCATAGAATGACACCCTAAAAATTGTAGTATTTGTTCATAGATATACCCTACAAATTGTTTATAGATATATACCCTTCAAATGTAGTAATTGTCCATAGATAGATACCCTACAAGTGTAGTAATTGTTCATAGACATATCCTAAAAATTTTTCATAGATAGATACCCTACAAAAGTAATAATTGTTCATAGATAGATACCCTACAAATGTAGTGATTGTTCATAGATAGATACCCTACAAATGTAGTAATTGTTCATAGACATATCCTAAAAATTGTTCAAAGATAGATACCCTACAAATGTAATAATTGTTCATAGATAGATACCCTACAAATGTAGTGATTGTTCATAGATAGATACCCCACAAATGTAGTAATTGTTCATAGATAGATACCCTACAAATGTAGTAATTGTTCATAGATATACCCAACAAAGTGTTCATAGATAGATACCCTACAAATGTAGTAATTGTTCATAGATAGATACCCTACAAATGTAGTAATTGTTCATAGATAGATACCCTACAAATGCAGTAATTGTTCATAGATAGATACCATACAAATGCAGTAATTGTTCATATAGATACCCTACAAATGCAGTAATTGTTCATAGATAGATACCCTACAAATTTAGTAATTGTTCATAGATGGATAACCTAAAAATTCAGTAATTGTTCATGGATAGATACCCTACAAATGTAATAATTGTTCATAGATATATACCCTACAAATGTAGTAATTGTTCATAGAAAGACACCCTACAAATTGAAGTATTTTTTCATAGATATACCCTACAAATTGTTTATAGATATATACCCTTCAAATGTAGTAATTGTCCATAGACATATCCTAAAAATTGTTCAAAGATAGATACCCTACAAATGTAGCAATTGTTCATAGATAGATACCCTACAAATTTAGTGATTGTTCATAGATAGATACCCTACAAATGTAGCAATTGTTCATAGATAGATACCCTACAAATGTAGTAGTTGTTCAAAGATAGATACCCTACAAATGTTGCCAATAGAGAGATTAACAAATAGTTGTCACGTTCTGCCATGTATTGGGAGAAATTAATCTTTTATTTTAATTTTATGGCTCGTTCTAAACAGTACATAACAAAAGACGATACCATAGAGAAATACAATAGCAAAAGAATACTACACTCAAAATCAGGGCCAACTACAATTAATAAGTTTGATTAAGTTACCAATAAATTACAAAATAAAATAAATATAATTCAAATCATTAACTTACAGAGTACTGTTTTGATTGTACTGGTACACAGTTGATGATATTACAATAATGCAATGTGCAAAAAAGAGGTACAATGATGAATATGATTCACACAGATAAGTAAACAAAACTCTAGCAAGCATACAAAAACTCTAAACAATAACTCTCGCCTGTCGCCCCTTAAAATAAAAATATCTCGTGATAAAATGCTCGCCAAAAATCTATCGTGTCCCCTTTGTATAGTATGTTCTACTGATGTATCTAGAACCACATTATGCATTGTTTCCCTTCCCACTTTTCTCCAGATTCTTCTACAGAAATCTGAAAGATACAGACTATTAATTTTTTTAGGTCAAGAGACTATTTTTAGCTAGCCACACTTAAAATGCGGTTTGGTTTCGAGCTTGCTTTGGTGTCTGCTAGAGTTCACAGCATGGGGATATATGAAGTAAACACGTCCTCTACATACTCATCGTGTATGGCCACTGATCTCAATTGAGAGATGAATGAATAGTAAAAGTGTATGACTTATCTTGACCTTGATAAGACTCATTTATCTAACCTTTACCTCTCTTTTCTCCCCTCTCCACTTCTCCTCCTTCTGTCTTCCACACCTCTCCATCCTCAATGCTGACCGAAGTCCTGCGTGAGGAGGGCTGTGAGAGGCTGGTCGCTGACCCTGACCTTGACTGTGAGCGGATGGAGTTCTGGGACAAGAACATCTCCGCATGTTGTGCCATTAGATCCCTTTGATCTTTCAGCGGTAAGCCCTGGACAAGAAAATTTATCAGGATACAAACAATATGACATTATTAATAAGAAACTCATTTGCCTGAGAGTTCTAAAATCACTCTAAACCAATCCACATATACAGCTAACCATAACCACATACCAACCCACAGTGGCGCAGCTAGGGTTGGTGTCACCCGGTGCGATCAACTCATGGTGTCACCCAAACTTCCTCTGGTTAAACTAAGTCCACAGTATAACAATGACAAGAAGAAAAACAAATTCATTGAAGGTCAGGATGTAAATGTACTGAAGAGCTGTAACAACATTAAGTTATAGTTATTTTTACAATAAATTGACTTCATTAAAAATTTTCTCTTCCTGGTCTTCAAAGTTGCAAACCTGTCCTCACTAGTTCTCAAATGTTAAAGGGCGGCGCTGGTGACGAATCGGCAAAACTATCAATTGATGAGTATCTCTTGGATTGGATTAATTTGGTTAATTAAATTAATTATTAAAAGATATTAGAACATTTTGTAAAATATCATTTTGTTAACCATTTAAATTTTTTAAAAATTTGTATCGATTCAATTCATGTACTTAGAATCGCCCGACACACCGTATTTCTTAAAATATATTTATAGTTTCCTGTCAATTGCGAAAGTTACCGTACACTTCAATCTGCGTTGAATCATGGTCAAAATGGTGTTTTTCTGACCAAATTACATGATCACCTAATTTCTGAAGGCATCAACATTAAACTTTTAATTAAGCATGCATTAGGATTGGTTACATATTTGAAAAAAATTTACTTGTGATCGGTTATCCTTTTGTGAAATGCGCTAGACCGAGCAGTGTGTGCTCTGTGTGCTCTGTAAATACGCTATTTTTCAATTTGTTGTCACCCAAGAGATGGTGTCAACCGGTGCAGTCCGCACACCCACGCCCTACGCCACTGCCAACCCACATCTGTATAATATAATATGTCTCTAGCCCTATACCAATCTACACACATATAGCTAACTCTAAACCTATACCAATCACCAATTGTGACTAGCTCTAAACATATACCAAGCCACATCTGTAACTACCCTAAACCTATATAATCCACGTATGAATCTAACCCCAACCTTATATAAATTCACTTATATAACTAACCTTAAAGCAGTCCACATGTGAAATTAACCCTAACCCTATTTGAACCCCACGTGTAACGCATAGATAGTGTGGGTAATTCTGTGTTTCGTGAGGAGACATAGAGACTTTGAAATGTGATGTGTCTATCACATTCCTGACACATTATTTTGCATAATCGAGCAGGTTATTTGTGGAGATGCATTGTTATTTTTTTTCACAGAATTTATTTTGTATGAATAGTTTGAAAAATATTTTATGCCAAAGAGTACAAAAATAGAATCTAATAAATATAAATAATAATTATTGCACACAATGTCAGTAATTTGTGAGTTTAGCTGCCGCTCATTTTTTGTATGTCGCTCATTATTGTATGTCGCTCATTATTGTATGTCGCTCATTATTGTATGTCGCTCATTGTTGTATGTCGCTCATTGTTGTATGTCGCTCATTGTTGTATGTCGCTCATTGTTGTATGTCGCTCATTGTTGTATGTCGCTCATTGTTGTATGTCGCTCATTGTTGTATGTCGCTCATTGTTGTATGT
>CAXITT010000687.1:253267-278015 GCA_964033795.1 Lymnaea stagnalis | reverse complement strand
GCTAAATAAAACCAAAACAAAAAAAAAAAAAAAAAAAAACCGGCGCAAACCAAAAAAAAAAAAAAAAAAAAAAAAACCACACTAAATTATGACACGAATCATGGCAAACCTATTCACCAGAGATCGTTTGAGACGTAAGTAAGCATACCATATAACTGTGCAACAAGAGGGACTTAGAAATTAAAATCAACCTTGGAAAAATGGAAATGGGGGGTGAGATAGCATTTCAGGGGCTGTCACGAAAAGGGATTATAAATACAGAGGAGACTTTAGCTTTAAAAGTGTAATATGTTAAAATATTCTAAAAAATATAATTTAACATTTGTATTTATGTAATAAGTCACAAGATTATTTTTTAAGCTGTACATTGCACTTTCCAGTCCGGTAATTAGATTAGAGGTAAATCATTTTCATATTTTAGAATGAACTGTGACTTTTGTAGGAGTGTGCGCAGCAAGACAACTGATTGGTAGGGCTGCCAAGGAAAGAAAAGTTTTGAAAAGACCGGTTCAATGTATCCAGTCTAACACCGGTTCAATTATTTATTTATTTATTTATTTAGGCATTTTTATAGAGCGCTTATCATAAAGCTCTAAGCGCTTTACAATTATTAAAACATGTAAACTAAGTAAATACAAATGAGACATTAGGATAGTAACTACTATTCTATAGAAACAATGAAAATGGCTATAAAAAGAGGACACTTTGACACTTCAGGATTAAACCAAAACAGAAAATTAGGTAGGGCAAGGAGGGTGCATCACAGGTCATAGGCGGACCTAAACAGATGCGTTTTAAGGGACTTTTTGAAAATGGACGAGGTTTCACTATGACGTATATGCATAATTATCCAGTCTAACACCGGTTTAATGTATCCAGTCAAACACCGGTTCAATGTATCCAGTCTAACACCGGATCAATTATCCAGTCTAACACCGGTTTAATGTATCCAGTCTAACACCGGTTTAATTATCCAGTCTAACACCGGTTCAATTATCCAGTCTAACACCGGTTTAATGTATCCAGTCTAACACCGGTTTAATTATCCAGTCTAACACCGGTTCAATTATCCAGTCTAACACCGGTTTAATGTATCCAGTCTAACATCGGTTCAATTATCCAGTCTAACACCGGTTTAATGTATCCAGTCTAACACCGGTTTAATGTATCCAGTCTAACACCGGTTTAATGTATCCAGTCTAACACCGGTTTAATGTATCCAGTCTAACACTGGTTTAATGTATCCAGTCTAACACCGGTTTAATGTATCCAGTCTAACACGGGTTAAATTATCCAGTCTAACACCGGTTTAATGTATCCAGTCTAACACTGGTTCAATTATCCAGTCTAACACCGGTTTAATGCATCCAGTCTAACACTGGTTCAATTATCCAGTCCAACACTGGTTTAATGTATCCAGTCAAACACCGGTTAAATGTATCCAGTCTAAAACTGGTTTAATGTATCCAGTCTAACACCGGTTCAATGCATCCAGTCTAACACTGGTTCAATGTATCCAGTCTCACACTGGTTTATTGTATCCAGTCTAACACTGGTTTAGTGTATCCAGTCTAACACTGGTTCAATGTATCCAGTCTAACACGGCTTCAATGTATCCAGTCTTATACCGGTTGAATATATCCAGTCAAACACTGGTTCATTGTATCCAGTCAAACACCGGTTCACTGTATCCAGTCAAACACCGGTTCAATTATCCAGTTTAACACCAGTTTAATGTATCCAGTCTAACACTGGTTTAATGTATCCAGTCTAACACCGGTTCAAGGCATCCCGTCTAACACCGGTTCAATTATCCAGTCTAACACCGGTTCAATGTACCCAGTCAAACACCGGTTCAATTTATCCAGTCTAACACCGGTTCCATGTATCCAGTCTAACACCGGTTCAATGTATCCAGTCAAACACTGGTTTAATGTATCCTGTCTAACACTGGTTTAATGTATCCAGTCAAACACTGGTTTAATGTATCCAGTCTAACACTGGTTTAATGTATCCAGTCAAACACCGGTTCAATTATACAGTCTAACACCGGTTTAATGTATCCAGCTAACACTGGTTTAATGTATCAAGTCTAACACTGGTTTAATGTATCCAGTCTAACACCAGTTTAATGTATCCAGTCTAACACCGGTTTAATGTATCCAGTGTAACACCGGTTTAATGTATCCAGTCTAACACGGGTTCAATTATCCAGTCTAACACCGGTTTAATGTATCCAGTCTAACACTTGTTCAATTATCCAGTCTAACACTGGTTTAATGTATCCAGTCAAACACCGGTTTAATGTATCCAGTCTAACACTGGTTCAATTATCCAGTCCAACACTGGTTTAATGTATCCAGTATAACACTGGTTTAATATATCCAGTCTAAAACTGGTTTAATGTATCCAGTCTAACACCGTTTCAATGCATCCAGTCTAACACTGGTTCAATGTATCCAGTCTAACACTGGTTTATTGTATCCAGTCTAACACTGGTTTAGTGTATCCAGTCTAACACCGGTTTAATGTATCCAGGCTAACACGGCTTCAATGTATCCAATCTAATACCGGTTGAATATATCCAGTCAAACACTGGTTCATTGTATCCAGTCAAACACTGGTTCACTGTATCCAGTCAAACACAGGTTCAATTATCCAGTTTAACACCGGTTTAATGTATCCAGTCTAACACTTGTTTAATGTATCCAGTCTAACACCGGTTCAAGGCCTCCCGTCTAACACCGGTTCAATTATCCAGTCTAACACCGGTTCAATGTATCCAGTCAAACACCGGTTCAATGTATCCAGTCTAACACCGGTTCAATGTATCCAGTATAACACCGGTTCAATTTATCCAGTGAAACACCGGTTCAATTATCCAGTTTAACACCGGTTTAATGTATCCAGTCTAACACCGGTTCAATGTATCCAGTCTAACACCGGTTCAATGTATCCAGTCAAACACCGGTTCAATGTATCCAGTCAAACACCGGTTTAATGTATCCAGTCTAACACCGGTTCAATGTATCCAGTCAAACACCGGTTCAATGTATCCAGTCAAACACCGGTTCAATTATCCAGTTTAACACCGGTTTAATGTATCCAGTCTAACACCGGTTCAATGTATCCAGTCAAACACCGGTTCAATTATCCAGTTTAACACCGGTTTAATGTATCCAGTCTAACACCGGTCTAATGTATCAGTCAAACACCGGTTCAATTATCCAGTTTAACACCGGTTTAATGTATCCAGTCTAACACCGGTCTAATGTATCCAGTCAAACACCGGTTCAATGTATCCAGTCAAACACCGGTTAAATGTATCCAGTCTAACACCGGTTTAATGTATCCAGTCTAACACTGGTTCAATTATCCAGTCCAACACTGGTTTAATGTATCCAGTCAAACACTGGTTTAATATATCCAGTCTAAAACTGGTTTAATGTATCCAGTCTAACACCGTTTCAATGCATCCAGTCTAACACTGGTTCATTGTATCCATTCTAACACTGGTTTATTGTATCGATTCTAACACTGGTTTAGTGTATCCAGTCTAACACTGGTTTAATGTATCCAGTCTAACACGGCTTCAATGTATCCAATCTAATACCGGTTGAATATATCCAGTCAAACACTGGTTCATTGTATCCAGTCAAACACTGGTTCACTGTATCTAGTCAAACACCGGTTCAATTATCCAGTTTAACACCGGTTTAATGTATCCAGTCTAACACTGGTTTAATGTATTCAGTCTAACACCGGTTCAAGGCCTCCCGTCTAACACCGGTTCAATTATCCAGTCTAACACCGGTTCAATGTATCCAGTCAAACACCGGTTCAATGTATCCAGTCTAACACCGGTTCAATGTATCCAGTATAACACCGGTTCAATTTATCCAGTGAAACACCGGTTCAATTATCCAGTTTAACACCGGTTTAATGTATCCAGTCTAACACCGGTTCAATGTATCCAGTCTAACACCGGTTCAATGTATCCAGTCAAACACCGGTTCAATGTATCCAGTCAAACACCGGTTTAATGTATCCAGTCTAACACCGGTTCAATGTATCCAGTCAAACACCGGTTCAATGTATCCAGTCAAACACCGGTTCAATTATCCAGTTTAACACCGGTTTAATGTATCCAGTCTAACACCGGTTCAATGTATCCAGTCAAACACCGGTTCAATGTATCAGTCAAACACCGGTTCAATTATCCAGTTTAACACCAGTTTAATGTATCCAGTCTAACACCGGTCTAATGTATCCAGTCAAACACCGGTTTAATGTATCCAGTCAAACACCGGTTCAATGTATCCAGTCTAACATCGGTTTAATGTATCCTGTCTAACACCGGTTCAATGTATCCCGTCTAACAGCGGTTCAATGTATCCAGTCTAACACTGGTTCAATGTATCCAGTCAAACACCGGTTCAATGTATCCAGTCTAACACTGGTTGAATGTATCAAGTCAAACACCGGTTCAATGTATCCAGTCAAACACCGGTTGAATGTATCCAGTCTAACACCGGTTCAATGTATCCAGTCAAACACCGGTTCAATGTATCCAGTCAAACACCGGTTCAATGTATCCAGTCAATCACAGGTTCAATGTATCCAGTCAAACACCGGTTCAGTGTATCCAGTCAAACACCGGTTCAATGTATCCAGTCAAACACCGGTTCAATGTATCCAGTCAAACACAGGTTCAATGTATCCAGTCAAACACCGGTTCAATGTATCCAGTCTAACACCGGTTCAATGTATCCAGTCAAACACCGGTTCAATTATCCAGTTTAACACCGGTTTAATGTATCCAGTCTAACACCGGTTTAATGTATCCAGTCAAACACCGGTTCAATGTATCCAGTCAAACACCGGTTCAATGTATCCAGTCAAACACCGGTTTAATGTATCCAGTCTAACACCGGTTCAATGTATCCAGTCTAACACCGGTTCAATATATCCAGTCAAACACCGGTTCAATGTATCCAGTCTAACACCCGTTCAATGTATCCAGTCTAACACTGGTTCAATGTATCCAGTCAAACACCGGTTCAATGTATCCAGTCTAACACCGGTTCAATGTATCCAGTCTAACACCGGTTCAATATATCCAGTCAAACACCGGATCAATGTATCCAGTCTAACACCGGTTCAATGTATCCAGTCAAACACCGGTTCAATGTATCCAGTCAAACACCGGTTCAATGTATCCAGTCAAACACCGGTTCAATGTATCCAGTCAAACACCGGTTCAATGTATCCAGTCAAACACCGGTTCAATGTATCCAGTCAAACACCGGTTCAATGTATCCAGTCAAACACCGGTTCAATGTATCCAGTCAAACACCGGTTCAATGTATCCAGTCAAACACCGGTTCAATGTATCCAGTCAAACACCGGTTCAATGTATCCAGTCAAACACCGGTTCAATGTATCCAGTCAAACACCGGTTCAATGTATCCAGTCAAACACCGGTTCAATGTATCCAGTCAAACACCGGTTCAATGTATCCAGTCAAACACCGGTTCAATGTATCCAGTCAAACACCGGTTCAATGTATCCAGTCAAACACCGGTTCAATGTATCCAGTCAAACACCGGTTCAATGTATCCAGTCAAACACCGGTTCAATGTATCCAGTCAAACACCGGTTCAATGTATCCAGTCAAACACCGGTTCAATGTATCCAGTCAAACACCGGTTCAATGTATCCAGTCAAACACCGGTTCAATGTATCCAGTCAAACACCGGTTCAATGTATCCAGTCAAACACCGGTTCAATGTATCCAGTCAAACACCGGTTCAATGTATCCAGTCAAACACCGGTTCAATGTATCCAGTCAAACACCGGTTCAATGTATCCAGTCAAACACCGGTTCAATGTATCCAGTCAAACACCGGTTCAATGTATCCAGTCAAACACCGGTTCAATGTATCCAGTCAAACACCGGTTCAATGTATCCAGTCTAACACCAGTTCAATGTATCCAGTCATTCCCATCAAATGTTGCCTGATCGTGTCTTTGTGGTCACTGTTTCAGGTCACATGATTGTGTCTTTGTGGTCACTGTATCAATTGAATGATTGTGTCTATTCAGTCACTGTATCAAGTCAATGATTGTGTCTTATCAGTCACTGTATCAAGTCAATGATTGTGTCTATTCAGTCACTGTATCAAGTCAATGATTGTGTCTTATCAGTCACTGTATCAAGTCAATGATTGTGTCTATTCAGTCACTGTATCAAGTCAATGATTGTGTCTTATCAGTCACTGTATCAAGTCAATGATTGTGTCTATTCAGTCACTGTATCAAGTCAATGATTGTGTCTATTCAGTCACTGTATCAAGTCAATGATTGTGTCTATTCAGTCACTGTATCAAGTCAATGATTGTGTCTATTCAGTCACTGTATCAAGTCAATGATTGTGTCTATTCAGTCACTGTATCAAGTCAATGATTGTGTCTATTCAGTCACTGTATCAAGTCAATGATTGTGTCTATTCAGTCACTGTATCAAGTCAATGATTGTGTCTATTCAGTCACTGTATCAAGTCAATGATTGTGTCTTATCAGTCACTGTATCAAGTCAATGATTGTGTCTATTCAGTCACTGTATCAAGTCAATGATTGTGTCTATTCAGTCACTGTATCAAGTCAATGATTGTGTTCAAGTGTTTACCGAATGCATTTACTGTAACTTAATGTTGCCTGAATTTGTTTGTTTACTTTGTTCAGTTCAAACAGTTCAGGGTTGGTGAGTGGGAAATAAAATAAAATCTTGAACGCACAGGAATGAGGGGGGTGTGGGTGGGCCACTGGTTTAGTGATGTTAGTTTTTATGAGATGGGAGAAAGAGAGAGAGGGAGACAGAAAGGACTCTTAACTTATTATCATGTAATGTTATCCCATATCAACAATTGCATGAGTACTATGAACTATTACCATTTAATGTTAGCCGTTATCTCTTATATTTTATATTTTGCTTCTGGTGTGGCTGCTTCCTTTGCACAACCGGCCCTCCCCTACTCGACAAGTTTTTTAGAAAATTAATAGTACTGAGTGGGGGAAAAAAACGCTGTATAGCACTGCTTGCATCATGTGTGAGGGTTAAACTCAGGTAAGAAGGTGGACTTTTTTCAGAGCTGACATATTAATCAATAAAGCGCCACGGGTTTGGTATATAACTGTCTGCAGGACTATTGTTTAAGGCCGGTAGGTAGGGTGTGGGACTGTCTGTAGGACTATTGTTTAAAGGCCAACCGGTAGGGTGTATGAATGTCTGTAAGACTATTGTTTAAAGGCCCGTAGGTATTGTGTAGAAAATTCTGTAGGGCTATTGTTTAAATGCCGACAGGTAGGGTGTAGGAATGTCTGTAGGATTATTGTTTTAAGGCCCGTAGGTATTGTGTAGAAAATTCTGTAGGGCTATTGTTTAAATGCCGACAGGTAGGGTGTAGGAATGTCTGTAGGATTATTGTTTAAGGCCCGTAGGTATTGTGTAGAAAATTCTGTAGGGCTATTGTTTAAATGCCGACAGGTAGGGTCTGAAGGAATATTGTTTTAAGGGCGTGTTACGCACTGGCTTCTATTGTGAGAAATTGATCTCCTATTTTAAATTTATGGCTCGTCCAAGCAGTGCCTAACAAAAGACGATACCATAGAGAAATACAATAACAAAAATACGACACCCAAAACAGTATCAATAACAATTAATAAGATTTAATTTAGTAATAATACAATTAAAAAAACAAAGAAAATATAAATACAAATCATCAAAGTACAGAGTGTGGGAAAATCTTGTACCGGTACACAATTAGTACAGTGTGCCAATTAATAATGAAGAATGCGAATAAACACATATGAGCACACACAGAATAATACACGTCTCGTGAAGTTAAAAATATCTATCAATCTCTTCGCTCTCTCCGAAACCCTTTATTTATATTGTGGGTCTACCGACAGTCCAGAAACGACTTTACTTTTCTAATACGATCGCGAACATTCGACAAAACACCACTGAGTACAAATAATTATTTTTAGTTGCTGTCGGCAATAAACACGACAGATCAAAAGACTAAGCCACACCCATCTATGAACGTAGTGTCTCATGTGGGGTCAACCAGAGAGCACGCACGAGGAAAGTGTTGTAAACAAGCTCTACATAACAGGCGGCATATATTACAGAAATGAGAAGTTAACTCTTATTTGTAACTCTTGGACCAACTGGTTTAAAAACACTGCACCCGGTTAAGCCCAAGTAAATTTTATTATGTTACCGTATTTTTTATTAACTTTCTTGAACTTTTAGCAAGCTTCTTGTCCCATGGTGTGCCAACCGACAACGTTAAGATCACGGACCGGTGTCGGTCCGCAGGCCACCACATTAGGAAACACTGCTCTGGGGAAATATTGTGTATCCCGAAAATTGCTATTATATGATTACACCAGTTGTTGACCCCATTAGTAAGCCCATCTATATATATATATACTGTCATATAGAGCTTGTTTAAATACTTTTTCTCGTGCGTGCCCTCTGATTGACCTCGTATGAGATGCTGTATTCACAGCGGGGTGTGGCATAGTCGTTTGATCTGTCGTGTTTATGCCGAGAGCCACTAAAAATAATCAATCTGTTCCAAATAGTATTTTGTAGAATGAATGTAATTGTTCTAGAAACGTCACAAGTCTTTATGGAAGGCAGGGCTTACGCGACCTATATAAGGGATTGACAGGCACGGATGAAATGACGGAGATTAAGATATATATTATTAACTTTACGAGGCGTGTATTATTCCTTGTGTATTTGTGTGCTCATACTCATATGTGTTTATTTCGCACTTCATCATTATTCATTGGCAAATTATTCTAACTGTATTAACTGTGTACCAGTACAAGATCTACCATACTGTAAGTTGAAGATTGTAATTATATTTTCTTTTCTTTTGTAATTATATTAAGACTTAATAAATCTTATTAATTGTAACTAGAAACTGCTTTGGGTGTCGTATCTTTAATATTGTTGATTCTATGGTATCTTCCTTTGTTAGGCACTGTTTACAACGAGCCAATTAAAATTAAAATAGGAGATTAATTTCTCCCAATACAAGTCAGTGCGTAACAAATTGGGTCGCTCCTCTGGGATATAGCGGACTCCATATTATTATTCTCATTAGTCCCCAATTTTACAAATTGTGGGCTCTTCCGAGGATAATTTGAATCAATAATTTTTATTACACCAATAATACATTGAGTGTTATTGCTAAAAATTTAAGAATAAATGTAGATCATTCGGCAGTAAAAAGGACCATACGAGATATGAACATCGTCCACTTAGTGGATGAAGAGGTGTTGTCGGGGGACGAACTGGCCTCAGTCACACAACCGAATGATCCAAGTATGGAGCTCTAACTAAAGCTCAAACAAATGGAACTAGATGCACAGAGAGAAAAAGAACGTGATCTTAAACAGCGGGAGCTAGAAAAAGAACGTGAGCTTAAACAGCTGGAGCTAGAAAAAGAACGTGAGCTTAAGCAAATGGAGCTAGAGCTCCAATTAAAATTAAAAGAAGTGGAAATAACAGCCAATTTGGGAGCAATGATAAATAGACTCACGGCTCCAGTCGGTCAGGGTTGCAATGCAATTAAATTTGCAAAAGTAATCCCAAAATTTGCAAACAAGTAGGTTGACCAATATTTTGCGCAGTTTGAAATAAGTACACAAAATTTTAAAATTCCGGAAAATATGTGGTCTACCTTACTTCAACCAGCCTTGACCGGAAGGGCAGCCGAAGTCTTTGTGTCTTTGAACGCGGAACAGCGCGGGGACTATAACCTAGTAAAATCATTAATACTTAAGGCTTATGAATGTGTCCCCGAAGACTATCGTAAAAAGTTTAGGGAGCTGTGGAAACGTGATGGCCAGACTCATGTTGAGTTCCTCCGGGAAAAGGAACGACTCCTGGACAAGTGGCTGCACGCAAACAACACTGAGACAGACTTCAAGAAATTCAAGAACCTCATTCTGATGGAGAAGTTCAAGAATTGTGTTCGTACAGAAGTGCGAATACATATTGCAGACCGTGGCGAAGGTGACGTACATACGGCAGCAGTGTTAGCTGACTACTTCACCATCACACGTCAATTCTCGGGGAACCCATTTGACACCAGAAAAGACAGGCACAATAAGCCAACATTATCAACTTACAGCAAACCTTCACACAAACCATTCAAGCCCGGTACGAAAGAAACAAGTGCAGAAGACACATGTGTCTATTGTAAAAAAGAAGGACATACGAGGGATGATTGCTGGAATCTCAAGAAGAAAACTGAGAAGACCACACATCCTGGTACACAACACAAAGTCTCCGCTTGTACGTCTCGTCATACATCTGGAAACACATTTTCAAACTTCAAGAGTTTTTGCTCTCCAGATGTCCATACAAACTTCAAAGAGGTTTGTCACGACTCATCAAAGAGTTTCAAAATGAACAATAAGGCTAGTTTTACTGACTCCAGCCAAGTTCCTGCTTCGACTGCGAGTTTTATGAGCTTGTCGCCAAGATCCTTTTGCTCCAAGAAGAGGTCTACCTCCAGAGGGCGTCTTACCGAGGACTTGTGTGCAAGTTTTGACGATTCTACCCAGAGTTTTACTTCCTCTACCCTAGCCGAATGTTCTCAAGACTCCAACAAGAGTTTACCTACCAAGGTCCAAAATTCTACATCAGACACTTCTGATGTCATACAAGACTCCATGCCTTTCATATCGGAAGGATTTGTATCACTGCCAGGTGATTTGTCCAGTCTACGACCAATCAAAATCTTACGAGATACAGGTGCTTCACAGTCATTGCTACTTGAGGGTATACTTCCCTTATCTGAATCTACTGCTACTGGGAGCAACATCCTGTTACGAGGTGTAGAGCTGGGATGCATAGATGTACCTTTACATCTCATCAACCTAAAATCAGACTTAGTCTCCGGACCTGTGGTTGTGGGTGTCCGACCAACATTACCATTGGACGGCATCTCGTTGCTGCTAGGCAATGACTTAGCTGGTGGGAAGGTAATAGCCGAACCCATCGTTACTCATGAACTTTGTTTAACTGAAAATCAGGAAGAAGATCAAGAATTGTATAATCAATAAGATTCCCAGAAGCGATTCCTCTTCGCAATATCAAGATTCCGAACATCGTCAAACCTTGACGAAGTTATTTACATTGTTTGGTCTTCCGAAGTCTGTACAGTCTGATCAAGGAACCAACTCCAGGCTGGACTATTTAAACAAGTGATGAACCAGTTGGGCATAGAACACTGCTTGTCGAGTGCATATCATCCTGAGTCACAGGGAGCACTTGAGCGATTCCATCAGACGTTGAAGAACATGATGAGAACCTATTGTCTAGAAAAAGAGAAAGACTGGGATGAAGGCATCAACATGCTACTGTTCGCCGCAAGAGAAGCAGTTCAAGAATCACTTGGATTCAGCCCCTTCGAACTGGTGTTTGGCCACACGGTTCGCGGTCCCCTTAAACTTTTAAAGGACACGTGGATGTCATCGACACCCACGGAAGGACTTCTTGACTATGTCCAAAAATTTAAAACTAAACTTTTTAATGCCGTTAATTTGGCTAAATTACATTTAAAAGATTCACAATCTAAAATGAAAGTTTGGTATGACAAAAAGTAAAAATTCAGACAGTTTGCTTCAGGGGACAAAGTGCTTGTGCTTTTGCCGATACCAGGGCAAGCACTACAAGCTAGATATTTTGGTCTTTATGTTGTTGAGTCCAAACTTAATGATTTAAATTACATTGTGTTAACACCAGATCGTAAAAGAAAGAAACAGTTATGTCACATTAATATGTTAAAAGAATATTTTGATAGAAAATGTGATGATCATTGTCCATCATCAGAAACTAATGTTAACACAATTTCAACTGTAGCTTCAGTACTTAAAGAAAATGTTACTGAAACCTTTGAAAAAGTTGGTTATTATAGACTTAAAAATTCAGAAGTATTGGCCAACATGGATAAGAAACTAGGACATTTGTCATTGTCAGAGAAGGATGTTGTTAAGTCTGTTATTGCAGATTTTGTTTTACTCTTCCCTGATGTGCCTAATAAAACCAACATTGCTGTACATGATGTTGACATTGGCAATGCAGTTCCGGTCAAGCAACACCCCTATAGGGTCAATCCGGAAAAACTTGAAATAATCCGGTCTGAAATAAAATACATGCTTGAAAATGATATAATTGAACCAAGCTCTAGTAACTGGAGTTCACCATGTATTTTAGTCCCAAAGCCTGACAAAAGTTACAGGTTTTGTACTGACTTCAGGAAAGTGAATGCATTTACCAAGACTGATTCCTTTCCGATTCCAAGGATAGACGATCTTATAGATCGAATAGGTGATGCCAAATATGTAACCATGTTTTGTACTGACTTCAGGAAAGTGAATGCATTTACCAAGACTGATTCCTTTCCGATTCCAAGGATAGACGATCTTATAGATCGAATAGGTGATGCCAAATATGTAACCAAGATAGACTTACTATCATGTTATTGGCAGGTTCCTCTATCTGACAGAGCAAAAGAAATATCTGCTTTTGTACTCCAGATGGTTTATACCAATATAAAGTAATGCCGTTTGGAATGAAAAATGCCCCGGCTACATTCCAACGTCTCGTAAATAAATAACATTATCGCTGACCAGGAAAATTGCAGCGCCTATATTGATGATGTAATTATTTATAGCCCAGATTTTTCAAATCATGTAAACCAATTAAGATCTCTGTTTAAAAAATTTTTGCAGGCAAATGTAACTGTAAATTTAAATAAATGTGAATTTTGTCATGCAACTGTGAAATATTTTGGTCACATAGTGGGTCAAGGTCATGTAAAGCTGGAAAAGCTAAGATAAATCCTATTGTATCACTTCCACCACCCACTACTAGAAAACAGTTAATGAGATTTTTGGGAATGGCAGGTTACTATAGAAAATTTTGCAAAAATTTCTCAGTTATTGCTTCTCCTTTAAGTAATATGTTAAAGAAAAATGCAAAATTTCATTGGTCAGATGCTTGTCAGGAAGCATTCGAAAACATGAAAAATATAATTGCTTATGCTCCTGTTCTCATTGCACCAGACAGTTTAAATTAGCTGTAGATGCAAGTGACGTTGGCATTGGTGCAGTTCTATTTCAAGAAAATGACCACAATGTAGATCACCCTATCTGTTATTTCTCAAAGAAATTTAACTCACATCAGATAAACTATTCCACGGTAGAAAAAGAATGTTTAGGTTTAATTCTTGCTCTCCAACAATTTGATTTTTATGTCAGTTGTTCTTTACATTCAGTACTTGTTTTTACTGATCACAATCCTTTAACATTTTTGAATAAGATGGTCTCCAAAAATCAAAGACTGTTAAGATGGAGCCTATTTTTACAAGAATATAATTTGAACATCAAACATATTAAAGGCAAAGATAATGTCATTGCAGATACTTTGTCCAGAAATTAATTTTCACGTATGTTATTGTTTATAAACTGTTAAGAAGTTTTTTGTCTAATATTTTGAAAGTAAGAAATGTACTTTCTTCAATTTTTAATGGAAAAAGAATTCCATTTTTGAAAAATGATTTTTTTTCCTTTTAAGAGGGGAGGTGTTATGTAGCACAATTTCCTGTGCGTAAACTTTCCTCGACCTCGCAGTACACTCCTAGCAGACAGTAACGTCTGTTGTGGGCGTGGTTAAATCTCTTTGAAGTATCTTGTTTACAATCGGATTCCAATTACACATTGGGTAGAATGTCTCCGGGTGTCTTCTCGAATGTGCTCCTTAACCCGAGATATGTAAACAACACGTCATAAGCCCTTCTGGAAGCGTCTTACTCTACATGTATATAAAGCATTTACAGATACGAAGGGAGGGAGGATAGATTTTATTAACTTTACGAGGCGTGTTTTATTCTTTGTGTATTTGTGTGCTCATAGGTGTTTATTTCGCATTATTTGACGATGGAGTGGGCTTCGGAGGACGAAATCCACATGGCCTGGGATTATACTTTAAGGATTATAAGCTGGTTCCCAACAGCAATTCGCCTCTCTCCACGCCGCTGGGTAACATCATTTGATGATACAGCTTGGCACCAGTGACGTCGCAGGAGTTGTCGGAATGTTTCATTGTATCAATGTTATCCGCCTTTCGGGACTCCATCTCCGGGTTTGATTTCAGAGTTTCCTGAGAAAAATTTCAGAGAAAAATGAGTTGCGAATCCAAGGTTAACGAGTCTCATCTACCCGGGGTAGACTGGGCTGGGAATTGAACTCCAGACCACCAACTTGAGATTTGCTCAGTTTAGACCATTCGGCCACCCAGCACCCAATTTCGCATTATTTATTGGCACATTATTCTGTGTTAACTGTGTACCGGTACAAGATCTACCATACTGTAAGTTGAAGATTGTAATTATATTTTCGATTCTTTTGTAATTATCTTAAGAATTAATAAATCTTAATTAATTGTAACTAGAAACTGTTTTGGGGTCGTATCTTTAATATTGTTGACTCTATGGTATCGTCCTTTGTTAGGCACTGTTTACAACGAGCCAAATAAAAATTAAAATAGGAGATTAATTTCTCCCAATACAAGTCAGTGCGTAACATTCATCAACAAAATAAGCAATCTTTAAGAGCAAACTAAACGATTTTTAATAACAAACTAAAAGATCTATAAAACAAACTAAATGTTCTTTTAGAACAAACTGAATGATCTTTAAGAACAACTAAGCCATATTTAAGAACAAAATCAATGATCTTTAAGAACAAACCAGGCGATCTTTATGAACAAACTAACCGATCTTTAAGAACAAACTAAGCACACTTTAAGAACAAATTACGCTATCTTTAAGATTAAACTAAGCGATCTTTTAGAACAAACTAAGGGATCGTTATGAACAAACTCACCAACAAACTAAACGATCTTTAACAACAAACCAGGAGATCTTTATGAACAAACTAACCGATCTTTATAAACAATACCAAACTAAGCTGTCTTTAAGTAAACAAACCAAAACAATCATTAAAAACAAATAAAGTGACCTTTAAGATCAAATTAAGCGATCTTTGAGAACCATGATCAGAACAACTATTTTAATAAACCCGGTAAAAAAAATAATTAAAAAATTCGCCACCAATGGGGGTGAGGGAGGCTGGTCTCCCAACGTAATAATTACGTCACTAGCACGGAAAGACTAGTGTGTTTTTACTAGGTTAAATATTTATACAGTGATATCTTGCAAGCTATTAAGGAAAACACAAAGCATTAGCATTACGAAAACAACGAAACATTCTGGTGATATTTTTAGAGCCTTAATAACATATTTAGGTGGCTATTGGCTCTATTAGAGCCACACTAATTATTGTAGGTATATGTTCTAGATTGTGATTGTATTATAAAAGCTAAGGGCACTCAAGGGTCTATTCTTCATTAATTTCCGCCTCCCCCCCCCCCCCCATTTTTCCAAATTTTCTCCTACCATACTAATTTAAAAAAAAAATTGTAAAGCAATTTAAATTACTTTAATATTAAAATGGTAAAATCCAAAGTATGCATTAGATCAAGGGTCTCAAACTCAAATTATCAGGGGGGCCGCAGGAGGTAGTGTCTGAGTGAGAGTGGGCAGCATGAAATATTCCACAAAACAGCGATTACAACTGTTACAATATGCTCAACTTTTAAAAATAACAATAAAAACATTAAGGATTCTCAAGAACTAGGATTCACTTTCTTCCACCTACTCACTGTTGCATGAGACCTGGCAGCGCTTCTTTTTACACAGCTGGCCAACTTTGGCTTGAGTGAGGAAGCAACTAAGACTCTCAGTATAGCTTGAAGATCCTCATCAGTAAGTGTGGCCCTGAACTTAGACTAGTTAAAGTGCATAGTGGAAAAGAGCTATTCACACAGATAGGTACTCCCTAAAAGAACAACCTAAAAATTTCAGGGAAGGTGAAGGGCAATGAAATAAAATGTCCATGTTTGTCTGTTTTTCCATTCAGCTCCCCACGCGGGGCATCTTGCACATCAAAGGAGAAAGGGTCAGCAAAAAGCTGAAAAGTTGCTGTCTGTGTTTTGAAGTCTAAAAAATGTAGAGACCCAGACTGGGTAAAAAGGCATAAGAAGAAGATTTAGAAAGTGACCAAGCTGACAGGCCCGGAATTTACCTCACTTGTAAACACTAGCGGCAATTTTTATATGCATCTTTTGATAATTTATCATATTGCTAAGATTTACACAATGATGGTTGTGCATTACCCGCCAACTTACTTTAAAAAAAAAAAACTTTTCTCAAAGCCCCACTCTTTGCCATGTTTGTCTCATAAAAAGCTATAAAATACAAACTTTTATTCCGAGTTTAAAACAGTTCTTACCATTATAATCATCATACAAAAATATATAGAAACATTAAAAAAATAAATAAATCAGAATTAGACTAGTCGGTGAGATTCGACTGAAACCGTCGCGGAGAGTCATGTTATAGATATGAGAATGGGGGAAACGGGCCGGCGCATTTACACTAAACTTTTCTGTCATGTAGCGGGCCGCAAAATATCGTCTTGTGGGTCACAAATGGCTCGCGGGCCGCGAGTTTGAGACCTTTATATTAGATGCGTATTTATTAATATTCACGATTATTTCATTTTTTATAAAAAGAATGTAAATATTTACACTTTCCCCCATCATTTTCGATGTATGCAGAATGTATGCGGGAACGAATTTCAAAATATCTAAATATTTCATTTTCGGTTTCGGCCGAAAGTCATTTTTAACCATCGGCCTTTTTTAGGTTTCGGCCGAAAGTCATTTTTAACTTTCAGCCTATTTTCGTCTTCGGCCGAAATCAGAAAATCACTTTCGGTCGGTCTCTAATATATATATATAAATATATGAATCTCTGTATGTATGTATGTATGGCCCATATGCGCTACCAAACCATTTATACGATTCCCATAAAACTGTGGTGAGTTGTTGTCCACAAACTTGCGCATTTTTCTGAGTCATTACAACCCTTTTAAGATATTCCGTTTTGGGCCATTAACCCTAAATTTTTTTTTCTAATATGTGCTTTGTAAAAAATATTTGCCCTATGCGCTCCCATACCATTCATCCGAATGCGATAAAATTTTGGTGAGATGTTGTGCGCACGCCCGCAAAGGTTTTTGAAATATTACAAACATTTAAAGAAAAAAAATTGTTTTTTAACCAGGGGCCTTGTGTTCCTTCTTCTTATATGAGCTATATAACTATAATTTTGAACCGTATGCGCTGCTCTACCATTCATGCGACTGCGATAAAACTTTGGTGAGTTGTTGTGATCACGCCCGAAAGGTTCCTGAATTATTACAACTATTTTAAAATATTCCATTCTGAATCAGGGGCCTTAAATTTGTTTTTTCTTCTATGAGATAATGCATGGCTGGATAGAATTTTAATCAAATACAAATAGCGACATCAAATTTTATGTGTGACATAATAAGTAGGTTTCTGATACAATATTCCTTTTGTGGCCGGGGGCCCAAATTCGTTTCCCATTTTCATTAACTATATAAATAAATTTCCGTCTGCGTTCCTCTACCATTCATCTGACTGCGATAAAACTTTGGTGAGTTGTTGTGTGCCAGCCCGAAAAAAGTTTCTGAACTCGTTCAACTATTTTACAACATTCCGTTTTGGGCCGGGGTCCCTGAATTCGTTTTTTTTTTTCTTATATGAGCTACGTAAATATAATTTCAAACATAGCTATTGAATGGGTGGATGGAATTAAATCAAATACAAACTGCGACATTTTAGTTTGTATGTGACATTATAATAGGTTTCTGAATTAGCACATCCATTTTACAATATTCTGTTTGGGGCCTGGGGGCCTAAATTTGTTTATATGTACTAATTGAGCTATATAAATATAATTTCAAACATAGCTATTGCTATCAATCGCTACAAGTGTGGAGACTAAATTATGAAAATCCATGCTTCTCACATGGACAGCTGTGTGTGGCCTGCTCACGCTTCGAAAAACCTTTTAATTTATTCAAATTATTAGAGTACGCAACAGACGGTAAAAAATATAAAAAATAAAAAAAATATTGTGTATATAAATACTACTTCAAAAAACATAATTGAAATACAAACACTTTATTTATTTGAGTGGCATTGCAACGCATGACGGGTACTCGCTAGTTAGTGATAAACCTCTACGTATTTATAGATCAAAGAATACACTGGTAAAACAGCACAATATTATATGCTATTATATGCTATAGTACACGTGCTATATATGAGCTTTATACATAAAGGCGGATGATAAGAGGACCCCCACCAAAAATGGGAATTGGGGGAAATACTATGATGAAGATAAATGTTTCTTTTCCTTTAAGAGTCTTGTTTTCTTATGATCATACGTATGGTTAGGGTGACCGTGCCCCCCCCCCTCCTTCCATTAAGTGAAGCATACATAGAGGTCCACATACCTGAGTGCTAAAGCGAGATGCCTGTTTCCTGTTTCTCCTTTTGATAACAGGGGCCTCGGTCTTCGGGGGTGGTTGCTCCTCTTTGTCTTTCAACTGAGAGAACAACTTGACTTTCTCTGATAAGCTCAGTCTGAAAGGGGAGGAGATGGAATGAGGTGGGGCGGCGATCAGAGATGCAGTGGCGTAGGAAGTGGTTGAGGAGAGGGCTGGCGCAATTTAGTTCTTTTATGGAGAGGGCATTTTTTTGGGCGAACTGCAGAGTTTTGTTTGTATTAGGGGCGGAAAACTTCTTGACGCACCCCAGGCGGCTCTAACCCTAGCAACGCCACAGATGAGATGAGATAGATGCATACTTAATCTCACTGGATGGAGTAAGGCGGGTGGGATGAAATCCCATTCATGGTATGGATGCTTAACGTAAGCTTTGCTCTTGAGAAAAGTCAGTTCGGATTTATTACTCAAGGGAAATAACGTGTTCAGTACACAGTACACAGTACACCAAGTGGCAAAAGAACACAAACTTTAAACAATCAATAATCAGCGGAATTAACTCTAAACAAAAGGTCACAAAATGCAACACCACATTTTTTTTCTCTTCGCCAATAACATTTTATTGAAGGCTTTACAGCTCGGACTCTTCTAGTCACCAAATGGTATTAAAACGAATTTATTTATTTTAAAGCTTTATCGCAGTCCAACACTTTTTATAATCAGCATTAAAACTGCAACTGATAAGTATCGACTCTAACTTAAAAGTATCGAATCAAATACAAGTGACCGACTCCAACGAAGCCGTCTGCCCTTGCTCCAATGCAGTGGTTCTTAACCTGGGTTCGAGCGAACGCCTGTGGTTCGGTGAGTCAGTCTCAGGGGTTCAGCGGAGGTCCAAAAAGAAATCAGGAAAAAAAATCATATTTTATTTTTCCTATTAAGATGGGTTCGGTGAATGCGCATATGAAACTGGTGGGGTTCGGTACCTACAAAAAGGTTAAGAACCACTGTTCTAATAACACATAACTTCACATCCAGTGTTATATGTATTAATCGCTGAATTAAAGATTCAGTATAATAATTCTAAACTGATGATTTGTTGATGATGGGTGGTGGGTTAATCTACGCAATGGGGGGAAGGAAGCAGGTTCTTCCAATCCGAGTTAGAGGTGGGGTGGGGGCCTTTCAAGGATTGATTATGGCTATTAAAGATGTGCTGTACATGATGGGCTGTACATGATGGGCTGTAAATGATGGGGTTAGGATGTGAATTATAGATATTGTAAGGAAACCTTGCTTGCTCTCTGCTAACCTTTATCTATATCTGGCATTCACTAAGGAAACAACTCAGGCGATAACATCTGATGATTATAATCTTGTTCTTTATTAGGCTGACACTTCGCTTATACCTTCTATGCTAGTGAGCTATAAATAGTGGGTCGGGCTGTTAATGATGTGCTGTAAATGATGGGCATGGGATGTTTATGATGTGCAGTAAATGATAGGCATGGGCTGTTAATTATGAGCATGGGCTGTTATTGATGAGCATTGGCTGTTAATGATGAGTATTGGCTGTTAATGATGGGCAGGGTTGTTAATGATGAGTATTGATTGTTAATGATGAGCATGGGCTGTTAATGATGAGCATGGGTTGTTAATGATGAGCATGGGCTGTTAATGATGAGCATGGGCTGTTAATGATGAGCATGGGCTGTTATTGATGAGTATTGGCTGTTAATGATGAGTATTGGCTGTTAATGATGGGCAGGGTTGTTAATGATGAGTATTGATTGTTAATGATGAGCATGGGCTGTTAATGATGAGCATGGGCTGTTAATGATGAGCATGTGCTGTTAATGATGAGCATGGGCTGTTAATGATGAGCATGGGCTGTTATTGATGAGCATGGGCTGTTATTGACGAGCATGGGCTGTTATTGACGAGCATGGGCTGTTATTGATGAGCATGGGCTGTTATTGATGAGCATGGGCTGTTATTGATGAGCATGGGCTGTTAATGATGAGCATGGGCTGTTAATGATGAGCATGGGCTGTTAATGATGAGCATGGGCTGTTATTGATGAGCATGGGCTGTTATTGATGAGCATGGTCTGTTAATGATAGCATGGGCTGTCAATGATGAGCATGGGCTGTGAGCATTGGCTGTTATTGATGAGCATTGGCTGTTAATGATGTGCATGGGCTGTTATTGATGCGCATGGGCTGTTAATGATGAGCATGGGTTGTTAATGATGAGCATGGGTTGTTATTAATGAGCATGGGCTGTTAATGATGAGCATGGGCTGTTAATGATGAGCATGGGCTGTTATTGATGAGCATGGGCTGTTATTGATGAGCATGGGCTGTTAATGATGAGCATGGGCTGTTAATGATGAGCATGGGCTGTTATTGATGAGCATGGGCTGTTAATGATGATCATGGGCTGTTATTGATGAGCATGGGCTGTTAATGATGAGCATGGGCTGTTATTGATTAGCATGGGCTGTTAATGATGAGCATGGGCTGTTAATGATCCAAGACACGAAGTGCCACAATGAGCCATACTAATGATCCGAGACATGAAGTGCCAAAATGAGCCATACTAATGATCCAAGACACCTTGAACGCAGCACCAGTGAGACGTGAACTCCATTCATTCTTTGAGTAGCCATTGAGGGTAAGCTGTCATCCCAGATTATTCTCGGCCCTTAAATCTTTATGGTCCCCAGAAAATGTTTGATAAATTCAAGATAAAAGAATGCATTTTATCACATATCTGAATTTAGTTTTGCAACATTCTACACTTAATTGGAGATCAACGGAAGAGATCCTAGTTTAAAAATGTAGGTGTCACTTAACCTTAGGACCCCATCGTGTGCGCCAAGCAACCATTACGACTGCAGGTTGCCTCGGGTGTTTTAGGGGTTTAAACATGTGATGATGCTATTTTCTTAATTATTATCTTTCAGTGCAGGGTGTGGGAAAAGTGTAAGGGGGGGGGGGGCAAAACGGAAAAGTGCTTGACCTGCTTGTGTTATGCAAAAAATAATAATTATATAACTAATAATTGTAACGTGGCTTTTAGTTTTTATTTACATTATTTTTGGTGACAGCTACTTAATCAATAAATAAATTTTTCAGAAAAAAATTCAGTTACAAAGGGTTCCATCATTAAAAAGTTAAAAAGCACTGCAAACATAATTTTATATGCTGAACGCAAATGGAGGAAAAAATACTTCCTTATAAACATTAGACATTTTCTAAATAGTTACAAGTTTGACCAGAGTCAAAAAGACAAAGACAACAAGAACTGTTAATTAGAATATGGTCTATACACTTTTATGGGTGCTACAAAGTGCCAATTTTATCAATCGTATATGAGTGGCATAACTACTTTAAGAAGACATAAATTTTTACATAAAGCGTTAGATATTTTTAATATGCGATTTTATCTAAGGGAAATACTATGCAAAAAAAGAAACATTTTCCAATATTCAGTAGATTGAAATTTTTATTTGGAATTTCAAATAACTATAACTTTCTTCAGATAAATAACTAATTGCCTCTTTGCTTTAATTTCAAATATTTTATACTCAATCCACAGAATCTATTTTAAATTGACGATTTAGGAACAGGAATGATTTATTTTTTCTAAAACTAGTAACACAAAATGAAATTGGTATGATAATCGAAATGATAGTTCACAAAAACATTTTTTCTTAGCTTTCTACTAGATTCTCATCTAAAATAAAATTAATACTATAAAAAACGAGTGCCAATAGATGGAACAGTTTGTTTATTATTATAATATAAAAAGAGACAAGCAGTTGGGAAGTTAATAATATTAATTATAGGCTAAGTAATTAAAAAACAACAACTTTTATTTAGGAAACTTTGTAACAAAATTAGTACATTTAAAGGAAAAAAAAACACTTTCGATTTAACAATCTATATATATATATAAATGAATGTTTGTATGTCTGTATGTCTCGTATGCGCTCCTACGCCATTCATGCGATTGCGACAAAACTTTGGTCAGTTGTCGTCCAAATAAATGTCCATTTATCTGGGTCATAAAAAACCTTATAAAATGTTCCGTTCCTAGCCGTTGGCCCTTAATTCGTTTTTTTTCTTCTATGAGCTTTGTAAAAAATATTTTCCACATGCGCTCCTACGCCATTTATTCGATTCTGATAAAATTTTGGTTAGATGTTGCAAGCATGTCCATAAAGGTTTCTAAATTATTATAACCGTTTTAAAGTATTCAGTTTTGAGCCAGGGGCCTTATATTTTTTTTCTCCTTATATGAGCTATATAAATATATTTTCAAACCGTATGCACTCCTACACCAATCATGCGATTGCTACAAAACTAAAGTGAGTTGTTGTCCATGCGCCAGTGCATTTAACTTTGTTATTTAAACACGTTTAAAAATATTCCGTTTTCAGCCGTTGGCCCTTAATTCGTATTTTTTCTTATATGAGCTTTGTAAAAAATAATTTCCATATGCGCCTCTACGTCAATTATCCGATTGCAATAAAACTTTGGTGAGATGTTGGAAGCACGGCCGCAAAGGTTTCTAAATTATTATAAACTTTTCAAAATATTCCAATTTGATCCAGCGGCCCTATTTACGTTTTTTTCTTATACGATCTATATAAATATAATTTCAAACAGTATGCGCTCCTGCACCATTCATGCGATTGCGACAAAACTTTGACGAGTTATTATCTATAAACATAACCATGTTACACATTCATTACAACACTTTTAAAATGTTCCGTTTTCGGCCGTTGACCCAAATTCATATTTTTTCTTATATGAGCTTTGTACAAAAATAATTTTCTATGCGCTCCTCTACCATTTTTCAGAATGCGATAAAAATTTAGTGAGATGTTGTTCTATCGCCCACAAAGGTTCTTAAATTACTACAACCGTTTTAAAATATTCAGTGTTGAGCCAGGGGCCCTTTGTTTGTTTCTTAAAAAATGAGCTATATAAATATAATTTCAAACCGTATGCGCTCCTACATCATTCAAGCGCTTGCGATAAAACTGAGGTGAGTTGTTGTCCAAGCCAGAGCATTTTTCTAAACCATTATAACCCTTCTAAAATATTCCGTTTTTTTGGCAATTGCCCCCAAATTCGTGTTTTTTTCCTTACATTAGGAGCTTTATACAAAATAATTTCCGTATGCGCTCCTCTACATTATTAGAATGCGATAAAATTTTAGAGAGATGTTGTGCGCACGCCCGCAAAGGTTTCTTAAATGATTACAACCATTTTAAAATACTCCGTTTTTAGCCAGGGGTCTTATGTTCATTTTTTCTATATAAGCTATACAACTATAATTTCAAACAGAGCTAATGCATGGATGGATAGCTTTTTAATCAAATACAAATAATGATATTAAATTGAGTATGTGACATATTAAGTAGGTTTCTGAAGTAGTACAACAATTCTACAATATTCCATTTGTGGTGGGGGGCCCTAAATTCGTTTTCCACACTTCTATTATCTATATAATTATCGTATGCATTTCTATACCATTCATTCGATTGTGATAAAACTGGGTCAAGTGAAATGCGCACTACCGAAAATGTTTCTTAATTATAAAAAAAACATTTTACAATATTCCGTTTGGGCCAGTGACCCTAATTTCATATTTTCTTCTAAGAGCTTTGTAACTATAATTTCAAACAGAGCTATTGCATGTGTGGAAGTAGCTGAATCCACCGGCATATTTTTCAAATTTAGTACATCCATTGTACAATATTCCAATTAGGCCTTGGGACCCTAAATTCAATTTTTGTTTTTAAAATGAGCTTGATCAATATAATTTATAACGGAGATATCAACACTACCACCCTTGAAAAAAGTACACATTTGTAGTAAAGCAGAGTAAGCACGCTTTTGCATTTTTAGTGTAGAGAGTATTTGTGTTATTTGTATAAATAAGCTTGAATTTTGTGACGTATTTTAGAATCGGAAATGACATCGAAATCGCGTTTTTTTTTCAACTAAGAGTATTTCTTGAATATAGTCTTATAATTTCGGAGTTGTTTTGTGTTATGTAAAGACATTTTACATGAATCGATGGTTTCTCAAGTAATTAAATAACACACTTGACAACGTAGGTATTGAACTATGGTCATTTTTTTACCGCTGGAATTTACGATTTATAAATTAATGAGAAACTATACACCTGGAAATCTCCTG
>CAXITT010000687.1:219955-243731 GCA_964033795.1 Lymnaea stagnalis | reverse complement strand
CCTTATCATTTGGACTTCCTTATCATTTTAACAAGCCTTATCATTTGGACTTCCTTATCATTTTAACAAGCCTTATCATTTGGACTTCCTTATCATTTTAACAAGCCTTATCATTTGGACTTCCTTATCATTTTAACAAGCCTTATCATTTGGACTTCCTTATCATTTTAACAAGCCTTATCATTTGGACTTCCTTATCATTTGGACTTCCTCATCATTTTAACAAGCCTTATCATTTGGACTTCCTTATCATTTGGACTTCCTTATCATTTTAACAAGTTTTATCATTTTGACAAGCCTTATCATTTGGACTTCCTTATCATTTTAACAAGCCTTATCATTTGGACTTCCTTATCATTTGGACTTCCTTATCATTTTAACAAGCCTTATCATTTTGACAAGCCTTATCATTTGGACTTCCTTATCATTTGGACTTCCTTATCATTTTAACAAGCCTTATCATTTTGACTTCCTTATCATTTTGACAAGCCTTATCATTTGGACTTCCTTATCATTTGGACTTCCTTATCATTTTGACAAGCCTTATCATTTTAACAAGCCTTGTCATTTGGGCTTCCTTATCATTTTAACAAGCCTTATCATTTGAACTTCCTTATCAGTTTTGTCTTATGGTTTTTAGCCATCTTTATAGTTTTGACTAAGAGATGCTGACGACTCAGTTTACACTGACATCCCATTCATATTATATTTAGTTTGTTACAACATATTATTATCTAGTTTGTTACAATACAAATATTATAATTTAGTTTTTTATAAATTATCATTATAATCTAGTTTGTTACAACATATAATTTTGTTTGTTACAACATATAATTGTTTTTGTCACTGATATTATTATGAACTAGCTGGGGAAACACGAACACACGTTGCGAGTTCTAAAATAAGGAAGCATGTGTATAATCGACACTATTAACTCCAGAATAATTTATATGATGATGCAATAATTTAATGATTTATGTCATGCTACAAGAGATGAATGATTTGAGTGATGTTACAAGAGTTTATTTATTAAGGCATTTTTATATAGCGCTTACCTTAAAGCTCTAAGCGCTTTACAATTATTAAAAACATGTAAACTAACTAAAATAAAAATGAGACATTAGGATAGTAACTACTATACTATAGAAACAATTAAAATGGCTATAAAACGAGGACACTTTGGCACGTTTTGGCCTATACTACAGAAAATGAGGCAGGGCAAGGAGGGTGCATCACAGGTCATAGGCGGACCTAAACAGATGGGTTTTAAGGGACTTTTTAAAAGTGGACGAGGTTTCACAATGACGGATATGGAAGGGGAGCTGGTTTGTAGTTGTCTTGTGGGGATGTAAGGAAGCAACAGTTCAGAGAGATAGACAGGAAAGTGAGGGTCAGTGAACGAGTTGAAGCATAGATTGGCAGACTTGTACTTGATGCGAGAGGATATTGGAAGCCAGTGGCGTTGCCGCATGTGTGGTTGAATGTGGTCATGTTTCTTTGATTTAAAAATGAGTCTGCATGCTGAGTTCTGTGCCTTCTGAAGTTTGTCTATGTGGTGTTGAGTTCTATGACTTATGTGATGATACAAGAGTTAAATAATAAATGTGATGATACAAGATTTGAATCATTTATTTGATGATGCAATAGTTGAATAATTTATGTGATGCTACAAGAGTTGAATAATTAATGTCCAGAAGCGGCCTGATTCAGATCTTCAAAAAGATAGGCTGCCCTACGCGACTGCTTAACATCATCAAGCAGTTCCACGAAAACATGCCTGCAAAGAGTTTGGCCTGACAATTAGCATAAAGAAAACTAACATTATGGCACAGGGCGCTGACTTCCTCCCCACTATCGCCATCGACGACTACGACTTGGATACTGTTGACAGATTCACATATCTGGGATCCAACATATCGAGCACCCTCTCAATGGAGGATGAGATAAGTGGGAGGATAAGGAAGGCCGCAACTGTTATGGCCAGACTGAAGAAAAGAGTCTGGTCAAACGCCAAACTCACAACAAGAACTAAGCTGCAGGTGTACCAGGCCTGCGTACTGAGCACACTTCTGTATGGATGCGAGTCGTGGACCACATACTCTAAACACGAAAGAAGGCTCAATGGCTTCCACCTCAGATGCCTGCGCCACATCCTTGACATTAAATGGCAAGACAAAGTCCCCAACACGGATGTCCTGTCCCAAACAAACATGTGTAGCGTCCCAGCCATGTTAATCCAAAGACGCCTCCGCTGGCTTGGACACGTCAAGCGAATGCAACCTGGTCGCATACCAAAGGACGTGCTGTACAGCGAGCTGGTGACAGGGAAAAGGTCAGTTGGACGGCCTCGTCTGAGATACTTAGACATATGCAAAAGAGACATGAAGTCGGCCAACATCGACATCTCAAACTGGGAGGAGCTGGCAGAGGATCGATCCTCATGGCGGGGCATCGTGAAGGCAGGATCACTACATGCCGAGGATCAAAACAGGGCGGAAACAGCTGCAAAAAGAGCGAGAAGGAAGGCCGGTAAATACTGCTCCACCGCATTCGTGTGTGGGAAATGTAACAGAGACTGCCATTCGAGGATTGGTCTCACCAGCCATACCAAGAGCTGCAAGCAATAAAGATAATCTATCGTCTCCCGCAGACGGAAAGATGCCATACAAGAGTTGAATAACTTATGTGATGTTACTAGAGTTAAATTTGAAGACATTGGATTTTCGAGACAGTGAAGTGAGAAAATATTAAAGGATTTAAAGTATGTATTGTATTACATTACATTTTCTTTGAACTCACTTATATATATGTATGTGTGTGTATGGCACCTCGGGCAGGGGATAATTGCTGCAATCAGTGATCTTATGTTGCACTTTCGGGCTAGTCTGCATGTCTCAGCTGTGGTTATCCTACTGGCTTCATGAGATTTAGCCCCCCCCCCCCTTCTTGACAGCTGTTCTCCACCTGGGCTGTCTGCACCCATTGAGTGGGGTTGATGCTGTCTGCACCCATTGAGTGGGGTTGATGCTGTCTGCACCCATTGAGTGGGGTTGATGCTGTCTGCACCCATTGAGTGGGGTTGATGCTGTCTGCACCCATTGAGTGGGGTTGATGCTGTCTGCACCCATTGAGTGGGGTTGATGCTGTCTGCACCCATTGAGTGGGGTTGATGCTGAAAGCCTTTAGTGCACCTTTCAGTGAGTATTTTTAACGCTTTTTTTGACCTCCTTGGGAGCGCTTGCCTATCGTGAGTTCTCCAAAGACTATCTGTTTTGGGAGCCGGTGGTCTTCCATATGGGCTACGTGTCCCATCCTACGGCGTTGAGACTGCATTATCGTGGGAAAAATACTAGGTAGGTTCGCTCTAGCGAAGACCTATGTGTCACGAACTTTGTCTTGCCACCTGATGCCGAGGAGTTTATTGAGGCAGGTTGTGTGAAAATGGTTCAGTTTCTTGGCGTGGCGCTGGTAAACTATCCATATTTCGCATCCACAGAGCAATCTTGAGAGGACTTCAGCGCTATAGACCATGATCTTCATTTCTCGACTGATACCTCTCCTGTCCCAAACATTGCCGCTGAGCCTGCAAAATATGGCACTAGCTTTTGCGAGTCTGGCAACCATTTCATCATCCATGACAACAGATCTGGAGAGTGTGCTGCTCAAGTAAGTAAATTTATCCAACGGGTTGAGACGCTGTCCACTGCTTATGATGTTGTAGGGCTTACTGGGAGCTGGCAGATACATCACCTGAGTCTTCTTTGTGTTGAGTGTGAGGCCAAAGTTAATGCAGGCCTCAGAGGAGACATCAATGTTGTGTTGCATGGCGGCAGCGTTGAGGGCACAATCGTTGATGGTTTTATGTTTGACCTTGGCCTCCTAAAGTTGAAGACTGATCCATCGGTGCGACACCGTATTGGCAAGCCCGTTGTGGAGTCCTTGAATGCATCAGACAGCATTGCAGAATACATTATATACCAGGCCACAGGCATGACCTGGTATTGCATTAGGACCCCAATCTCTGCGCAGTCCCGTTTCCTGGTGTGATCCCAATGGGATCCCATTCCCCGATGGGATCCCATTCCCCGACAGGATCGCATAACCGATAGGTTCCACTTTACTGTTGGATCTCATCATGTTCCTCTATGGGATCATGCTAAGTGTGATTTTGTTCGATACGCTTTTAGATCCCATTATATCTCCCGTATAACAATATAGAACCTTCTGGAACACTCTAGATTAAATTTAAAATCCTCCATGTAACGTGTAAAAAATTACTTTTCTACGTCATTATTTCTCGAATGCGAAATATTATACAACAAAATTGTACTACTATAACTATAGTACATTTAAAGTAAGTAACGTTTCAGTTATGTCTGAGATGGGGGAGGGGGTCCCAAATAAAAATGATTCAGATAATTTATAGAGATAAAATTTAAAATTTGTCCCATTAAAATCAGTTTAAAAATGCCATAGTTAGCGCTTTTTTAAATTATCGAACTTTCTAGAAAATTCTAGATGGGCACTGCATGGATTGGATATTATTAGTTTTAAATCCGCTGATATTTCAATACGGACAATGAAGGGTATTGCAACCAAGCCAGGCATAGATCCATGAACTCACATAGAAACTAGAGTTTTATCTAAGCCTATTGATATTTATATAGCTTATATAAGGAAAATGAAATGGGACCCCAGAGAAATGGATTTTATGAGTTCAGTACCCTTCTGTATTTGATAATGGATAATCAAGTGTATGTGTACTAAGTTTGGTCAAGATCCATCTATTCATGAGAAAGTATTAAGCCTATTGATAATTATATAACTTATATAGGAAAAAACGACATTTTGGGCCCCCGGCCTCAAATGGAATGTTATAAAAAGTTCAAAAGAGCTTAAGAGCT
This sequence comes from Lymnaea stagnalis, assembly GCA_964033795.1. NCBI lineage: Eukaryota > Metazoa > Mollusca > Gastropoda > Lymnaeidae > Lymnaea > Lymnaea stagnalis. Next base: position 238,827 of record CAXITT010000687.1, on the reverse strand, counting down.
CCTTCTGGATAATAATGGATATATGAGCCCAGTTTGGTCAAGATCCATCAAGCCTTTTGTGAAACAAACAGACAAACAAATTTTAACTTTTATATGTATGATGATATATATATGTGGGTAAATTTAAATTTGCTGTAAATGAAACATTCAATTAAGCTTTACATTAATTAGTTTTCTAGTAGGCCTAAAAAATAATTAATGTAAAGCTTAACTGAATGTTTCATTTAGATAAGATAAGATTCTTTTATTGATTCAAATAAATGGAAATGTTGTTTGATTGAACTGTACATTTTCAACACATAAATAAAACAATTTGAATACAAAACATCTACATTAAATTATTTCACTGGTGGAAAAAACAGCCATTCAGTGAATTTTCTTAGACATATCAGGGACTTATTAGTTCTCATTTAGATTTGTGATTTCAGGGGGAGCACACTGGTAAATTCGTACAGATTTGGGAACAAAAGAATTTTTAAATCTTTCAGTCCTTGCCCTGAGAGAAAGAATTCATCCCGAACGGGCCGATCCTAAGTATCTGTGATGAAGTGGGTGGGATGTATCATCCAACATTTGTTTACTTTTACAATAACATCTTCCTTCAAATAAATCTTCCAGTGAAGGATGTTTAGTTTGTGTTATGTTCCTAGCTTTCTTGATAAGTCTGTTTATTTAGTGTTTAATATCAGACGATGAATTCCCACACCAGCAGGTAATAATGAAATTAAGTAGACTTCCAATTTTTGCACTGTAGAATAAGTTAACAACTTGCTTGCTTACGCCGAAATTGTGCGGTTTTTTGAGGTAGAACAGTATTTGGTTGAATTTATTACACAGCATTTGGCCGTGCTCATACCATGTTAGCTTATTATTAGTGGTGACACCTAAGTACTTATATGCCTCTACTTTCTCTACATTGTGATTTTTTATGTTGAGATCTGTAATCATGTATTTCCCCCTCCTGAAATCAACCATTTCCTTTGTTTTTGAGACATTCAGCTGGAGACAATTTTCATCGCACCAATTGATAAAGCTTATAACTAAGTTGCGGTATAAGCCTTCTCCCTCACATAGCAATGGTGGTATCATATGCAAATTTTATGATTAGAACGGTGTTCCTTGAGCTCTGAATGTCATTGGTTCAGGGGAGAGAATGCAGCCTTGTGGCGCCCCAGTGCTTATTTCCCTGGTTAGAGATAATTGGTTATTTACTTTGACATATTGTGGTCGATTTGTTAAAAAGTTCAGTATCCAAGCTTGAATATTTAAATTTGCACCTAATGAGGAAAGTTTCTTTATCATAAGGTGTGGTTGGATAGTGTTAAATGCTGATGAGAAGTCTAAGAAAAGCACGCTGGCATATTTTTAGGGCTGTCTAGGTGATAATGAAGTCTCTCCAACCATAGTAAGATAGCATCCTCTGTGTATCTGACAGGTTTATAAGTAAGTTGGTGGGGGTCAAGTTTTTGCTGTCCTTCATTCAAAATTTGTCTCAGAATAAGTTTCTCAAAAGATTTCATTACAATAGAGGTAAGTGCGACAGGAGGTAAGTCGTTGTTGCAAGTTACCTTATATTTCTTTGGAATAGGTATGATTTCTGAATTTTTTGATGATTTATGTAAGGCTTAGGCTTAGTTGCATATTTTTTCTCTTAAATATTTATTTACTGATGTTAAAGTTATAACATCTTTACCTTTCTATAAAATATTTTAAAAAATCTTAAAATATATCTTTTTATTGAAAAAAACTTACATTCAGCTAATGGGTTCATACATAACTTGAGTTTGAGATACTTTGTTGCTAAAATGTTAAACCACTTTTTCCTTCTTTATCTTTAACATGTGAGTCAAAATGTACATAAAGTCAGGGTATAATGAGGTCAGCATGTTGTGAGGTCAACATGTATTGAGGTCAGCATATAGTGTCATCTCAGATAAAACATAGTTTTAGTCATAAAAAATAAAAAATGATGACCCGATAACAAAACTCTACAAAATTTTGCTCTAGATTCTGTCCCCACCTTTTAGCGCCACTGGCAGATTTCTCTTTGTCCCTCTCTGCCTTGGACTTTTCCTCCAAACCCTTGAAGAACGAGGCCCTCTCTGAGATACTCATTCTTGAGGGGTCATTGTCGGCAGTGTCCATCCCACCTTGCAGATGCTCAACAGATCCACAAAGTAGGTCAATGTCTGAGCCAGACAGTATTCCAGAGTCTGCTTTAGAATCTCTTTTCTCCAGGTCTTCCGTCTAAGAATAAGTCAAATGAGTTTATTATCTAAGGATAAATCAAATGAGCTTATTATCTAAGGATAAGTCAAATGAGTTTATTATCTAAGGATAAGTCAAATGATTTTATTATCTAAGGATAAGTCAAATGAGTTTATTATCTAAGGATAAGTCAAATGATTTTATTATCTAAGGATAAGTCAAATGAGTTTATTATCTAAGGATAAGTCAAATGAGTTTATTATCTAAGGATAAGTCAAATGATTTTATTATCTAAGGATAAGTCAAATGAGTTTATTATCTAAGGATAAGTCAAATGAGTTTATTATCTAAGGATAAGTCAAATGAGTTTATTATCTAAGGATAAGTCAAATGAGTTTATTATCTAAGGATAGTCAAATGATTTTATTATCTAAGGATAAGTCAAATGAGTTTATTATCTAAGGATAAGTCAAATGATTTTATTATCTAAGGATAAGTCAAATGAGCTTATTATCTAAGGATAGTAATTTTTGTTTAATGATGGAAAGCAATTGATGGTTGAGGTGATTCTTGTTGAATGGTGGCAAACAATTGATGGTTGAGATGATTCTTGTTTAATGGTGGCAAACAATTGATGGTTGAGATGATTCTTGTTGAATGGTGGCAAACAATTGATGGTTGAGATGATTCTTGTTTAATGGTGGCAAACAATTGATGGTTGAGATGATTCTTGTTGAATGTGGCAAACAATTGATGGTTGAGATGATTCTTGTTTAATGGTGGCAAACAATTGATGGTTGAGATGATTCTTGTTGAATGGTGGCAAAAAATTTTATAAACAATTGATGGTTGAGAGTTGCAGGTATAATGATGACAAATTTAAAAGAAAGAAAACAATCCAAGTTTGAGTTTAATAAACATTGTAATAAACAAGATAAATTACAAATTTCTTTTAAATTTGCCATCATTAAACAAAAATCATCTCAACTGTGAAAGCAGTCAGTTGAAGCAGGAATGTTATTTCTGTTTGTTATTTCTGTTTGTTATTTTTGTTATTTCTGTTTGTTATTTCTGTTTGTTATTTCTGTTTGTTATTTCTGTTTGTTATTTTTGTTATTTCTGTTTGTTATTTCTGTTTGTTATTTCTGTTTGTTATTTCTGTTTGTTATTTCTGTTAGCATGATTCTCAAAAGAATAAATTCATATCAATAAATTTAAATTTATTTAGGCCTAAATATTGCAACACATCACTCTGGCCAAATAGAAGAGACATGTACTTTCCAAATTTACAGTAACACAACCAATGAACACTGAGATGTTTTTGTGCAAGATAACATTAGAACTTGAATAGAAAAAAGAGTCATTAAACCTCAGTAGAGTTTAACTGACAATTTTTTTAATTGTGTTATTCCATCTGTAATAATTGTAATATTCCAGGTATGCCATCAAATAAGGAAGGATGACACATACCCATTGCTTAAAGGTAAGGGACACTCAAAACTTACATGTTAAAGATACTCATAGCATAATGGTAAAATATGTTCATAGCATACAGGTAAAAGATACCCATACCATACAGGTAAATGATACATCTAACCTATGATATGTGAGATAATTTAGTCAAATGGAAAGAACAATCACCTTGGCCCAGTCAGGCTGCATGATGAGCATCTGATGTTCGGGTACGGCATTAAGCTCCTCGGCTGTGACGGGGAGTGTTCTGTGCCTCAACCTCCGACCCTTCCTCTGATGTTTAGGGGGAGGCACCAGATCATGTGGGAACTCTGCTTTCTTGAGGGCCACGCCTGCCTGCGGCTTGAGGAGGCTGGAGCTGGTCTGAGCCTTCAGTTGATCAAAGGCATTGATGGACGTCTTCTTTCTAACCAAGGCACGGAATGCGCTCACTGTTTCAAGACTGTCCAGAAAACAAAAAAATGTTTTAGATTAAATAATATTATTGATTTATTTTATTGCTACTGCTCAGTGGCGTAGCGAGGGTGTTTGGCGCCCGGGGACAAGTTTCGCGCCCGGGGACAAGATCCATTTTAAAGCGCCCCCTTTTCTTTTTTTTCAACTCTCAAACCCATTATTTTTACCAATAATATAATATCAAATCACATTTTGGCGCCCCTAACTAGCTTGCGCCGGGGACATCTGTCCCCCCCCTGCCCCCCATCGCTACGCCTCTGCTACTGCTACTGGATAAATACTATAGAATCCACAAGATTGAAGTGTTGTTGGAGACAGATCCAGAAAAAGATGGTAGCTGTAGCACTATAACAGGGCGTGGACCGGGTAGTGGGGGATGTCTACATAGTTTCACTTAAAAAAAAAAAATAATAATTAGTGGTCTTTTATAGCGCGGTACCCGAGCCTAGGGCTGGGCTCACCGCGCTGTACATAAAAATATTTCCAAAAGACATAATCATGACATTAAAATAAAATACATTTATAAAATAAAGAAAAGCCTGTAACTAAAACAACAAAAACAAATGTATATTCACCCACCCCACCCCAGAACTTTTACAAGGCAAACCATGGACGGCAGCTTGCAGGACTCTTATCAGTAAGAGGAGGGGAATCAGTCAGGGTAGTAGAGTTTAAAGAGATGTGTTTTGAGTGCATTTTTGAAGGCCTGGGTGGTTGGTACATTGCGGGTGTGTGGTGGCAAAGAATTCCATTGTTTGGGGGCGCAGAAAGAGAAAGATCGTTCACCGTATGTTTTAGTGTGTGTCTTGGGAACGGACAGAATACGCGTGTCTGCGGAGAAGCGAAGCTGTCGAAGGGGTGAATAGACAGAAAGAAGGTCGGTTAAATAGGAAGGGCAGGAATACGAGAGAAAGTTTTGACAGAGAACAGACAACTTGTAGTCAATGCGTGCCTGTATAGGGAGCCAATGAAGGGATTGGAGTAGTGGAGTGACGTGATCACGTTTTTTGCCTTTAGAACTAGCATAGCAGCTGAGTTTTGGACTTTCTGCAGTTTTTCTATGCAGTGTTTTGGTGAACCTGACAGAAGAGAGTTGCAATAGTCAAGACGTGAGAGAACAAGAGCACAGACTAGAGTTTTTGTAGCGCTAACTGTGAGGTATTGGCGGATGGAGCTGATCTGACGGATGGCGGTGTCTGCCGAACGACAAATGTGAGAGGTATGTTTATTGAGGGACATGTTGTTAGAAAGAATATAATCAAGATTCCTAGCAGAGGGTGTAAACCGTATGTCGGAGTTACCTACTTGAAATTTGAAATGAGGTGGAAGAGTTGAGGTAGAGGATGATGTGTGATTGTGAATTAGGAGTGCTTCCGTTTTGCCATCATTAAGCTTCAACTTGCTGAGTGCCATCCATGACTTGACATCATCAATGCACCTCCGCAAAGTCTAGACAGCGGAATCGACAAGAGAAGGATGGGTATGCTTGTATAACTGCATGTTATCTGCGAATGACTGGCTCTCCACAGCATGCCTCCCGAGCAAGAGGAGCAGTGGTCTAATATACAATGTGAATAGAACCGGGCCTAAAACGGACCCCTTGGGCACTCCGTACACCAACTCAGCACTGCCTGAGAGACAGCCATCGACAGAGACCGCCTGCGTTCTATCAGAGAGGTAGGACCTAAACCAAGCCAAAAGTGAACCGGAAATCCCAAAGTAATTTTCAAGGGTTTTGAAAAGGATTTCATGGTCAACAGTGTCAAAGGCCATACTGAGGTCTAAGAGGATCAGGATGGAGACATTACCCGCTGTCCATTGCGCGCAAGTGGTCATTACTGACTCTCAAAAGAGGCAAGTTGGCAGGGTACAAACATTAGGATACTATTTCATGTTCCTTTCATTTATTATTATAGAAATTTTCCATGCATTAAAATAAAAATGTTCCAAGTATTAATAAATAAATGTTCCATGCATTAATCTAGAAATATTCTCTGTATTAATATAAAAAAATATTCCATGTATTAAATAATTAAATGTTCCATGTATTAATATAGAAATGTTCTGTGTATTTATATGGAAATGTTGTATGTATTACTACAGAACTGTTCCGTGCATTAAAATAGACATTTTCCATTTATTAATATAGAAATGTTCCATGTATTAATATAGAAATGGATTAATATAGCAATGGATTAATATAGAAATGGATTAATATAGAAATGGATTAATATAGAAATTGATAAATATATAAATGGATTAATATAGAAATGATCCACGTGTGTGGGATGGGTGTGCTGGGGTAGTGTGCTGCACGTTGTTTTTGTTACCCTAATGTGCCCTAAGAAGACATCAACAAAATGTTACTAAAATGTTGGACTGGTTGACTTGAGAAGACATCAACAAAGTGTTAACTAATGTTGAACTGGTTGACTTGAGAAGACATCAACAAAGTGTTACTAAAATGTTGGACTGGTTGACTTGAGAAGACATCAACAAAATGTTACTAATGTTGGACTGGATGACTTGAGAAGACATCAACAAAGTATGAACAAATGTCGGACTGGTTGACTTGAGAAGACATCAACAAAGTGTGAACTAATGTTGGACTGGTTGACTTGAGAAGACATCAACAAAGTTTAACTAATGGTGGACAGGTTGACTTGAGAAGACATCAACAAAGTGTGAACTAATGTTGGACTGGTTGACTTGAGAAGACATCAACCAAGTGTGAACAAATGTCGGACTGGTTGACTTGAGAAGACATCAACAAAGTGTTATTAAAATGTTGGACTGGTTGACTTTAGAGGACATCAACAAAGTGTTACTAAAATGTTGGACTGGTTGACTTGAGAAGACATCAACAAAGTGTTACTTATGTTGGACTGGTTGACTTGAGAGGACATCAATAAAGTGTTACTAAAATGTTGGACTGGTTGACTTGAGAAGACATCAAGAAAGTGTTACTAATGTTGGACTGGGTGACTTGAGAAGACATCAAGAAAATGTTACTAATGTTGGACTGGGTGACTTAAGAAGACATCAACAAAGTTTAACTAATGTTGGACAGGTTGACTTGAGAAGACATCAACAAAATGTTACCAAAATGTTGGAATGGTTGACTTGAGAAGACATCAACAAAGTGTTAACTAATGTTGTACTGGTTGACTTGAGAAGACATCAACAAAGTGTTACTAAAATGTTGGACTGGTTGACTTGAGAAGACATCAACAAAGTGTTACTAAAATGTTGGACTGGTTGACTTGAGAAGACATCAACCAAATGTTACTAATGTTGGACTGGATGACTTGAGAAGACATCAACAAAGTATGAACAAATGTCGGACTGGTTGACTTGAGAAGACATCAACAAAGTGTGAACTAATGTTGGACTGGTTGACTTGAGAAGACATCAACAAAGTGTTACTAATGTTGGACTGGTTGACTTGAGAAGAAATCAACAAAGTGTTACTAATGTTGGACTGGTTGACTTGAGAAGACATCAACAAAGTGTGAACAAATGTCGGACTGGTGGACTTGAGAAGACATCAACAAAGTGTTACTAAAATGTTGGACTGGTTGACTTGAGAAGACATCAACAAAGTGTTACTTATGTTGGACTGGTTGACTTGAGAGGACATCAACAAAGTGTTACTAAAATGTTGGACTGGTTGACTTGAGAAGACATCAAGAAAAAGTTACTAATGTTGGACTGGGTGACTTGGGAAGACATCAAGAAAATGTTACTAATGTTGGACTGGGTGACTTGAGAAGACATCAACAAAGTGTTAACTAATGTTGGACTGGTTGACTTGAGAAGACATCAACAAAGTTTAACTAATGGTGGACAGGTTGACTTGAGAAGACATCAACAAAGTGTGAACTAATGTTGGACTGGTTGACTTGAGAAGACATCAACCAAGTGTGAACAAATGTCGGACTGGTTGACTTGAGAAGACATCAACAAAGTGTTATTAAAATGTTGGACTGGTTGACTTTAGAGGACATCAACAAAGTGTTACTAAAATGTTGGACTGGTTGACTTGAGAGGACATCAACAAAGTGTGAACAAATGTCGGACTGGTTGACTTGAGAAGACATCAACAAAGTATGAACTAATGTTGGACTGGTTGACTTGAGAAGACATCAACAAAGTGTTACTAAAATGTTGGACTGGTTGACTTGAGAATACATCAACAAAGTGTGAACAAATGTCGGACTGGTCGACTTGAGAAGACATCAACAAAGTGTTATTAAAATGTTGGACTGGTTGACTTTAGAGGACATCAACAAAGTGTGAACAAATGTCGGACTGGTTGACTTGAGAAGACATCAACAAAGTGTGAACTAATGTTGGACTGGTTGACTTGAGAAGACATCAACTAAGTGTGAACTAATGTTGTACTGGTTGACTTGAGAAGACATCAACAAAGTGTTACTAAAACTTTGTACTGGTTGACTTAAGAAGACATCAACAAAGTGTGAAATAATGTTTTCTGGTTTACTTGAGTTGAGAAGACTGATGAAGACTGAATTGATTAATATAGAAATTGATTAATATATAAATGGGTTAATAAAGTGTGAACTAATGTTGGACATTAACATTTTGTTGATGACCTCTCAAGTTAACCAGTAGGTAACATCCATACCAAAGGCGGGAAAGTAATCCTGCAGTTTATCGCAGGGCGGACTTTTTGGCCACAGAATGCGCGGCCCAGCCGCAACCTGACAAATGACCACTACTACATGGGTTTAGTCCCAAATGACCATTACTACATGGCTGCATTCCCAAATGACCACTAATACATGTGTGCATTATCAAATGACCACTATTATATGTATGCATTCTCAAGTAGAGACTGACCAAAAGTGATTCTCTGATTTCGGCAGAAACCGAAGCCAAAACAAAAAGCTTAACGAGAATTTCGGCCGAAACCGAAGCCAAATCCCATAGCTTAACGAGACTTTATGCCTAAACCTAAACCGAAAGATTAGATATTTTGAAATTCTTTACCGCATACATTCGGAATACATAAAAAAACGATGGGGTAAAGTATATTTATTTACATTCTTTTTTTAAATAAAAAATGAGATCATGGTGATTCTTACTACATAATCATCCAATGAGGACTTGCCTAAGCCTTAGGCTTTGACCCGTTTAATGAAAAAGTAATTTAAAGTTGTTAACATGTATTTTAAAGAAGCATGGTAAGAGTACATTTTAACCCGGAAGTTGGGGGGTGCAACATTAATGCAAACTAGATCCTTGGGTACCCTTTTATTGATATAGTTTAATTACAACACTACCTGGACGTATTTGGTATCGGTCGAAAGCTAAGCCCGTGGATTTTTTTATCGGTATGGCCCCCTAAAATGTACAGACGTAAGTCTTGAAGGAACTCTTTGTTCCTCTAAATCACACATTTTAGTTAATAAACGATTTCTTATTGGTCTATATTTAAATTTTTTGTTTATCCTCAATTATTTTATTTATCGGCTAGTTTTATATCTGACAAAAGTCGAACGAATTTGGGTTAAGTTTAGTTTGAAATATAGTAGCAGACCTGGTAACACTGAATTTCCCAATATAGTACAATATAGTATCAGAAGAGCACTTTACCATCTCAAAATCATACAATACCGTTTGTAACAGTAAATTAATCAACATAGAGCATACTATAGAAAAAAAAAACACCTATTCTCTACGCATGTCTAATAAAGGTCACTTCACAAAGTAGATGACTGACGTTCATATATTTATATACAGTGAACTATTCTAAATAAAAAGGTCCCCGTCATTTGCCATTTTGATAGACGAAGGTGAGGTGGGGGCAGAAATTGAGGACGCCCGCCGAAGTCACCTTAACAAAAGTAGGGGTGATGTTTGTGGAGGGGGTTTAATCTCCTGCCAAAAAAATTCTATATATAAATTCAAAACAAAGGGATACGAGTTTGCGTTTAACTGAATATAGTTTTTTTTTAAATTCTAGACTGAATCGTAAATGGTTTTTTAACAATTAGGCCCCCCTTACCGAGTTTTGTTGACAGAAATCCTTTCTCTTTTAGTCGTTAGTCAATACTAAATTAAAAACAAAAAAACAAACTTAATTCAATCTATTTTCAATATATCCGTTGCTAATGGGGGCGGGTAGAGCTAAATGGCACTTACCGTCCACAAAAAGACGAAGTATATAGACATTGAAAATGTGTTTTTATGCCACACATTAAAATAATCGCTATTTGAATGAAGAATAAAGTTCATTTGTGATACAGCCTTTAACATTTTGTGGTCTAAAACTATCGTAAGCTGTAGGTAGAAGATAAGTGATGGAACAATAGTGGGGTATAAAATTTGTTCAGGTGCTTAGTGACTTCTAAAAATAGATTTCAAATTCCGCTTTCTTGATCTTATAGAATATGTCAACATCTAACGCTGCTGTGCGGAGAAGTTGAGAGTGCATAAAAAAAAAACCGCCATGTTGAAAAAGTGCCGATTCCAGGCCGATGCTAACATTAAAATCATCCACACAATTGGCAAATATGTCAGTGTAGCCAAAGTTGAATGCCACAGTTGAGTAGACAATGGAACATCCACGCAATTGGCATGTCTGTCAGTGTAGCCAAAGTTGAATGCCAGAGTTAAGTAGACAAGGGAACATCCACGCAATTGGCATGTCTGTCAATGTAGCCAAAGTTGAATGCCAGAGTTGAGTAGACAATCACTCTCGGCCTAAACCGGAATTAGGCCGAAACACATGTTTAACTTGCTCTATACTTTAAATGGAATTATCACATTACTGTATGCATAACTTGCTCTACACTTTCAATGGAATGATCACATTGCTACATGTTTAACTTGCTCTACACTTTCAATGGAATAATCACACATTTAACTTGCTCTACCCTTTCGATGGAATGATCACATTGCTATATGTTTAACTTGCTCTACACACTCAATGGAATTACCACATTTAGAGACCAACCTAATGGGATTTTCTGATTTCGGCCAAAGCCAAACGAAAGTTAAAAATTACTTTTGGCAGAAACTGAAGCCGCAACAAAAAGCTTAGCGATACTTTCGGCCGAAACCGAAAGATTTAGATATTTCGAAGCTCGTTCACGTATACGTTCTGCGTACATCGAAAAAACAATGGGGAAAGTATCAATTTTTATATAATTTTTAAAAAATAAAAAAAATGAGATTAACTAGGTTACCCTTACCTAGGGATTTATTTACATAAATCCTTTTTTATTGTAGAAGTTCATAAATAGTAAAATTGTTCATGATTTATGACTTATTTCAATCTATTTTCAATCTTTCAGTCTAAAATGATGCGTCCACACAAAAATTATATATACATCGCGTTTTATGGCAAAAATTAAAATAATCGCTATTTCAATCAGGGTTCTCAAACTCACATCATCCGGGGGCCGCATGAGGTAGAGTCTGAGTTAGACTGAGCCGCATATTCCACAAGAAAAGCGATTAAAAATTCATTAAAGTACAAAAGTTAAAGTTCTTAGTCAAATAAAGCTTTCCACACAGATAGGTACTCCCAAAAAGTCATATGATCTGCTTGAACAACCTGGAAATCTCAGTGAAGGTGGAGGGCAATGCTCTCATAAACTGTCGATGCTTGTCATTTTGTCCATTGACCTCCCTGAACTTAGAATGGCACTGAACATCAATCAACTCCGTATAAAGCGCACACAAAAAAAAACAACAACAAAAAAAAAAACCCGAAGTAGATGGGGTGGGGGTGGGGGGGGGGGGGAGGTGGGGCTCTTCTTCTTCTTCTTCTATATATATTTTTTTCATTTTGTCCATTGACCCCCCTGAACTTAAAATGGCACTGAACATCAATCAACTCCGAATAAAGCGCACACAAAAAAAAACAACAACAAAAAAAAAAACCCGAAGTAGATGGGGTGGGGTTGGGGGGGAGGGGGAGGTGGGCCTCTTCTTCTTCTTCTTCTATATATATTAAGGGCCCACGATCAATTTATTGATCATTTTGGCTCCTATGCATGTAGAGGGGATTTGCAATCTTTCTGTGCCTGGTGCTGATGAGGATATTTCAATGATTACAAGTGCTACTTTGTGAAGGAATCATGCAATGGGCGTTGGAAGGCTTGAGGCAATAGACGCAAATGTGTCTAGTGTTGTCGCCTCAACTGTTTTTTTGAACCAGTCCCTGATTGTCTTGGGCAGGAATGAGCAGTTCCTATACTGGCTTCTTGCTGGTATGATCCGGAATTGCCTGTCATGGCCTCGTCGCTGTCTATGGGGGAGAGGGACAAGTTTCTGTTTAATACTAGAACAGTGGAGCAACCCATTATTTATTGTGTACATCATGGAGAGCCTAGATTGTCGTCGTCGTTCCTCCAATAGTGACCAACCGAGTGCTTACAGCATACTGCCAACACTAGAGGTATTCCTGTAGCGGTGCAGGACAAAGCGAGCCGCCCGTCGCTGGCCCGCCTCCAACTTGTCAATGCTCTTCTGGGTAAATGGGTCCCAGACTGAAGATGCATAATCTAAAATCGGACGGACAAAGGCTTTATATGCTTTTTCTTTTACACAGGAGTTGCCAATATTCAGGTTACGCTTTAAGAACCCCAGGGTCTTGTTTGCTTGGTTACATACATTGTTAATATGCTCGTCCCAGCGGACCTCTCTTTGAATGGTAACACCAAGGTACTTTACGGAGGAAACTGTCTTAAGGATATGGCCATGTAGTTTGTATTGGTAGTGTGGAGGAGTACAATTTCTAGAGACTGATAGTGTCTTGCACTTGGCAGGATGAAATTCCATGTCCCAGCTCATCTCCCACTCAGCTAACCGATTGAGATCCTGTTGTAGCTGGTCTTGGTCAGATCTATTGGCGATCGTCCTATACACCGATGTTTCATCTGCGAACAGTCTTGCTTGGGATGTCAGTTTCTCGGGTAGATCATTTATATATGCTAGGAACAAATAGGGGCCTAACACTGATCCCTGGGGGACCCCTGACTTCACGTTCACAAAGGAGGAGCTTGTACCGTCCACCACTACTGCTTGGCATCGGTGGCTGAGGAAGCTAGAGATCCATGTTTTAGTGGTGCCGTGGATCCCATACATCTGGAGTTTGTGTAGAAGCAAACTATGATTGACACGGCCAAATGCCTTTGCGAAGAACCATCACCAGCACGTCAGTTTGCTTGTGGTTCTCCAGATTGGTCATTAAGTCTTCTACGAAATCAAGGATCTGGGTCTCACATGATCTATTATTGACTCGAAAGCCATGTTGACTGTCATTGAGTATATTTTGGCTTTCAAGATGCTTTATGACTGTGCTCCAACAGTTTGCAGACCACGCTGGTGAGAGATATCGGACAATAGTTGGCAGGGTCAGAATGGTCCCCTTTCTTGTATATTGGAGTGACATACGCTGTTCTCCAGTCTGCTGGAACATTTCCTGTGCACAGCGACGATTGGAAGAGGGTTGTCAGCGCAGGAGCGATTTCTTTGGCTAATTCTTTGAGCACTCATGGTTTGATTAAAGGAGAAAGCGTCAGCAAAAAGCTGAAAAGTGGCTGTGTGTGTTTTGAAGTTAAAAAAATGTGATAAAATTCTCCCTTTAGCTTTGCATCAGTATACTTACTACTAAGTTACTACTAAATGGTGTGCCCGAGTCCATGAGTACTTGGCATATTGGTAAATGGCAGAGGTTTCTCTCAGAATTATAACACACGTTTTGTACAGAATGCCCTGACATTGTCATAGGGAACACTGACAAGCTAGCACTGGTCTTTTAACTTCTTCTCGAGTATATATACATTTCAGCTCCTGTGTAATTTCAACAAGAAAAGCCAAATCCATGAGCCATTTTGGATCACTTAATACAGGAACAAACTCCTCATCCTTCTCCATGAGGACCTTAAATGCTAAAACGTGTTCAAACAGTAGACAGGAGCAGGCAAAATTGAGGAATTCTTGATGCGAAGGAAGAAGCTATTGTAGGGAGCATACATTTGTATTGTTGTTTTATCGTAGAAAAGGCCTTTTTGACTAACCCTACTTTGAAAGTACCTCAGTGACAGGCTCGGAGTTTCCTACACTAGCGGCAATTTCAATAGGGATTCATGGATACTGGGTCAGATAGCTACGATTTACACAATTAGGGGTGTGCATCAATGTTCCCTCTAAGGTTTGCTGGTTGGTGTGCAAAATCATACAGTTCTGTGCAAAGTTTTACAGCATCAATTTTTTGTGTGCAAACTTTTACAGCCCACAAACACACACGGAAATTACATAAATGAACTTAAGTGCAAAAACTTTTATAGAAATAAATAAAGAAACTATAATGAAATAATTACAATGACAAATGTCCCAAGAGTTCCATCCGAGCTGTCCTATTTATCTCTATCACTATTACCACCGTTGGGTCAAGCAACTCAATTCCAACACACCCACCACCAATGGCCGCTAGTCATTTGATGGACTCATGTATGTAGGTACTCTGGTGTCTGTCTTTCAACGATACCCATCTTTTATACACATCGCCAAGGTTGATCTGATGGCCATTATTCTGATACGATTAAATCCTCATAAGCATGTCTAAACGTAAGCCTTCCAGCCTATGTCTAGATTTTATTTTGACATTATTCATTCGGCTGAATCCACGTGCATAATCGGCGCTTGATGCCAGAAATGTAGCACAAATATCCAACAGAATGACAATGTCAGCGAATTGCTGCTCATTTATTACAAATCGAACCTTTTTTGTTCTGCAAGCACAAACCTTAAGTTAAGATACTGATCATTAACTTTCGGCAGAATGTCACCATAGTTGTCCGCGAATGCCGCATCTCCTAGAACCCAATGTTTCAACTCTTCTGGGTCAACATTACAATCCGAAGTCACGATGAACGCTGCTAGCTCTCCAAGATTCCCCATGACATCAACTCACTTTCAGGGAAACGATCATCTGTGTGCAAACATAAAATTACAACGAATTTTAAGATGGAACTCTTGTTTATATCCTCGTCCATTGCAAGCAATTCAGCAACCTCTTCTGAACAGGGCACATTTTCACCAAGGTACTGGGGACGGATCTTACCGATCCTTGCTTGTACCAACTGGTCTGCCTCCCGCCTCGATGGGCGTAACATTTGTCTTTGTAGCAGCTTGCATAATTCAGCCAGTTCACAAACAATATCAAAGACAATCATTGCAGTTCGAAACTGCGGATCCCTTAGTTTCTTTAAACAGCACTTATGAACTGGATCATTATACAGGCCCAACTGCTCCTCGCAGTATTCTGTCAAAACTTGTATGTTTCTCAGCAATGATCTTAAAGCGAAATGCCGCGAAAGCCATCTGATTTTATTCAATGGTCTAAAGGCTACGGAATCAAATTCCAACACCATAGCTAGTTCAGTAAACTGGGGTGTCCGTACTGTCGACCTACTGAACAATGTTTTCACTGTCCTAAGAAATGTTTCAATGTCTGCCATTAAAATTATATGTTTGTAAGTATCATCGATGACTAAATCTTCACGTTGAGCAACGCAATGCTGTTCCAGTAAATGTGGGATACGTCAGCGAAGAATTGCTGCAACTCCATTGTTCTTGACTAGCATAACAGATGCACCATCAGAGGTAAATATAACCATTTTCTGCATGTCCAATGAATTCTCTTGATAAAACTCTGTTATTGCTGATTCCAAAGATTTAATGTCACATGCCGACAGAGACAAAATTCCAACAAACACTGTCTCGTTAAGATGACCAGGATATGGCCGAAACTTATGACCTATACTATTAAAATGTTTGTCTGTGATGTGGAACTTTACATTGCGAAGTTGGCTAATTATAATATCCTCACTACAAACTCGATAGACTCAACAAGCTCAAAAGCGTAATTCTTACTGCGCCAGATATCAGAGTCCGGGGCTTACCTAGCCATATGATTGTGTATGAATTGAACAGAATTCATAGATGTGTTCATGTTGATAGCCAAGAGGGCGTAGTCAATCAAAATTTTAACCTGGTCTTCTTTAGCACTTTTACGTTGTGCTGCTTTTTGTCTCATGCCTCGATCAGCTACACTTCCTGTAAGCATTCGCAGTACACCTCCTGACTGTATAGCACCAAGTCCTTGTACAGTATCTGTGGCTGTATTTTGGCTTGATATGTCCAGTAAAGATAATCCAGCTCCCAAGCCTGCCATTTTTTGCCACGTGGAGACATCCCCACCTGCACTGGCTTTGAAGCACATTTCACAGAGAACGTCATCATAAATTTCACGATGTTTAAAAATAGCCTTCAGCTGGACTGTCCGCTCTGATGACGAATCTGGTAGTGCTGCATGTACAAACTCATTGAGCCATTCCGTTTGAAAATGTATTACAAACTTTTTCTTAGCAATCGAAAACCCCGACAGTTTGCTGAACTGACGTTTAGACATAACGTTTCAAACAGTATTCAAAATAATGAACAACTACATTTCTAATCACCTAAAGATATGCTAGTTATTTAGTCTAGAAACATTCACTGTGCAGTATGCGCCACGAAATTTACGTGAATTGAGGCGGTGGTTCAGAACGAGGCCAGCTTGACCCGGTATGTATCGGTTAGTATGTCAATCAATAGTTCTACGTCAAAAGTAGAAGACAAAAATCTAGATCTCATCAAAGTGAAAACATGGATGGAGATGGTAGACAAACTGTTCAATTCCGGATGCAGAGTTCGAATTTATTTTTTTCGATTTTATTTATTTTAGTTCGACTACTATTTGTACCTGCGCAGCTACTCCGAACTGCTGCTTAAAGGGAACATTGGTGCGCATTAACCAGGGTGCTTAAAGGGAACATTGGTGCGCATTAACCAGGGTGCTTAAAGGGAACATTGGTGCGCATTAACCAGGGTGCTTAAAGGGAACATTGGTGCGCATTAACCAGGAACGGTCTTTAAAAAGACAACTTTTATCAAATCCGCACTTTGGCCGCCATGTTTCTCTCATAAAAAGCTTACAAATAAAAAACGTTTAGTCCAATTTTAAAACGGTTCTTGCCATTATAATCAACGCCCGAATCTGTACAAATATAATAAAATCAGAATTCGACTAGTCGGTGAGATTCAACTGAAACCGTCGCGGAGGATTACATGATAGATCTGAGAATGGGGGAAAACGCGCGGGCCGCATTAACACTAAACTTTACTGTCATGTAGCGGGCCGCAAATGGCCCTCGAGTTTGAGAGCCCAGATTTAAATGAAGAAATAAGTTCATTGAGACACATACGGCGGGTCACAACAATTAACAGTGGCCATCCGTTTATTACATTCGCACTGAGGATGCATATTACAGCGCAAAAAAAAAGGGGGGGGGCAGGAGTCGATTGAATGTCACTACATTTATGCATAAGTTCTTCAATAATTATCCTCACAAGCTCTATAGACCAATATTTCTTACTTGGCCTATTGTATGGCATCTTTCTGTCTGCAGGAGACGATAGATTATCTTTATTGCTTGCAGCTCTTGGTGTGGCTGGTGAGACCAATCCTCGAATGGCAGTCTCTGTTACATTTCCCACACACGAATGCGGTGGAGCAGTATTTACCGGCCTTCCTCCTCGCTCTTTTTGCAGCTGTTTCCGCCCNTGGTGTGGCTGGTGAGACCAATCCTCGAATGGCAGTCTCTGTTACATTTCCCACACACGAATGCGGTGGAGCAGTATTTACCGGCCTTCCTCCTCGCTCTTTTTGCAGCTGTTTCCGCCCTGTTTTGATCCTCGGCATGTAGTGATCTTGCCTTCACGATGTCCCGCCATGAGGATCGATCCTCTGCCAGCTCCTCCCAGTTTGAGATGTCGATGTTGGCCGACTTCATGTCTCTTTTGCATATGTCTAAGTATCTCAGACGAGGCCGTCCAACTGACCTTTTCCCTGTCGCCAGCTCGCTGTATAGCACGTCCTTTGGTATGCGACCAGGTTGCATTTGCTTGACGTGTCCAAGCCAGCGGAGGCGTCTTTGGATTAACATGGCTGGGACGCTACACATGTTTGTTTGGGACAGGACATCCGTGTTGGGGACTTTGTCTTGCCATTTCATGTCAAGGATGTGGCGCAGGCATCTGAGGTGGAAGCCATTAAGCCTTCTTTCGTGTTTAGAGTATGTGGTCCACGACTCGCACCCATACAGAAGTGTGCTCAGTACGCAGGCCTGGTACACCTGCAGCTTAGATCTTGTTGTGAGTTTGGCATTTGACCAGACTCTTTTCTTCAGTCTGACCATAACAGTTGCGGCCTTCCCTATCCTCCCACTTATCTCATCCTCCATTGAGAGGGTGTTCGATATGTTGGATCCCAGATATGTGAATCTGTCAACAGTATCCAAGTCGTAGTCGTCGATGGCGATAGTGGGGAGGAAGTCAGCGCCCTTTGCTATAATGTTAGTTTTCTTTAGGCTAATTGTCAGGCCAAACTCTTTGCAGGCAGCGGATAGGCTGGATACGAGGCTCTGCAGGCCGTCTGCTGTGTGAGATACCAAAGCGGCATCGTCCGCAAACAAAAACTCCCGCAGCAAGACCTTTCTTGTTTTAGTCTTAGCTCTAAGGCGGGCAATGTTGAATAATTTGCCGTCATCTCTCGTGTGGATGTATATCCCCTCGCTGTTGTTCTGAAAGGCATACTGGAGTAGGATGGAGAAAAAGATTTCAAATAAAGTAGGAGCCAGCACGCAACCTTGCTT
>CAXITT010000687.1:182639-219854 GCA_964033795.1 Lymnaea stagnalis | reverse complement strand
CTGCTAACAACATCAAAAGCCTTAGTGAGGTCGACAAGCGCAATGTATAAAGGCATATGTTGCTCCCTACATTTCTCCTGCAGCTGGCGCAGAGAGAAGATCATGTCTATGGTTGACCTACCGGCGCGAAAACCACATTGCGATTCTGGGAGTACACGCGATGCTAGGGTTATTAAGGCTATTAAAATATCACCACAATGATTGGCAAGGCTACTAATTATCTGTGCGGTCATAAATAGCTCGTTAGAAATCGCTGTATTATTTAGTTAGCCCAGTGACACCACACTGTATTCCGCCATGCGTCTTGCGTGCTTGTGACGTAATTATTTCGTTCGGCGGTTACCTCTACCACCTTCTTTACTGGGGAGAACAATTGTGTCGTCTGCTATCTAAAATCTAAGTCTGACCGAAAAGATCCGACAACAAAAAATCCTCAAAATGTTTTGACTTTATGTTCGCCTTGTATAAAAATGTCTTCAGAAAGAGTAATGTGGTAATAAACACAAATGCCTTAATATTGTATGAGATAGGGACGCATAAGGACTCGGCGACTATCATTGCACTGTCTTCCTTACACAATTAAGTACATTCATAATATACCAGACTTTCCCTTTTCTTTGAGTTACACAGGACATACCAGCGTGGCGTCTACGTTTCATTGTTGATATGAGAGTGAAAGGTTGTAGAATGTGGCAGTACATGGAGACTAGGGGTTCTCAGTCCCTTTTTTGTGAATCACTTATGTAATTAAGAAAATGAACTAAGCCTAATGTATATATATAGATTCAAATAACTCAAGGATTTTGACGTTTATAGTAACATTAGAAATGAGAAATTGTATTATTGTTCGTCCTTCGCATGCGTAGATGACCAAGATGGCTTCGACTTGAGTAGTAGCCTTGACTTGAGCCATATTTTGTTTCAAGTGAGGGAGAGTTGCTCAATTCGTCAGACGGACTCGCTCGTCCTTATCAATTTGATCAAATGGCAAGACTTAGTCAAGACGAATGGGAAAGACCAAGATGCAGTGAATGACCACCAATGTGTCTTGTGTCTCACTGTGCACTCATGCATCGTTGTCGGAATTTTCATTGTGTCAATGTCATACCGCCAACCTGACGCCATATCAGAGGTGTCATTTTAGAGCTTGCCTTCTCTACATGAGTTTAGATGACATGCCTTCTCTTAGATGAGTTGCCTTCTCTTAGAAAGAGATGAGTTGCCATCTAAAGCTAACGAGTTCCATTCACCCGGGTGCGGTGCTGGTGGTGTCTTTGCTTGCCTAGACTTTTGCTGGGGATTGAACTCCAGTCAGTCCACACGTTGGTTTAAACCTCTCGGCCATCCAGCAATATTTCAGAAATACAGCCTTTAAAAATGACAAGGCGTCCTTATTTCAAGCATATCCGCTTTGATACATCACTGTGTCATTTGTAATTGTAAAAGAAAATATTTATAACTATCCGTTTTTATGCTCTGTCCCTGACATTAAACATTACAGCAACGACTCTGGTTAGTATGATGCCATGGACAACAACCTACAGCCGGTGGGGGTTAGAGGATAGAACATTTAATTTGCAATTTACATTTTGTCTTAATAAAATTCATTAACAAGTATTACTTTGAAAAGTGTCTTTGCACTGAGTAAATGGGGCTGACGTCATAAAGAGAATATTGACTGACCTGTCAGCAGCGTTAATCTCATCCAGTGTCACAGGCTGAGTCTGGTGACGCCAGTCATTCCTGCTCCTTGTCTGGAATCTAAGCCGCCTCTCCTGAAATGCGTCTGTAGAATCAGCAATCTCAGCTAACTTCTCGATAAGTCTTGGACCGGACAAAGTATTCAGTTGTTGGCCCTGCTGTTGTTCAACAAGGCTGTTCTTCCTGCTGCGGACTAATGTAGTACCTTCGGTAGCCGTGGAGGATATGGCTGGTGAGGACAAGGAGGTGGGCATGTGGTGGGGAACAGTTTCTTCCTCTACTGACTTCATGAATGTTGGGGTAATGAAACCAGATCTGGGGGAAAAGTGACGTTTAATCTTGTTTTAAAGTGAAAACTAACAAAACTTGATGGCACACATGATCACTATGTTTTGACATCTTAGTCCACGTATTTAAGACCAGAGTCTAACACATTTCAGATAAGAGGCTAGACATTTCATTCCAAACATAACTTATTCTGGACTACAGATTAGATCTTTGAGCGACCTTGATTTTTAGTAGAGACATATTTCTTTTTTAAAAGAGAGACGATTTTAGAGAAGGGAGACCACGATGTTTGAGAGGAGAGACCACGATGTTTGAGAGGAGAGACCACGATGTTTGAGAAGAGAGGCTATGACTTTTTTAAAAGAGAGGCTATGACTTTTTTTAGCAGTGAGACTATGACTTTTTAGAAGAGAGATCCGATATTTAAGACCAGAGACTATATATCTAGGACCAGAAACCCTATATTTAAGACCAGAGAGTACATATCTAGGACCAGAAACCCTATATTTATACCGGAGGCTACAAGTATGGGAGAGAGAGAGAGTGAGTGAGAGAGAGAAAGAGAGAGAGAGGGAGAGAAAAAAGAGAGAGAAAGAACGAGAGATAGAGAGACTTTGCGTAAAAATTAAAATATACAGAAATAAACTATCCTTAACTCATACCTTGGCCTTGACCTTGGTGTTGAAACACCCGACCTTGATTTCGGAGTAACCGCTGCGAATTTTTCTTCCTCGATCTTTGATTGCATATAGAGGACTCGTTCCGCTACTGTCATAGTCTTGAGTACCTCATCATCATCGGGGTCCTTGCCCTGCTCTGCTGCTTTCAGCTTGGAATACCTAGCACAATGGACAAGATAAGATTTTAGCAATAGGAGAACAGCAATATAAAATCTATTCAACTTTTCTAAGCACCCTGTTGTTTGATTGATAACAGTGTGCCCACCAAACTATCTTGACTTGGAAGCACACTTTCAGTCCAATGATTGGTTGATAACAGTGTGCCCACCAAACTATCTTGACTTGGAAGCACACTTTCAGTCCAATGATTGGTTGATAACAGTGTGCCGCCCAAACTATCTTGACTTGGAAGCACACTTTCAGTCCAATGATTGGTGGATAACAGTGTGCCTAAAAAAAGTTTAATTTTATTCAATAAAAAATCCACAGCAAGGTTAAGTTTCAAACTATTTTCTAGACGCTGTTTTTTTCAATTTCAGCCATGATTTTTGGAAGCCAAGCTTTAATAAAAGTTGGATTAAGTTTGAAATATTTGTAAGGGCAAACAAACAAAATCGATACAAAATATGAAGAAGTCGAAATAGTTTTGCAAAAGACAATGCAATATAATGATCATTAACTCAATATCTGTGGACACCATGATGATCATGAACTCAATATCTGTGGGCATCATGATGATCATGAACTCAACATATGTGGGCACCATGATGATCATGAACTCAACATATGTGGACACCATGATGATCATGAACTCAACATCTGTGGACACCATGATGATCATGAACTCAAAATCTGTGGGCACCATGATGATCATGAACTCAACGTATGTGGGCACCATGATGATCATGAACTCAACATATGTGGACACCATGATGATCATGAACTCAACATATGTGGGCACCATGATGATCATGAACTCAACATCTGTGGACATCTTGGGGATCATGAAAATATCATCTGTGGGCGCCATGATGATCATGAACTCAACATATGTGGGCACCATGATGATCATGAACTCAACATCTGTGGACATCATGGGGATCATGAAAATTTCATCTGTGGACGCCATGATGATCATGAACTCAACATATGTGGGCACCATGATGATCATGAACTCAACATCTGTGGACACCATGATGATCATGAAGTAAACATATGTGGACACCATGATGATCATGAACTCAACATCTGTGGACATCATGATGATCATGAAAATTTCAGCTGTGGGCGCCATGATGATCATGAACTCAACATCTGTGGGCACCATGATGATCATGAACTCAACATCTGTGGACACCATAATGATCATGAACTCAACATCTGTGGGCACCATGATGATCATGAACTCAACATCTGTGGGCACCATGATGATCATGAACTCAACATCTGTGGAAACCATGATGATCATGAACTCAACATCTGTGGACACCATTAAGATCATGAACTCAACATCTGTGAGCATCATGATGATCATGAACTCAACATCTGTGGGCACTATGATGATCATGAACTCAACATCTGTGGACACCATGATGATCATGAACTCAACATATGTGGACACATTGATGATCATGAACTCAACATCTGTGGACACCATGGTGTACATGAACATTTCATCTGTGGGCGCCATGATGATCATGAACATTTCAGCTGTGGGCGCCATGGTGATCATGAAATCAACATCTGTGGACATCATGGTGATCATGAACATTTCATCTGTGGGCGCCATGATGATCATGATCATTTCAGCTGTGGGCGCCATGATGATCATGAACTCAACATCTGTGGACATCATGATGATCATGAACATTTGATCTGTGGACACCATGATGATCATGAACTCAACATCTGTGGGCATCATGATGATCATGTACTCAACATCATTGGGCACCATGATGATGATGAACTCAACATCTGTGGGCACCATGATGATCATAAACTCAATATCTGTGGGCACCATGATGATCATGAACTCAACATCTGTGGGCACCATGATGATCATTAACTCAACATCTGTGGACACCATGGTGATCATGAACATTTCATCTGTGGGCACCATGATGATAATGAACATTTCAGCTGTGGGCGCCATGATGATCATGAACTCAACATCTGTGGACAACATGGTCATCATGAACATTTCATATGTGGGCGCCATGATGATCATGAACTTAACATCTGTGGGCACCATGATGATCATGAACTTAACATCTGTGGGCACCATGATGTTGATGAACATTTCAGCTGTGGGCGCGATGATGATCATGAACATTTCAGCTGTGGGCGCCATGATGATCATGAACTCAACATCTGTGGGCACCATGATGATCCTTAACATTTCAGCTGTGGACACCATGATGATCATGAACTTAACATCTGTGGGCACCATGAGGATCATGAATTCAACATCTGTGGGCACCATGATGTTCATGAACATTTCAGCTGTGGGCGCCATGATGATCATGAACTCAACATCTGTGGACACCATGATGATCATGAACATTTCATATGTGGGCGCCATGATGATCATGAACATTTCAGCTGTGGGGGCCATGATGATCATGAACTCAACATCTGTGGAGACGATGGTGATCATGAACATTTCATCTGTAGGCGCCTTGATGATCATGAACATTTCAGCTGTGAGCGCCATGATGATCATGAACTCAACATCTGTGGACACCATGATGATCATGAACATTTCATTTGTGGGCGCCATGATGATCATGAACATTTCAGCTGTGGGCGCCATGATGATCATGAACTCAACATCTGTGGACACCATGGTGATCATGATCATTTCATCTGTGGGCGCCAGGATGATCATGAAGATTCAGCTGTGAGCGCCATGATGGTCATGAATATTTCAGCTGTGGGCGCCATGATGATCATGAACATTTCAGCTGTGGGCGCCATGATGATCATGAACATTTCAGCTTTGGGCACCATGATGATCATGAACATTTCATATGTGGGCGCCATGATGATCATGAATATTTCAGCTGTGGGAGCCATGATGATCATGAACATTTCAGCTGTAAGCGCCATGACGATCATGAACATTTCAGCTGTGGACACCATGATGATCATGAACTCAACATCTGTGGACACCATGATGATCATGAACTCAACATCTGTGGGCACCATGATGATCATGAACTCAACATCTGTGGACACCATGATGATCATGAACTCAACATCTGTGGGCACCATGATGATCATGAACTCAACATCTGTGGGCACCATGATGATCATGAACTCAACATCTGTGGGCACCATGATGATCATGAACTCAACATCCGTGGGCACCATGATGATCATGAACTCAACATCTGTGGGCACCATGATGATCATGAACTCAACATCTGTGGACACCATGATGATCATGAACATTGAAGCCGTGGGCGCCATGATGATCATGAACTCAACATCTGTGGACACCATGGTGATCACGAACATTTCATCTGTGGGCGCCATGATGATCATGAACATTTCAGCTGTGGACACCATGATGATCATGAACTCAACATCTGTGGACACCATGATGATTATCAACTCAACATCTGTGGGCACCATGATGATCATGAACTCAACATCTGTGGGCACCATGATGATCATGAAGTCAAAAATCTGTGGGCACCATGATGATCATGAACATTTCAGCTGTGGGCGCCACGATGATCATGAACATTTCAGCTGTGGGCGCCATGATGATCATGAACTCAACATCTGTGGGCACCATGATGATCATGAACTCAACATCTGTGGGCACCATGATGATCATGAACATTGAAGCCGTGGGCGCCATGATGATCATGAACTCAACATCTGTGGACACCATGGTGATCACGAACATTTCATCTGTGGGCGCCATGATGATCATGAAATTTCAGCTGTGGGCGCCATGATGGTCATGAACTCAACATCTGTGGACACCATGGTGATCATGAACATTTCAGCTGTAGTCACCATGATGATCATGAACTTAACATTTGTGGGCGCCATGATGATCATGAACATTTCAGCTGTGGACACCATGATGATCATGAACTCAACATCTGTGGACACCATGATGATTATGAACTCAACATCTGTGGGCACCATGATGATCATGAACTCAACATCTGTGGGCACCATGATGATCATGAAGTCAAAAATCTGTGGGCACCATGATGATCATGAACATTTTAGCTGTGGGCGCCATGATGATCATGAACATTTCAGCTGTGGGCGCCATGATGATCATGAACTCAACATCTGTGGACACCATAGTCATCATGAACATTTCATCTGTGGGCGCCATGATGACCATGAACTTAACATCCGTGGGCACCATGATGATCATGAACTCAACACTTGTGGGCGCCATGATGATCATGAACATTTCAGCTGTGGGCGCCATGATGATCATGAACTCAACATCTGTGGAAACCATGATGATCATGAACTCAACATCTGTGGACACCATTAAGATCATGAACTCAACATCTGTGAGCATCATGATGATCATGAACATTTCATTTGTGGGCGCCATGATGGTCATGAACTTTTCATTTGTGGGCGCCATGATGGTCATGAACATTTCAGCTGTGGACACGATGATGATCATGAACTCAATATCTGTGGAGACGATGGTGATCATGAACATTTCATCTGTGGGCGCCATGATGATCATGAACTCAACATCTGTGGACACCATGATGATCATGAACATTTCATTTGTGGGCGCCATGATGGTCATGAACTTTTCATTTGTGGGCGCCATGATGGTCATGAACATTTCAGCTGTGGACACCATGATGATCATGAACTCAACATCTGTGGGCACCATAATGATCATGAACTCAACATCTGTGGACACCATGATGATCATGAACTCAACATCTGTGGGCACCATGATCATCATGAACTCAACATCTGTGGGCACCATGATGATCATGAACTCAACATCTGTGGGCACCATGATGATCATGAACATTTAAGCTGTGGGCGCCATGATGATCATGAACTCAACATCTGTGGACACAATGGTGATCATGAACATTTCATCTGTGGGCGCCATGATGATCATGAACATTTCAGCTGTGGGCGCCATGATGATCATGAACTCAACATTTGTTGACACCATTATGATCATGAACATTTCATCTGTGGGCACCATGATGATCATGAACTCAACATCTGTGGATACCATGGTGATCATGAACATTTCAGCTGTGGGCGCCATGATGATGATAAACATTTCAAATGTGGGCGCCATGATGATCATGAACTGATCATATCATTAAAAGATGAGTGGGCATGAGTGGGATAGAAAATAATCAAACTTTTCAGGAGTTTAAATAGTGATCCGGAAAGCCAGTTTGACAATCCATAACCAAATGTTTCAATCACAAGCCATCCACAGGATTACGGCAGCCATCTTGTCACTTACACCACTCAAACCGTCACTGCAGATATATTCTACACTTGCACAGACGCACATGGCTTTGGTCAGAACGTGGGAATCTAAAGACGTGTTTAGGAGAAGCGCCATTGAAACACCTAGGTTTGGTCTGATTCTACACAGGCTAGGCAAGGAGATGGTGAATGGAGGAAGGTGAATGTTCCCTCATATCCTGGAGGAGTACGTACACAACTACGGGTCTCAAGATTTAATACAGGCATCTACACACGTCGAGCTACACGCATTTATCAGCACACGTCTTTCCAAACAATCTTGCTTTCTCTTTTTCCACTGTTTAATCGAAATAAAGCAATGCATTATTGACATGTTAACTTATAAAGTATCGCATTTTATACCCTTAATCTCCAGAACATTAATGTAAATATATTCCTGGAGTTTTCAATTTTTTTCTTCCAACTCCTCGAATTTCGTGTGCAGTTGAAAAAGTTATTTGACACATTTTAATCAATGCGCTTTTGGTGTTGAAATGGACACATTGAATACCTTAAACACCTTGCGATGTAATCTTTGTCTAACAAAAAGGCAGGTCCGAGTTTATGCTACAAAACGTGGTTAGGGTTTGTGTCAGGCACACATTATTTATCCAAATCTTGCTTAGGGTTAGGATCAGGTCCAAGTTATTGGTTCAGAACTTATTTAGGGTTAGGTAAGGTCTGGTCCAAGTTATTGGCTCAGAACTTATTAGTTAGGTAAGGTCAGCTCAAAGTTATTGGTTCAGAACTTATTGGTTAGGTAAGGTCAAGTCAAAGTTATTGGCTCAGAACTTATTTAGGGTTAGGTAAGGTCAGGTCAAAGTTATTGGTTCAGACCTTATTGGTTAGGTAAGGTCAAGTCAAAGTTATTGGCTCAGAACTTATTTAGGGTTAGGTAAGGTCAAGTCAAAGTTATTGCTTCAGAACTTATTGGTTAGGTAAGGTCTATTAAAATTTATTGGTTCAGAACTTATTGGTTAGTTAAAGTCAGGTCAAAGTTATTGGTTCATAACTTATTGGTTAGGTAAGGTCACGTCAAAGTTATTTGTTCAGAACTTGTTGCTTAGGTAAGGTCAGGTCAAAGTTATTGGTTCAGAACTTAATGGTTAGATAAGGTCAGGTCAAAGTTATTGGTTCAGCACTTATTGGTTAGGTAACGTAAGGTCAAAGTTATTGGTTCAGAACCTTTTTGTTAGGTAAGGTCAAGTCAAAGTTATTAACTCAGAACTTATTGGCTAGGTAAGGTCAGGTCAAAGTTATTGGTTCAGAACTTATTGGTTAGGTAAGGTCAGGACAAAGTTATTGGTTCAGAACTTATTGGTTAGGTAAGGTCAAGTCAAAGTTATTAACTCAGAACTTATTGGCTAGGTAAGGTCAGGTCAAAGTTATTGGTTCAGAACTTATTGGTTAGGTAAGGCCAAGTCAAAGTTATTGGCTCAGAACCTATTTAGGGTTAGGTAAGGTCAAGTCAAAGTTATTGGTTCACAACTTATTGGTTGGGTAAGGTCAAGTCAAAGTTATTGGCTCAGAACTTATTTAGGGTTAGGTAAGTTCAGGTCAAAGTTATTGGTTCAGAACCTTTTGGTTAGGTAGGGTCAATTCAAAGTTATTGGTTCAGAACCTTTTGGTTAGGTAAGGTCAATTCAAAGTTATTGGTTCAGAACTTATTGGTTAGGTAAGGTCAGGTCAAAGTTATTGGTTCAGAACTTATTGGTTGGGGAAGGTCACGTCAAAGTTATTGGTTCAGAACTTATTGTTTAAGTAAGATAAGGTCGAAGTTATTGGTTCAGAACTTAATGGTTAGGTAAGGTCAGGTAAAAGTTATTGGTTCAGAACTTATTGGTTAGGTAAGGTCAGGTCAAAGTTATTGGTTCACAACTTATTGGTTAGGTAAGGTCAGGTCGAAGTTATTGGTTCAGAACTTAATGGTTAGGTAAGGTCAGGTCAAAGTTATTGGTTCAGAACTTATTAGTTAGGTAAGGTCAGGTCAAAGTTATTGGTTCAGAACTTATTGGTTAGGTAAGGTCAGGTCCAAGTTATTGGTTCACAACTTATTGGTTAGGTAAGGTCAGGTCAAAGTTATTGGTTCATAACTTATTTAGGGTTAGGTAAGGGTAAGTGAAAGTTATTGGTTCAGAACATATTGGTTAGGTAAGGTCAGGTCCAAGTTATTGGTTCAGAACTTATTTTTTAAGGTGGGGGCACTTCAAAGACAATATGTGGCTACTGGTGAAATTGTGTTGCTTATTATGAACTATGCTGACTTCTTATCTGCAGTGCGCCTGTCTGCTTTAGGCGTGTCATCTTTGATATTGTAAGGCTTCTAGAGACCTAAGACCTAATTTTATACCATTATTCAAACGAGTGGTTAATGCAATTATGGGGATTTGGGGCAGCGGGGGGGGGTCTGCGAATAGCACATGTCACGGTACGCTGACACCAAATGACGTCATGAACAGTGTATGATCAGTCTGCTACCGCGCTGTGTCACTAAAATGAGCATGAAATAGTGTGTTGTCATCACATTTTTGCTAGGAGACTGAGGTTTCTGAATGTCGACCTGTTTGCCCATGGGTTAGTGTCAGAGTTTTTTTCCAGCTCNGGGGGGGGGGGGGGGCTGTACCTCCGATTTGTTTCTTAAGAATGAGAAAAAATCTTCGACAAGCACAAAAGGCATTGACTGCGCAGACTTGATTGACTGATGGGCATTCTTGAGTTAAATTTCATGGCTACTGCAACACAACCATGTTTTTTTTTGTGTTGGCAATATTGAAAATACGTGTGGATTTGTAACATTTAAACAATATTGAAACACAAGAACAATATATATTTATTCAATTTCCTAGCGAGTGCGCAAATTTTTTTTTTTAGTTTACTTTAAAAGATTTAAAGTTTTTTTGCCTTGATTTTCAAAGTCCTGAAAAAGTTCTGCAATGTGTCTAGTCTCTGATAAGTCTACAAAACCTCTGTAATCAGGACTTCATATTTGGACGAATAAATTGAGAGCTTGACTGAGACTGTACAGAAAAGGGACACCTGAGATGGGTGATAAAGATCATTGACTATTCTTAAACCTTTTCGCCTCCAAAGGCACATGGGGACTGCTGGAAATATGCTGGATATAAATAAATCTTCTTCTTCTATATCTTAAGGGCCTACAATCAATTTATTGATCATTTTGGCTCCTATGCATGTAGAGGGGATTTGCAATGTTTCTGTTCCTGGTGTTGATGAGGAAATTTCACAGATTTCTAGTGCCACTTTGTGAGGGAATCATGCACTAGGGGGTTGAAGGTTTGAGGCAATAGACACAAATGTGTCTAGTGTTTTCGCCTCAACCATTCCTTTTGAAAGATTGTTCCAGTCCCTGATTGTCTTGGGCAGGAATGAGCAGCTCCTATACTGCCTTGTAGCTGGTATGAGCTTGAATTGCCTGTCATGGCCTCGTCGATGTCTATGGGGGAGAGGGACGAGTTTCTGTTTAATACTGGAACAGTGGACCAGCCCATTATTTATCTTGTACATCATGGAGAGCCTGGATTGTCGTCGTCGTTTCTCCAATGGTGACCAGCCTAGTGTTTTCAGCATGCTGCCAACACTAGAGGTATTCCTGTAGCGGTTTAGGACAAATCGTGCTGCTCGTCGCTGGACCGCCTCCAACCTGTCAATGCTCTTCTGGGTAAATGGGTCCCAGACTGAAGATGCATAATCTAAAATCGGACGGATAAAGGCTTCATATGCTCTTTCTTTCACACAGGAGTTGCCTATCTTTAGATTTCGCCTTAAGAACCATAGGGTCTTGTTTGCTTGGTTACATACATTGTTAATATGCTCGTCCCAGCGGACGTCTCTTTGAATGGTAACACCTTGGTACTTTACTGAGGAAACTGTCTCAAGTATATGGCCGTGCAGTTCGTATTGGTAGTGTAAAGGAGTACAACTTCTAGAGACTGATAGTGTCTGGCACTTGTCAGGGTGAAATTCCATGTCCCAGCTCATCTAGTAGAGTGTAGGGGTGACCAAACTGTACGCTTATGTTGGTGTCAATTAGGCGTGGCCAACATGTACACATGTGTTGATGTATAGGGGTGGCTAACATGTACATATATATGATGTCAATTAAGGGTGGCCAACATGTACATATATAATAATAATAATAATATTAAAGTTTATTTGAAAATCTAGCTTCATCCCCAAAGGCTGGAAGCGCGGTACAAAGTCAACCATATTAAAAGAGAAATGAAAAAATCTATATTTTACCACATTAAAATACAAAACGCAACATTACAAAAACTACATACGAGAAGACCCATTCTAAGTCGTTCATCCCTTGCAACTATAAACAACACAGGCCAATATACATCTAGGAGATTAATAGCTAGCTGGAAAAATGGTAGACAACATCACCCCAGCAGGTGTTTGCGAAATAGATTTGTTTTCAAATCGGTTTTGAAAGACTCCAGTGTCTGGCTGTTTCTGAGAGCGACAATAATAATAATAAAAATAATAATAATAAAGTT
This sequence comes from Lymnaea stagnalis, assembly GCA_964033795.1. Classification (NCBI taxonomy): domain Eukaryota; kingdom Metazoa; phylum Mollusca; class Gastropoda; family Lymnaeidae; genus Lymnaea; species Lymnaea stagnalis. Next base: position 207,166 of record CAXITT010000687.1, on the reverse strand, counting down.
CATTTCAAAAACACGCTTCATCCCCTAAGGCTCGAAGCGCGGTACAAAGTCAACAAAAAACAAATCTATAATTTACCACATTTAAAACAAACGCAACACTACAAAAACTAATTACGAGCATACAATGGCAAAGTCTTTCTAGCCATTTCAACCCTAAGCAACACAGCCATTATGCATTAACTGGAAAATAAGGTTGACAACCATCCAAGAAGGTGTTTGCGAAATAGATGTGTCTTTAAATCGGTTTTAAAGGACTGCAGTGTCTGGTTGTTTCTGAGATCGACAGGAAGGGCTTCCAAATTGTTGGACCAGCAAATGCGAAAGTGCGCCTTCCGTATGTCGTAAGTCTCAAGGCGAACACGTGGTATCGAGAGTTTGCCACTTTCGGATGAGCGGATTTGTCTACTGGGTACATAAGTCGTCACGAGCGCTTTGAGATAGGACGGCGCCAGGTCATGCAAGCAGCGGTAGCACAGAGTTGCAATTTTGTACTCAATGCGAGCGCGGACCTGCAGCCAATGCAACTCTCTCAGAAGTGTTTTAGCATGGTCAAATTTGCGTTTTCGAAGAACAATGCGAGCCGCATTATTCTGTGCTTTTTGAATTTATCCAGGAGCGTAGCTGGAAGACCCACCATGAGAGCATTATTCATATAATGGATATAGTTGTATATGAAAGAATCCTTGACGTATGAATATTTTTATTTCGAACATAACTAAGAATTGCTGGACTTATTCGGTGTTTTCCATTCATTAACACAAACCAAAACAGTCAACGCTATCAACCAATACTTCCGGTTCACGAGTCGCTTGACAAGAGACAGTGAAATCTCTCCACATTTTCTCATTTTTTGGAATGTTTCTCTCAAATTTTTATTCCTGGATAGTTGGATATTGTTTAGTAGCTAAACTTTTCACTCATAACAATCAATCAGTGTATCGCGGATAAGGAAATATTACCACATCACCCAGTTCTACGAGATCTCCATCAGCTGCATACAAGGCTCTGCACTGGAATATCTTAAAGAACTGATTTATAAACATGTATCCGGAACCTCCGGTCTTCACCACAGTCCTTACTGAGTGTTCCTAGGGTGGATGAACACAGAAAAAAGTCTTACGGAGTGCGCTCTTTTGAAGCGATAACGCATACATTCTGGGACTGTGTGCCTCAATCTTTAAGGCCATTAGAAAATGATAAAAAAATCATTTAGGAAACATTTAAAGACTTTTTTGTTTAAATAGATTTAATAACACCAGAGCGCAGTGAGAATGCTACAGTAGCATGGATACCAGCGCTATATAAAAAATGTCCAATCAAATCAAATCAAAATAATGATGATGCCAATTAAGGGAGGAAAACATGTACTGATATATGTTGATGTCAATTAGGGGCGGTCAACATGTACATATATATGTTGATGTCAATAAGGGTGGCCAACATGTACATATTTATGATGATGTCAATTAAAGGTGTCCAACATGTACATATATATGATGATGTAAATTAAGGGTGCCCAGCATGTATGTATATGGTGGGGCCTTGCAGAACTGCAGCCTCTTCTTTGTAGAATTCAGGTGGGATGGAGTCTACATTTGGAGCTTTGCCATGACTTGACGTCATGCGTATTTCTTCTAGTGTCTTGATGGAGGAAGGGGGAACCTGTCTAAACTAAGTGTATGCTCTTTCAAAGTTCACTGACAAAGGCGTTGTCTCGATCTCAAAGTCTGTAAGTCCATCGCTATGATTTAGTGCGCTTCCATGCTTTTGGGGATGAACCGTGATTTTCAAATAAACTTTATTATTATTATTATACATGACGATGTCAATAAAGGGTGGCCAACATGGACATATATATGATGATGTCAATAAGGGTGGCCAAAGCATAAATGTATATGATAATATCACTTAAGGGTGGCAAACATGTACATATATATGTTGATGTATAGGGGTTGCACATGTACGTATATGTGTTGATGTCAATTAGGGGTGGCCAATATTTTCATGTATTTGTTGATGTCCATTAGGGTGACCAACATGTACATTTAATATATGATGATGTCATTTAAGAGTGGCCAACATGTACATATATATCACGATGTCAATTAAGGGTGGCAAACATGTACATATATATGCTAATGTCAATTAGGGGTGGCCAACATGTACATATATATGCTAATGTCAATTTGGGTGGCCAACATGTACATATATATCACGATGTACATTAAGGGTGGCAAACATGTACATATATATGCTAATGTCAATTAGGGGTGGCCAACATGTACATATATATGAACTTGTCAATTAAGGGTGGCCAACATCAACATATATATGTTGATGTCAATTAAGGGTGGATAAATGTACATATATATGATGATGCCGATTAAGGGTGGCCAACATGAACATATATATGTTTATGTCCATTTAGGGTGACCAACGTGTACATATATATGATGATGTCAATAAGAGGTGGCCAAACAATTTACATATATACGTTGATGTGAATCAGGCATGGTCAACATGTATATATATGTTGATGTCAAATGGGTGGCCAACCAATGTACATATCTTTTTCCTGGCATCCGTCCGTCACAATCTGACGATGGTGAAGACTTCGCAGGACGAAATCCACAAGTCCTGGGATTGTTCTTATATCCACGCCGCTGGATAACCCATGGGAACATCATGTGGATGATACAGCTTGGCACCAGTTGTCGGAATGTTTCATTGTACCAATGTTATCCGCCTATGGGACTCCACCTCCAGGTATATTAATTCAGAGTTACACCATTCGGCCACCCAGCACCCAATGTACATATATTTGTTAATGTACATCAGGGGTGGTCAACATGTGTATATATGTATGTTTATGTGAATTAAGGGTGGCCACCATATGTACATAAATATGTTGATTTAAATTAGGGGTTGCCAAAATTTACAAATATTTTGATTTAAATCGGGGTGGCAAACATGTACATTTATTTGTATGTACAGGTGTGGCCAACTTGTACATTTATTTGTATGTACAGATGTGGCCAACTTGTACATTTATCATTTTATTTCTTCGTATTATCAATGTGTATGATCTTCATAGCTGCCAATAGCACCACTTTGGTTCGGATGCAGTGATTGTGCTATTGACAGGTTTTACTGTTTTAAAATGCCATTCCTCCCCACTGAATCGTTTCTCTACTGAGATGACTTTGCACTGTGCCGGAGCATACTATGTTACGGAGCACGCTATTTTAGATCATTTTCTTTGTTCTACATAATAAATATATTGGAGCGGAGATGGTCATAAATGACACCATGCAAAAAAGCCATCAATGTAGGATGACAGATACAACCGTAAGAACTAGTCAATGACATACACAATTGTAAGTACTAGCCAATGTCAGATTTAAACCTGCCAATGTCAGATGACAGACAAATTAATACAAATCAGACAATGTCAGATGACAGATATAATTTCATTAAAAAAAAGAACTTTATACTTACTTTAGGTTCTCCTGAATCTCCTCAGCCGCTGACAGAGTTCTTTTTCTTTCAACACCAACTCCCTCCTTCACTATTTTTCTTTCCTCCTCTTCCTCCCTCACATCTCCCACGATCTGCTTCCTCTGTTGGAGGATCTTGGCCAGCTGCGGATCAACGACAGGAAAAGTGCTGCCACTGTCATCATCCTTCTTTAAGGACGAGCTGCGTTTCAAAATGCCTTTTCTCTTGTCATCAGACTCCGTTTTGCCGGCAAGATAATCCTTGAAGGAAGATATCCTTTGGCCAGATGATTCTTGTGAGGCCGCTGCATTTTTTTCTGAAACACTGGCTTTTAAGTCGGATGTAACTCTTGAAGGGGTTGGAGTCAGAACTGCTGTTGTAGATTGTTTGGAAGAAGTACTTGGTGATATAATTGAAGACTGTTTGGTGACAGATGTTACCGCTGCTGAAGAGGAAACCGAAGCTGACCCATGTGTTGGTAACACATCAATGGCTGGGCTAATACGTTCCAAAGTATTGTCAGACAAAATAGTTTGGTCTGGTTTTGTGATTGTGTCTTTGACTGGGTTTGATCGTTCAACTGAGCTTTGAGATGAAACTGAACGTCCAGATGAACTTTTCGGGGTCAAAGTGGAATTCGTTTCCTTCGGGTTGTCTCCTTCTCCTGTTCTGTCAATGGGATGAAATCTTGCATCAGGTTTGGGTATTTCAGTATTACAATTTGCTCGTAAGTCTATTTGCTCGGGCCTTTTCAAATCAGTTTCGTTTCCCTTAAATGTAAAGCTAGTCGCTCCCAGACTCTGGATTTTGTCCGGTGACCACCTGCTAGACATGGATGTGATAGAAGTCTCGACATTCTTGATAAATTTCTCGGCTTCATCGAAGGAGGGCGACCTGGCTTTGGCCGCTGGGGACTTGAGGTCAAGAGGTGAAGTAGGCAGAGACGATGGACGTTCTGGGTGGTCCAGCTCTTCGGTGACCCTCGATAAAATCTCCATACTTTTATCCAAATTGCCTATTGTCGTTTCACTTGAATGAGCACGGTTAATACTTTGACGTAAAAGAGTGCTTGAGTGTGTTGCATCTTTCTTCGAGTCGGTATTTACAAGACTGTACGCAGCTCTAGAGTTGCTGCCAATGACGCCAGCTGTTGAATCACTATTTGAGTTTTCATTGTCTATTTTGGCAGCATCTTTCTTTAACATGTTGGCTCTGAGTTCTGAGTACTTGAGCATGCTGTCAGAACCTCTCTCCTTGCTACTCTTTGGTATTTCACTTGATTTCAGTACAGAATTAGACAACTTGCTTACCGGATCTCTGCTGGATGATAAGCTTGTAATTGACCCGACGTCTGAATGGAGGTATGCTCTTTTAGGCTGAGTACTGGGCGTTTCTGTTGTCGTGAAATCAACACCAATTAATGCATGGGGCTCAGTCGTTGGAAACAGCTCTGGTCCAGATGATACATTTGAAAAAGTATCCAACTTCACTCCAAAGCCTTCTACAAGTCCACTGCTTTTTTGACCAGTACTCAGTGTAGCTGTGTCTGTTTTAACCAAGCTATTAGATGGAGTTTGTTCTTGTTTTAAACCACTGTATTGAACTTTGCTGGCAATTAAGTTATCTGAAACCAATTTATCCATCTCTGCTAATCTGTTTGTGGCCTCTTTTGGATGCTCCGCTGCGATCTTAGCCATCCTTGAATTCATAAAATCTGACCGGAAGCTGGAGCTTTTTTCAATCGTCCCACCAAATTTTGATGCCACTGCAGACAGTTTGAGACTTTGGGTCCGTTCTGGCGTACGTCTAGCACTATCAGATTCCTCACCCGAGCTAACAATCTCCTCCCCTTTGGGGCTACGCATCAACGTCTTTCGGATATGGTGCTGACCTACAAGGCCGTGCTCAGTGTCAGACTTTTCAGAGCCGGATTCAGATCCTGAAAATTTCTGAAGAAGCTGGCCAAAATCGGCTCTGCCCGGGCGAATTTTCTTGGCGACTTCGTCGGTGGTGGGGTCAGATTTTGGTTTTGGACCTGGCGTTGCAGAGGAGTCGGCAGCGCCACGAGCAGAAGAGTTTTGATTAAACTTTTGGCGTGTGGCATTAATCTGTAAAGGTTTTAGAAACATTATTTTAGAGAATGGAAATGTTCATAGAGGAATGGAAATGGTTTTTAGAGACCTGGAAATTGGTATAAAGAGATGAACATGGTTTTAGAAAGATGCAAATGTTTTATAAAGATCGAAATGTATTGTAGGGAGATGAAAATGTTTTTATAAAAATGAACATCGTTTTTAGAGAGATGGAAAGGTTCCAAGATAGTGTAGACATAAGAAATCATACTGTCAAAATGTAATACTACTTTAATAGCAAAATATTATTGGTTGCATATGGAGTGATTGAAGTAAAAATGAACCTCTAGCAGAGTCTGGCGTCTATAGAGTAGTAGAGATACATTATGAGCATATGATATTATGATCCATGTCTAGACACAATATTCACAGCTGACGGTAGCCACTCGTTAAAATCGTCCTTAGAATCCGTTGAATTTCAAGGTTTTCATGTTGCGAATAGAATTTAGACATGTCCAACTTTGATCTAATCAGTAGTGCCCACCTTAAAATCTAATATTTGGTGTCCGCCTTTGATCAAATCATTAGTGCCCACATTTGATCTAATCAATAATTCCCTCCTTTGATGAAGTCATTAATGCCCACATTTTATTTAATCACTAATGCTTATATTTGATCCAATTATGAATGCTTAAATTTGATAAAATTATGAATGCTTACATTTGATCAAATCAACAAATGCTTACATTTGATCTAATCATAAATAACCTAATTTGATCAAATCATGAATGTCAACCTGGCAAGTAACTAACTAATTATTACTTTACTTTTCTTCTGCCTGTTTTTTTCGCCCACACCAATTGTTTCTCCCTCCCCTTTTATAGGTAGGATATCTGTGTTTATATAGTATGTAAATTTAATTTATTCTTATTTGTCTTTTTGGTGTACTGATGAATCATGTGCCGAAACGTATACTTTTGTATTCTGTAAAACTATCATTAAAGCTTACCTTATATTGTTATATTGACACAAATTGTTGGTGTCTAATTAATCTGGCAAGTCAGTGTGAGTTTACGATGGAGTGAAACAAGTTTGAAAATGATTTCATTTAGAATAAACAATTGGCAACGCAACGTTGGTTTTTATGCCGAAACTAGAACATCTGGACAATAGTTGGATCATTTGAAAAGAAGTCGCGGTCTTTACCTTTAAGCTGGGCTTATTTTTATGATGATTTGATTTGGATGTTAGAACGGATTTATAGCTTGACCTATAATTAACTACCATGGCTGTCTAACAACATACAGTTTATTATTTACTACCATGGCTGTCTAACAACACACAGTTTATTATTTACTACCATGCCAGTCTAACAACATACAGTTTATTATTTACTACCATGCCAGTCTAACAACATACAGTTTATTATTTACTACCATGCCAGTCTAACAACATACAGTTTATTATTTACTAACATGCCTGTATAACAACATACAGTTTATTATTAACTACCATAGCTGTCTAACAACATACAGTTTATTATTTACTACTATGCCTGTCTAACAACACACAGTTTATTATTTACTACCATGCCAGTCTAACAACATACAGTTTATTATTTACTACTATGCCTGTCTAATAACATACAGTTTATTATTTACTACCATGCCAGTCTAACAACGTGCAAATTGAAAAAAAAACAACATAAAAACTTGTGCAAACTAAGACACAAAAAGATGCTGTCAGGGTCACATTTAGAAATACCAGAAGATGATAACCATCTCACAGTTAACTCGTCCAATGAACAATCTGGTGATGACCTTGTGAAACAATGAGTGGGCTGGCCGAGGCGTAAGAATGCTAGGTGTGACAAGTTACTCATTTCATCAAATGATGCTGGCAACGATTAATCGTCGGAATAGAAAGAAAACATACACCTTGACGGGCCGTCAACAATCATGATATACTACACTAATTGGTGCTGACGGGCCGACAACATTATGAGATACTACACTAATTGGTGATGACATTAGATCATACATTCATTGGAAGGGAAACAGTAGAGCAGGCAATAGGGCGACACCTAGTTGGGTTACTCAAGCATTTTTCGCTCTTTTTTAAAACAAAAAAATACGTATCTCAATCTAAATAAATGTCTCCCATACTACTAAACAGTTCAGATTTGGTGCGGGGAAAGCCGTGTGGACAGTATTCGAATAGAAGACATCTACGGCGGTTGAATCCTTGAATTTAGTATACAATTTTTAAAAGGGTATTTACTAGTACAATGCTTAATAGGCAATAGATAAGAAGAAAAAAGAACGGCTTCAATTTACAGATTTTTAAAGAAACCAGGCTTTAAAAATAACAAGGCTCCACCCACATCTTAATTCTTGAGGGTTCTAAGCTAGTGATGTTGTTTGAGATCTATTGAGTTATTGCATGGCCTATCTGTTGTTTGAGATCTATTGAGTTATTGCATGGCCTATCTGTTGTTTGAGATCTATTGAGTTATTGCATGGCCTATCTGTTGTATGAGATCTATTGAGTTATTGCATGGCCTATCTGTTGTTTTGCGATTTTGTGGAGCCACTTGATGTTGGTGAATGTAAGCAGGCAAATATTTAAGAAGGTCGAATTCTTTCCCAATTTTTCTTTACGAACCGCAATCTTTCTAAACCATTCAAAGAACATTCCGTTGTTCAGTTTTGTGATCTTTCATGTTTTCCCAACTCTGTTTTTTTTATATTTTATATTTCATACTGATGTACATGATCATGTTTTATGTAAATTACCATGTTTATGTCAATTAACATGTTTTATTGACATTACCATGTTTTATGTAAATTACCATGTTTATGTCAATTAACATGTTTTATTGACATTACCATGTTTTATGTACATTACCGTGTTTTTTTTTTGATACCTTTTTTGATGTATGTTTCCAGGTTTGATGTATGTTACCATTTTTTATGTGTGTTTCCCACGCTAATGTATGTGGCAATAGTTGATGTGTATTACCATGTTTGATTCTTGGCTATTATTAATGTATGTCAATAAGTTAGATGCAAATTACCATGATTGGTGTACATTACCTTGTTTGATGTACATTACCATGATTGATGTTACCATGTTTGATGTACGTTACCTTGGCTGAGAGATCTCCCATATAACGTGTTGGTATGTTAGTTCGGGTTCTTGAAGGCACCACGTGCTGGGAACTAGGGTTCTCCCAAAAGGAGGCATGCTGGGATACAAAAGATCCCTCCTATATTTCCAGGAATAAAAACAGAGAAGATGCGAACCCACATATGTGTTATAATTGTGCTTTATAAGACTTGCTACAAATGGTTATAATGGTTCTTTATAAGACTTGTCACAGATGGTTATAATGGTGCTTTGTAAGACTTGTTACAGTTGGTTATAATGGTGCTTTATAAGACTTATTACAGATGGTTATAATGGTTCTTTATAAGACTTGTCACAGATGGTTAAAATGGTTCTTTATAAGACTTGTCACAGATGGTTATAATGGTTCTTTATAAGACTTGCTTCCATGTGTATAACTTACGGTGACTAAATGGTAGAAATAGCAATGGTTGCAATAATGAGCAATATTTTTTTTCAAATTACATATCGTAAGGAAAAAAAATAATTTTAAAAACATTTTTTGGAGGAGAGAAAACTCGGGTGGCCGAGCGGTCTAAACTCTCTCAAACCAAATGGCTGGTGGTCCGGAGTTCAATCCCCACCAAAGCCAACATCTCATGCACTCCGGGTGGATGGGACTCGTTAGCCTTGGACGGCAACCCATCTAAGAGAAGGCAAACTCTGAATTTAAACCAGGAGCCAGAATGATCAACAAATTGATCGTGGGCCCCTTAAATATAAGAAGAAGAAGACTACATGTTTCGGCCCTGTTAGTCTGCCATTATATGAGACAATAAGAAATACTGGACTCAAAAGCTGGCTGATGAAAGTCTACCAGTATATGAGGCAATAAGAAACACTGGACTAAAATGTTGACAGATGAAAGTCTGCCAGTATATGAGGCAATAAGAAACATTGGACTTAAAAGTAGACAGATGAAAGTCTGCCAGTATATGAGGCAATAAGAAACACTGGACTAAAAAGTAGACAGATGAAAGTCTGCCAGTATATGAGGCAATAAGAAACACTGGACTAAAAAGTTGACAGATGAAATTCTATCAGTATATGAGGCAATGAGAAACACTAGACTAAAAAGTTGACAGATGAAAGTCTGCCAGTATATGAGGCAATAAGAAACACTGGACTAAAAAGTAGACAGATGAAAGTCTGCCAGTATATGAGGCAATAAGAAACACTGGACTAAAAAGTTGACACATGAAAGCCTGCCAGTATATGAGACAACAAGAAACACTGGACTAAAAAGTTGACAGATGAAAGTCTATCAGTATATGAGGCAATGAGAAACACTAGACTAAAAAGTTGACAGATGAAAGTCTGCCAGTATATGAGGCATTTAGAAACATTGGACTAAAAAATTGACAGATAAAAGTCTGCCATTCATAGGCAAGAAGAAACATTGGGCTAAAAAGTTGACATATGAATGTCTGCCAGTAATAGGTAGGTAACAAGAAACATTAGACTATAAAAGGTCGACAGATGAAAGTCTGCCAGTATTTGAGGCAATAAGAAACATTGGACTAATTGGCATACACAGCTGGTTTAATTCTACAAGCTACCATTATTTTGTTTGAATTTTACGTTTTCCTCTTAAACATTATTTAAAATCTAAAGGGACTCAGTAAATATTCAACTATAAATAACTAGAAATATGTTTATATATAATGTTGAAATTTACTTAAATATAATAATCTTGTAGTAGAAGAATGTAAATAGTGATAAAATTATGTGAGGAAATTTAGACGGACAAACATGACATACAATTAAATAATGCCCAATGTCTTGTTACTAGATCTTCCTTACTCTTAGTGTCAATGTTCAGAAATATTCATGCTACCAAAACAACTAGGTCAAAACGTGCGTTCATAATAGAAAATGAATTGATAGTCCCATCAGTTACTAGGGATGGTGACACCTAGTGCAGTAAACTAATGGTATCACCCCCTCCATATTTCCACAGAGACCTTCTACATGTCGTCCTGCTCATGTGACACCCTACTCGGGTGGGAACCTGATATCTTCTTGTAGCAACCTGCTCTGCATGGTGTCACCCAGTTCTGGTGATAATTTGCTCTGTATGGTATCACGTTGTTCCGATGGTAACCTGCTCTGTTTATTGTTACCATTTTCTGGTGTCACCCTGTTCTGGTGGCAACATGGTCTGTATAATGACATTCTGCTCTGGTCGCAACCTGTTCTTGTATTGATCTTAGATCTTTTATGAAACCAACCTTGGTCAAATTTGTAATTTTCCATTGGGTGTCACCCCCTTGTATGAGTGTCACCCCCCTGTGAGGGTGTCATCCCCTGCGACGCTACTGGCTCCTTTGTTGTTTCCGTTTTGAACATATGCAACGGCTTCAATCTCCATAATTATTTTAACTCTTACACGCTGTAGTTTCTTGCATGATATATTTCTCGCATGATTTAGTTTTTTTTGCATGATTTAGTTTCTTGCATGCTTTAGTTTATTATATGATTTAGTTTATTGCATGCTTTAGTTTCTTGCGTGCTTTAGTTTCTTGCATGCTTTGGTTTATTGCATGCTTTAGTTTCTTGCGTGCTTTAGTTTCTTGCATGCTTTAGTTTCTTGCATGCTTAAGTTTCTTACTTGCTTTAGTTTCTTGGATGCTTTAGTTTCTTGCATGCTTTAGTTTTTTGCATACTTTAGTTTCTTGCATGCTTTAGTTGATTAGGTTCAACATGCGTTAGTTTCTTGCCGTCACTCAGTTGTAAAATTAAAATAATAAAAAACAACTTGTGTAAGAAGCTGCATACCGAACAGTTAAAGAAAGGTCAAGGTTGTTTGATTGGACTGATTCGAAACCTGTTGCATATCTTTCACTAGAGTTACTAATGTTTGAAACTACGTACATTTAATAGTAACCAATGCATGGCATAAACGACATGTTGGCTGGTGGTACACATGGAGTCTTCAAAGTTTGAACCCTAAAGTACCCATCATAGTGTGTCTTAAATGAAATTAACATTAGCCATGATAAGAGAGACTCAATGGAAAACCCATGCATTTGCTCAGCAACGCTGTGCCATCCATCTACTGAATGGCTTTAAATTGCGTCTCTGACAAATTGAGATGGTACTTTTTATTTATAAACGTGTGTCTTCCTATATAACTAAACAGTTCAGATTTGATGCGGGGAAAGCCGCATGAACAACGTTCGAATAGACGACATCTCAAGCGGTTTAATCCTGGTATTTTCAATTTTTAAAAGGGTATTTACTAGTAAAATGTTTAATAGAAAATAGATAAAAAGAAAAAAAAGTACGGTTTAAATAGGATTATGCTCAATTTGAGTCAATCTTGACGCGAGGCTCTACATCGTGCATTCATGTCTAATACATGATATTGTCTAATACATGATATTGTCTAATACATGATACTGTCTAATACATGATATACTCCATTTTCTGCATTGTCCCCTTTAGGATAAGAGAAGCTACATTATAAATGCCTGCTAGAGAGAGCTCTTATCTTGAGGAATATAACACATGAAAAAAAAATGTAAATAAAGACAGCCACATGAGCAGAGAAATGCATACATTTAAGACAGCGAAGAAACAACGAATTTTACGGTTTGGTTTGGGGGGGGGGGGAGCTTGTGAAAAAACAAGCTGTCATTACAGTCATATAAATAACATTATTTAATAAAGACAGCCACATGAGCAGAGAAATGCATACATTTAAGACAGCGAAGAAACAACGAATTTTACGGTTTGGTTTGGGGGGGGGAGCTTGTGAAAAAACAAGCTGTCATTACAGTCATATAAATAACATTATTTAATCATGTAAATGTTTTTAATAGCTACCTTTAGGACAGAGCATGTCAATGGGTATTTACAGATACCTTTAAGACAAATAGTGTCAATGGGTATTTACAAATACCTTTAAGACAAAGAGTGTCATGGATATTTACAGATAACTTTAGATTAAAAAGTGTCGCTGGGTATTTATTATTATTATTATTATTTACAGATACTTTTCAGACAAATAGTGTCAATATTTACAGATACATTTTCAATTTTCAAGAAAGCTGCCGTAAAGTAGAAGGCCTTTTCTAGACACAATGGAGTTGTCAGTTGTCTCAAGATAGACTTGAGCACGTCAAAGGCATGGCGTCACGTAATTTATGATGTAACAGAACCCATTGGTTTACTTACAGGTCTTCTCCTGGTGGCTTTACCATCCTCTTGATGGCTGACTTTACCATCCTCTTGATGGCTGACTTTACCATCCTCTTGATGGGCATCAATAGCTGAGGTCTCTGCAGTAGATAAATTGACATTTTATAAAGGTTTTATCAATAAAACACAAGAACAATATTTTTCATATTTTTTTTATTTTTCATTTACACACGAACAGCGCTCCAGATTGTTTATAAAATAAAATTTAAAATTCTTATATCGCTGACGCCTTACGCAGACCAATATTCGAAATTGAAATCCCGATTTTTGTTCATTGACTCAACAAAATTAATTTTACTTCAATATTTAAAGACATAATTTAATGTTATTTCAACTTGTATGTCAATTGAATTGTCATTTCTTGAGAAGATCTAGACGTGATATCGTTGTTTGAACAGGTGCATTGAAAACAGATACGAACTATCTGTAGAGCTGAAGAAGTTCAGGTCTTATTGACTGAGTCAGACACATATTTCTGTTTAGAAAACAACAGCTTGGCGACTGGCAGAAACAAATCCTATTGACACAAGTCATTCATAAAAGACCATCATGGACAGATGAGAGAAGCATGATTCAATAGACATCAAACACGCACTTATATAGCTTCCACAAAACGTCTTAAACACAATGGTTTGTGTGCGCTGCCTTTATTTTGTCATTCAGAAATAATACTTGAATTAATGTGTCATATAGAAATAATAGTTGCATTTATTTGTCATTTACAAATAATAGTTAATTATGACATATGTTCTGTAACCATAATTCATTCTCAGAAAAAGAATTAATTGAGGAAGGTGTCCGAAAATTGGCTATAATTGTTTAATGTAACCCCCCCCCCCCCNGTCCCCCAATGAAATGTCACATTAAGAAATGAATGGTGTCAGCAGACCTTCGAGCTAATGCTCTTTATGCCCTCCCAAAGCACCCCACCCCCTTAAGCCCGGCATCGGGCCGCAAAGCGGCACGTTAGAGATGTCTCTTTGACAGGACAGCCCCCACCCGAGTCCGCTCGATCGGGTTCCGCTGGGGGCCGTCCCAACCCAGAGACACCCTGTCGGTCCGACGCTGTGTTTGCACACAGTGCACACGATCGACTTTCTCAGCAGTCGGGATGGTACATTTTCGTCCTAATATCTTCCCCCACCCATCCCGGGGAAGCGTTGGACGTCCTTTAAGAGGGTTTCTACAGTGTGCATCCACGACGCAACTAATTTGCGAAGTAGCTGGGACGAAACGGTAGCCTTGGAACAGCTTCTCAGGGCTGCATAGTAAGAATCATCGGCTAAAAGTTACCATCTTCGCCTCTGGCCTCATATCCATTAACGGCAACTTGTAATCATGATCCCTAGCCTGTCTCTGCCATTAATTCCAATTGTGAAACTTCACAGCTGGCAGCCCTGTTAATGCTGTTTTATTTACGGTAGGTACCGAGCACGTCCCTTGTCTGCCCACGGAGGACGCGCCAAGGTGGTCTGTTCCCCGGGTAACGTTGACGGGGTCGGTGGCCAACGTCTCCTTATCGACAAGCCATCACAGACTTGTCAACTTGAGCCCCTGGGGAAATCCCCATTAAAAACGCCTTTGTCAAGGTTGAGTCCAAGCCATGCTAGTGACTAACTCCAAGCTATTGCTAGTGGACTGAGTCCAAGCTAGTGTTAGTGACGAGTCCAAGCTATTACTAGAGACTAAGTCCAAGTGACTGAGTCCAAGCTATTCCTAGTGATTAAGTCCAAGCCATGCTGATGGTGACTGAGTCCAAGCCATGCTAGTGTCTAAGTCCAAGCTATTGCTAGTGACTGGGTCCAAGCTATTGCTAGTAACTGGGTCCAAGCTATTGTTATTGACTGATTCCAAGCTAGTGCTAGTGACTGGGTCCAAGCTATTGCTAGTAACTGGGTCCAAGCTATTGCTAGTTACTGAGTCCAAGCTAATGCTAGTGACTGTCCAAGCCATGCTAGTGACTGAGTCCAAGCTATTGCTAGTTACTGAGTCCAAGCTATTGCTAGTTACTGAGTCCAAGCTAATGCTAGTGACTGTCCAAGCCATGCTAGTGACTGTCCAAGCCATGCTAGTGACTGAGCCCAAGTTAGTGCTTGTGACAACCATGAGTAACGTGTACAAATCAACACCCCAACAGTGACTGAACAGCTATTGCGGATAAAGTGAAACATACTATACTGTGTCTTTGTTCTATCTGGTCACATGAGTCAGTGGCATGCTACCATGTAAGTTTCTTGTATCTGGCTCACATAAGTCAGTGGCCTACTACAATATAAGTCTGTTTGTTATAGAGAAGATGTGTTTACGTCACTTTCCCCATGCCGATAACTCTGTTTGACCCCAAATAAGCTGCGTTTGTATTGGGCATGGCATATTCTCTTTGATCTTGGCCTTTGTTTACTACAACTACCAACTAAAAATAATTAATATGTTCTAATAGGATTGTGTGGAAAGTTCGAGAGTGAACTAGACAGGTAAACAATGTGTACAGCGTTTCTGGAATGCGTCTTACGCTGCATATATAAGGGGTTCAGAGAACATTAAGAGAGGGAGATTCATCGAGGATAGATATTTTTCACTTCACGAGACAAGTGTATTATTCTGTGTGTTAATTCGCATTCATCATTGTACATTATTAATTGGCGCATTGTATTAGCTGTGTACTGGTACCAGACATATCCTACTATGTAAGTTGATGATTTTTAATTAGACTCTATATTTCTTTTATTCTGTAATTATATTGATACTTAAATAAATCTTATTAATTGTAATTAGAAACTGTTTTGAGTGTCGTATTTTTGCTATTCTATTTCGCATATGGTATCGTCCTTTGTTATGCACCATAAAATTAAAATAAGAGATTAATTTCTATCTATTGAAGGCAGTTTGTAGCAAATTGGGTTGCTCCTCCGGGATATACCTGAATCCACATTTTTTTTTATTTCTTACAAGTCCCCAATTTAACAAATTATGGAATCATACTTGGATATTTGAATCCAAAACTTTTCTTATTACACCAAGAATAAATGGAGTGTTTGTCTGTGGATATTGACCCACTGTTTACTTTAAAATACTCAGACTAAATTGAGTTCACGATACCATTTTACGATACCAATAACAGAGCTAGTTAAAATTTTTCTTTAAATTCAATTTTAATAAATGTGTACATTATGTTTGAACATTTATAGAACCCAGGGTTATATTTTGCCTGTGTCAAAATGGATTTTAATGTTGAAAACCCATCAGTAGAGGCATTAGACAAATGTTGTAGAAAGGAGCTATTTTCCATTGCTAAAGAAAGAATTAGGAATCAGTGTAGCTCATTCGGCAGTAAAAAAGCTCGTACGAGATATGATGATCGTCTACTTAGTGGATGGGGATATGTAACTGGCCTCAGTAACACAACCGCATGATCCTAGTATGGAGCTACAACTGAAGCTTAAACAAATGGAGCTAGAAGCTCAGAGAGAGAGAGAGAGAGAGAGAGAGATGAAAAAACGAGAGCTACAAAGAGAGCAAGAAGAAAAAGACAGAGACATAAAAAAAAAATGAAAAGAAATGGAATTAACTGTCAATTTAGGAGCAATGGAAAAAAGACTCACGGCTCCTGCCGGTTGGGGTTGCGATGCAATTTAATTTGCAAAAGTAATAACAAATTTGCAGAGAAAGAGGTTGACCAATATTTTGCACAGTTTGAAATAGCTGCCCAAAATTTCAACATTCCAGAAAATATGACATTGTGGTAATCTTAATGCAACCAGCTTGGACCGGAAGTGCGGCCGAAGTTTTTGTGTCCTTGAACGCGGAACAGCGCGGGGACTATAACCTTATAAAATCTGTAATACTTTAATACAGAGTTTTTGCTCTCCAGATTTCCATACAAACTTCAAAGATGTTTTTCACGACTCATCAAAGAGTTTCATTATGAACAATATGGCTAGTTTTACTGACTCCAGCCAAGTTCCTGAAGAGTTTTATGAGCTTGTCACCAAGATCCTTTCGCTCTAAGAAGAGGTCTACCTCCAGAGGGCGCCTTACTGAGGACTTGTGTGCATGTTTTGACGACTCTACACAGAGTTTTACTTCCTCTACCCTAGCCGAATGTTCTCAAGACTCCAACAAGAGTTTACCAACCAAGGTCCGAAATTCTACATCAGACACTACTGATGTCATACAAGACTTCATGCCTTTCATATCGAAAGGATGTGTATGACTGCCAGGTTATTTTTCCAGTCTACGACCTATCAAAATCTTACGAGATGCAGGTGCTTCACAGTCTTTGCTACTTGAAGGTATACTTCCCTTGTCTAAATCTACTGCTATTGGGAGCAACATCTTGTTACGACGCGTAGACCCGGGGATGCATAGATGTACATTTACATCTCATCAACCTAAAATCAGACCTAGTCTCCGGACCTGTGGTTGTGGGTGTCCGACCAACATTACCATTGGACGGCATCTCGTTGCTGCTAGGCAATGACTTAGCTGGTGGGAAGGTGATTGCCGAACCCATCGTTACTCATGAACCTTGTTTCACTGAATCT
Organism: Lymnaea stagnalis; assembly: GCA_964033795.1. Classification (NCBI taxonomy): domain Eukaryota; kingdom Metazoa; phylum Mollusca; class Gastropoda; family Lymnaeidae; genus Lymnaea; species Lymnaea stagnalis. The sequence goes on along the minus strand of CAXITT010000687.1, from coordinate 189,681 downwards.
CAGGAAGAAGATCCAGAATTGTATCCAGCATGTGCTGTGACAAGGGCCATGAGTTCCAAGATCTCCGAAAAAGAGATTTCACCAAAAAGCAATAAAATCCTTCCTGAAATTGATCGGGAACAACAATTTTTGCCAGTCTAAACGAAGAGTCAAGGAATCACAATCCAACTCGAATGCAACTTTTTGAAGAACAGAAGAGTGATTCAGAAATATTCAAACTTCGAGAGAACTCTTTGACCCAAGAAGAAGCTGAACAATACTCTGTATGTTACTACATTCAGGATGACATACTTATGAGAAAATGGCGACCTCCAGACACAAAGCTGGCGAAGAATGGAGGATAGTTCTTCAGATATTAGTTCCTACACCATTACGGAAGTCCTGAACTTAGCCCATGATGCACCACTTCCAGGCCATTTGGTAGTAAAGAAGACATATCACAAAATCACGTCGCACTTAATTTTCCCCACCATCAAGAAAGATGTGGTTGACTACTGCAGATCATGTCGTACTTGTCAGGTGGTAGGGAAACCAAATCAGAAGATACCAGCAGCTCCTCTTCAACCCATTCCAGCGTTTGAAGAACCTTTTAGTCGCGTGATATAGACTGTGTTGGACCTCTGCCAAAAACAAAATCAGGTCACCAATACTTGCTGACAATCATGTGTGCGCCAACAAGGTTCCCCGAAGCTATTCCTCTTCGCAATATCAAGACTTCAAACATCGTCAAAGCCTTGACGAAGTTTTTTTTACATAGTTTGGTCTTCAGAAGTCTGTATAGTCTGATCAAGGAACCAACCTCAAGGCTGGACTATTGAAACAAGTAATGAACCAATGGGGCATAGAACACTGCTTGTCGAGTGCATATCCTCAGACATTAAATAACATAATGAGAACGTACCGCTTAGAACAAGAGAAAGACTGGGATGAAGGAATCAACATGCTACTGTTCGTCGCAAGAGAAGCAGTTCGGGAATCACTTGGATTCAGCCCCTTCGAACTGGTCACACGGTTCGCGGTCCCCTTAAACGTTTAAAAGACAGGTGGATGTCATCGACACCCACGGAAGGACTTCATCACTATGTCGTTAAGTTTAAAACTAACATTTTTAATGCCGTTAATTTGGCTAAATCTCATTTAAAAGATTCTCAATCTAAAATGAAAGTTTGGTAAGACAGAAAGTCAAAATTCAGACAGTTTGCTTCAGGGGACAAATTTCTAGTGCTTTTGACGATACCAGGGCAGGCACTACAAGCTAGATATTTTGGTCCTTATGTTGTTGAGTCCAAAATTAATGATTTAAAATTCACATTGTTAACACCAGATCGTAAAAGAAAGAAACAGCTATGTCACATTAATATGTTGAAAGAATATGAAGATAGAAAATGTGACGATTATTTTCCATCCTCAGAACCTAATGTTAACACAATATCAACTGTAACATCAGTACTTAAAGAAAATGTTACTGAAACCTTTGATAGTGTCCCAGTGTCGTTTGCGAACGTGGCCGAACGCCTCTAGGCCATGGAGCAACACCACCGCCGGTGGTGCCACATGTGATTTTGCCTCTTCGCGGCGTGGATGAATAGTAGGGGGGGGGGGGGAACCCCTCCGAAACTAAAAAATCCCGACCCACTTGCATGACTTCCTACGCAAAAGAAGGCCCGCACTAACATGATTACTGTTGCCGTTGATGGGTATGAGGCAATGGATGAATCGTAGGGGGGGGGGGGAACCCCTCCGAAACTAAAAAATCCCGACCCACTTGCATGACTTCCTACGCAACAGAAGGCTCGCACTAACATGATTACTGTTGCCGTTGATGGGTATGAGGCAATGGGTGGTGGCCAAAACCCTTGTCAATGATTAAAAAGACGAGGCCCTAAGAAAGCCGACCCTAGGCGACCGTTTCGTCCCCGCTACGTCCCGACCGGACAGCTCCCTGGGCGGTGGGGAGTGGTAACGCAACACCACCTCCCCGGAGAGGAAGTAAAGCCGCCCTGACCCATAAGAGAGTGGACAGCGGACGTTCCTGGCGCGCTTCCGCATGGCCTGAAGTCGGCGAGACCCGGCTCTGGCCCCTATGGGGGAGTGCCGGGGGGTATTATGAGTGCAAACTCGAGGACCCACCGACACCATCTCCAAAGTGACGATAGCGTCCCAGAAAAAGTTGGTAATTACAAACTTAAAAATTCATAAATATTGGCCAACTTAGATAAGAAACTAGGACATTTGCCATTGTCAGAGAAGGATGTTGTTAAGTCTATTATTGCAGATTTTGTTTAACTTTTCCCTGATGTAATTAATAAAACCAACATTGCAGTACATGATGTTGACATTGGCAATGCAGTTCCGGTCAAGCAACACCCCTATAGGGTCATTTCGGAAAAAAATAAAATAATCCGGTCTGAAATGAAATACATGCTTGAAAATGATATTGAACCGAGCTCTAGTAACTGGAGTTCACCATGTATTTTAGTCCCAAAGCCTGACAAAAGTTACAGGTTTTGCACTGACTTCAGGAAAGTGAACGCAGTTACAAAGTCTGATTCCTTTCCGATTCCAAGGATAGACGATCTTAGAGATCGAATAGGTGATGCCAAATATGTAACCAAGATAGACTTACTATCAGGTTATTGGCAGGTTCTTCTATCTGACAGAGCAAAAGAAATCTCTGCTTTTTGTACTCCAGATGGTTTATACCAATATAAAGTAATGCCTTTTGGAATGAAAAATGCCTCAGCTACATTCCAATGTCTGGTAAATAACATTATTGCTGACAAGGAAAATTGCAGCGCCTATATTGATGATGTAATTATTTACAGTCAAGATTTTTCAAATCATGTAAACCAGTTCTCTGTTTAAAAATAAAATTTGCAGGCAAATGTAACTGTAAATTTTAATAAGTGTGAATATTTTGTCATACAACTGTGGAATATTTAGGTCACATAGTGGGTCAAGGTCATGTAAAGCCTGTTCAAGCTAAGATAAATGCTATTATATCGCTTCCACCACCCACTACTAGAAAACAGTTAATTAGATTTTTGGGAATGGCAGGTTACTATAGAAAATTTTGAAACAAATTCTCAGTTATTGCTTCTCCTTTAAGTAATATGTTAAAGAAAAATGCAAAATTTCATTGGTCAGATGCTTGTCAGGAAGCATTCGACAACATTAAAAATATATTAGCTAATGCTCCTGTTCTAATTGCACCAGACTTTAACAAGCAGTTTAAATTAGCTGTAGATGCCAGTGATGTTGGCATTGGTCCAGTTATTTTTCAAGAAGATGACCACAGTGTAGATCATTCTGTCTCTTATTTCTCAAAGAAATTTAACTCCCATCAGAAAAATTATTCCACATTAGAAAAAGAATGTTTGGGTTTAATTCTTGCTCTCCAACAATTTGATTTTTATGTCAGTTGTTCTTTACATTCAGTAACTTATTTTTACTGATCACAATCCTTTCCCATTTTTGGAATAAGATGGTCTCCAAAAATCAAAGATTGCTAAGATGGAGTCTATTATTACAAGAGTATAGTTTGGTCATAAAGCATATTAAATTCAAAGATAATGTTATTGCTGATACTTTGACCAGAAATTAATTTTCACTGCACATATAACTTATGTTATTGTTTATAAGCTGTTAAGAAGCTTTTGCTTAATATTTAGAAGGGATGAAATGTTTTTTCTTTTGCTTCTTATATAGAAAAGTATTCCATTTTGGAAAAATATAATATTTTTTTTCTTTTAAGAGGGGGGTGTTATGTAGAAGACGTGTTTACGTCACTTTCCCCATGCCGATAACTCTGTTTGACCCCAAATTAGGCTGCGTTTGTATTGGGCGTTGCATATTCCCTTTGATCTTGGCCTTTGTTTACTACAACTACCAACTAAAAATAATTCTAATAGAATTTTGTGGAAAGTTAGAGAGTGAACTAGACAGGTAAACAATGTGTAAGGCATTTCTGGAATAGTTCTTACGCTGCATATATAAGGGGTTCAGAGAACATTAAGAGAGGGGGATTCATCGAGGATAGATATTTTTCACTTCACGAGACAAGTGTATTATTCTGTGTGTAATCATATGTGTTTATTCACATTCTTCATTGTACATTATTAATTAGCACATTGTATTCTTCTTCTTCTTCTTCTATATCTTAAGGGCCCACGATCAATTTATTGATCATTTTGGCTCCTATTATTATTAGTATTAGCTGTGTACCGGTACAAGACATATCCTACTCTGTAAATTGATGATTTTTAATTATATTTCCTTTATTTTGTAATTATATTTATACTTGAATAAATCTTATTAATCTTATTAGCAACTGTTTTGAGTGTCGTATTTTTGCTATTCTATTTCTCATATTATCGTCCTTTGTAATGCAGTGTTTGAACGAGCCATACAATTAAAATAAGAGATTATTTTCTCACTATAGAGGGCAGTGCGTAGCACTGTTGTATCTGGTTCACCTGAGTCAGTGGCATACTGCAATGTAAGTCTGTTGTATCTGGTTCACGTGAGTCAGTGGCATACTACAATGTAAGTATATTGTATCTGTGTTATGTAGGACAATTTTCCCGTGCCGTGAACTTTGCTTGACCCCAAATTAGATTCCTAGCAGGCGCTATGTTCATAGATGGGTGGGGTTAGTTCTTTTGATCTGTCGTGTTTACTGCCGATTACCAATGAAACATGGTTAGTTTGTCTCCTAGTATCTTGTGGAACATTCTCGATTTGACGAGAAACGTAAACAATGTCAAAGGCGTTCTATATAAATAAGGGGTTTCAGAGATTCACAGAGATTCAGACTGATTGATAGATATTTTTAACTTCGAGACGTGTATTCTTTGTGTACTCACATGCGTTTATTCGCATTCGTCATTGTACATTATTAATTGGCACATTGTACTAAGTGTGTACGGTACAAGATCTACCATGCTCTGTAATTTGAAAATTTGTAATTATATTTCTTTTGTTTTGTATTTATATTAATACTTGAATAAATCTTATTAATTGTAATTAGCAAATGTTTTGAGTGTCGCATTTTTGCTATTGTATTTCTCTATGGTATCGTCCTTTGTTATGCACTGTTTGAACGAGCCATAACTTAAAACAAGAGATACATTTCTCACAATAGAAGCCGGTGGCATACTACAATGTAGGTATGTTTAATCTGGTTCACATGAGTCAGTGGCATGCTACAATGTAAGGTTATGTATCTGGTTCACATGAGTCAGTGGCATACTACAATGTAGGTATGTTGTATCTGGTTCATGTGATTCAGGGGCATACTACAAATACTACAATGTAGGTATGTTGCATCTCGATCACATGAGTCAGTGGCATACTACAATTTAGGTATGTTGTATTTAGTTCATATGAGTCAGTAGCATACTACAATGTAAGTCTATTGTATCTTACCTCCCTCCCCCCCCTCCATTTCTGTATCGATAATTAAGTCAACACTTTGTTCCCTAAAAAAAGGCCTGTGAAGGTTGAGTCCAAGCCAGTTGATTGAAATCTTTATTTGCAACCTCAAACTACTATCATTTAGACTTGTTTAAAGACACATCTATTTCGCAAACACCTTCTGGGATGATTGTCTACCTTATTTTCCAGTTAATGCATAATGGCTGTGTTGCTTAGGGTTGAAATGGCTAGAAAGACTTTGCCATTGTATGCTTGTAATTAGTTTTTGTAGTGTTGCGTTTGTTTTAAATGTGGTAAATTATAGATTTGTTTTTTGTTGACTTTGTACCGCGCTTCGAGCCTTTGGGGATGAAGCGTGTTTTTTAAATGAACTTTATTATTATTATTATTATTATTACTCGAGGTCGTACACGTATTGATTGGTCAGTATTCCTTTTACCATTGAACGTTTCTTTCAAAGATATCAATTATTATGGTTCTCGAGTTTCATAATTAAACTATGGTCTTCGGTGTGGAACAACCCTGAACTATAAAGTAAAACAACTCAAAAATAACTCATATCAACCATTTTTCGCTACTTAATCTAAGTTACCATACCTTACTTACATATACAATTGCGATTACTTTAAGTATTTTAAATTTCACTTTTACCCAACACTAACTTAGTTAGCACCAGGTTCTTTCATAATGTTCATCATCTTTCATCATGTTTGTAGATTGTAAAACTCTGATTCAAAAACAACTTTTCAGTCAGCAAAAATTCATTTGTAAAAAAATAATTTAAAAAAACTTACTTGAAAGCCGACTCCAAGGCATGCGTCACATCTATACTTGGGTGGCATCGACCATGATCCCTTGTCTTGAAGATCGACTTGAGGAGCCGAATAAAAATAGGAAGGTTTCTCTTTGTCTCCCATGATGGAATTGATGTCAATGTCAGGGACGTCAAATGCCTGGATTTTTCTGAGTTCACTGATCACCACCAGGATTGAGATGAGTGACTTGAATGCAATCACCAAGTGGTAAAACATGGCAGATGCGTCACGTGACCACTTAATCTAAAGGTAAGACAGGTGGTAATGAAGATTGACACTTTGTCTATGGTGACCTTGGGCCTTAAGTTATAAAATATCAACCTCAAAAACTTAAAAATACTTTTTTGGCCAATTTAATTCTGAAAAAAAAATTGAAAGAAGAGAAAAATGATAAAAATGGTGCTTAGGGCAGTTAAGGAGGGGCGGGGGTCTGTATTCTTTCTTTGAGTTAAGAGCTAACAGTGTATTTTTTTATCCTCTTCATGATTTTGAAATACTAACGAGTTTATCTACAGTCTTTGTAACTCTTTTATCTAGACCAGGTATTCTAAAACTTTTTACAACGTATATGCAACTCTCCAACTGCAGCATTTTCACGGGTACCCGTCCACAACTTGACTAACTGGTAACCTGTATGGCAGCCAGGCGGGCCGGGTTAAGGAACCCTGGGGGGTCGAATGTGGCCCTCGGGCCGTAGTTTGAGTTCCCTGCAATCGTGTAGCCGAAAGAGAAGCTGGGAGGAGGCAGCTGTTGGGTTTAGGGGGGGGGGGGGGGGAGTTTAGAAAACACTT
>CAXITT010000687.1:155197-182309 GCA_964033795.1 Lymnaea stagnalis | reverse complement strand
TTTTTTTTTTATTTTTTTTTTTTTTTTTTTTTTTTTTTTCAGGACGCGTTCCAACACGAATACATCTCAATATAGTGGCAGTGGAATGATATTTGATCAAACAATCAAAGCAGTGGTGTAAATATGGCTAGTGCCAACCGGGGCGGGCTATGATCTTTGACGCCTGCGCGACTAAAAATTCGGTAGTTTTCCGAAAATGCCTTATAAAAATATTAACAACAAAAAAATCTCGCAAGGGTTTGACTTCCCTTTCCGTCCCACCCTTCTTATGCCAGTGGTTCAAAACAGACCTTGAGAGACCTACATGTAATATGTCTTGGTTCATACAAATTCTGACAGCCTACGTTTATCAGAATGATAATTTGTTTGCTCTAAAAATTGAAGAAAAAAAATCTCAAAACTTACCTCGCTGACTGGATGTTAAAAATCAACATGCAAAATTTTCCGTTCAAGTTTTACTTTTAATAATTATAATAACGAAGATTATCACAACATTTTAAATAGATTGCACAATCAAGCTTACGTTTGATATGTAAATGATTGCTTTTCTTTGTTTTTTTCAATTCGGAATGTTGTCCTGGATTTTTTAAATGTATATTTAAGTATCATGCACTTGCGACACGTCAAATATGTGTATATAGGTGTAGTTTGTTAAAAGAAAGCAGAAAATGATGACGCTATTTTAATTCAAATGTGTATTTCCTGTTGCGTAATTAATTTCATTTAATTTTCACTATTAGTTTTTTTTTCACTTGTTTAATTAACCAGTAATGTTTTACCACTCACATATAATAAAGAAAAAATGTGTGTATTTTAACGAGTCCAAACAGTGTAAACATTTTTTTAGCAGCACTTGGCAATACTTAAGTTATTATCCACGCATATATGAAGATCGGATTCGATGAGAGGGATTGCAATCCAGCTTTTATCAGCTACACTTGTCCCTGACTCGGTCCCTTGGTAGCCTATTATGATATATTACCAAAATACTGTATTAAATGTGGTAAATTATAGATTTTTTTTTTTTGTTGACTTTGTACCGCGCTTCGAGCCTTTGGGGATGAAGCGTGTTTTTGAAATGAACTTTATTATTATTATTATTATTAACATTTTAATACTTGATAGGCCTGTTGATGACAATACTAAATATACACAGAGTGTAAGCGTAGGCCCGGGTAACCATTAAGCAAAATAAGAATGTGCTTAGAGCACAACAAAAAATATACTAGAAAATATCAAGACTTTTTAACGGACTTGCTGTCATAACGGTCGATGCTCTATTACTGCTTCTGTGGTTAAATAATAATTCTCAGTTACAGAAATTAATATTATTGCCAAAATCACAAGTTATACATTTTATTTTTTTTAATAAAGGAGGGGGGCACATCTCGATAACAAGTGAGGGTTTTTTCCCCTCATGTTGGCTCAAATAAGAGAAACAGAAACAAGAAAAAATGTCATGTATTTTTAATTTATACCAATTTTGCAACGTATGCCCCTAGAATCAAGCAAGATGTGACGCGCTCAGTTAAGTTGTTCAGAAAAACAAAAATTATCACACCAGAAAAAAATAGAAGGCTGTTGATATAGTGTGCAAAACTGCAAAGCTATCACATTTCTTCAGTCAAGTTCCACAACATGTTACACGCCTGCACAACTCAAAATGTATGGTGTGCCATAATACTTCATGAAAAACTTGTGGGCAGAAAAAAAATTAAAATGTGAGACTATTTTGGCCTTTAAAAATTATATGTATTAATTTATAGAATATAAAGGCTTGTGCTTTAAGTACATTATAAGAAGTGTTAAAAAAAAAAAAGAAAGGAAAAAAAAAAAAAAGGGGGGGGGGGGGTATTAAGAAAATAATAAAGAATATTTCGTTACTTACGAAGTAAATTTAATGTGAAACATTGCATCGTTTTTCATTGAACAAGTTTGTCGTAATCAGGAGATATATTGGAAGTGGCTGTTCTCAAGATGTCTTCCAAATGATCATCAGTCAAACATGAGCCTGGCTTGAATTTATTAAAGTTCATTATTGAAAATGTCTGTTCACATAGATAAGTGGTTCCAAACACACTAAAAGTTGTTGGTGCAACTTGGTAAAGATTTTTGTACTTCTCACGGTTAAGACTTTTATAAAACTCCGGCAGGCTGCTCATTGCGTCTCTGTAGTCGGCGTCTATATCTTCAAGAAAATCTTGAAAAGCCCTCATTTTTTTTTCTTTTTTTTTTTTTTAGTCCTCTTGATCTTATATGGTTGACTATTTTGACAAAACCGACTTAACATGTTCTAAATGTAACGCTTGGCTACACAAGGCCTGCACATGTATAATGCAATGCTACTTTGTTATTTGCCTTCCGATAAAATTTTCAAGAAGCGCAACTGCTCCCATATAAATACCCGTCATATTCCGGGCACCATCGGTAAAAATGGCCACTAATTTTATAAAATTTAATCCCAAATTATCTTTCAAGCACTTTATCACTTCACTGAAGATATCTTTTCTGGTTATTCGACCTGACATGGAGCACATTCCTGCGAGTTCTTTGGTCATTTCACAGTTTTTGTCGACACCTCTAATGAAAATGAGAAGTCGGGCGGTGTCTTTTAAATCTTTGCTTTCGCCCATAGCTAGAGAATAAAAAAGAATATTCTCAAGCTTTATGCTTTAACTGTTCTTGAAGATTGTTGGAAATACATAATTTTTTTTTCCTTTGCAGTGTCATTCGCCATAAACTGATGTTTTGAAAATCACTGTTTTTTCCGGACACAATTTCCATAGAAATATAAAAGCTAAACTTGGTAGCAGTCTCACTGCCACTGTTCTTTTTCTTGAAAAAGTCTGCTCTCCGGTAAGAGTTTTCGATAGATTCGCTGCTTTAATGGATTTTTCATTTTGGTCCCATTTTGATAAATTAGGGCGTTTACTTTCAAAATGCTGGTGAAGATAAAACTCTTTCGGTGCAGCAACTGTGTCAGGACATACGAGGCACAGTATGTTTTCCTTGAAAGCGTATTTACTTGTCCATTTAGGAATAAAAATTATGTGCTTCATCCCTAGTTTTCTCTTTCTGTTTTGATTCATGGTGCTTAAATATATCAAGTACACGTATATTAGTATAGTACCGAACTAAATGCACAGAATATCAAAATAACGCGATACGTGAGTTGAACACAACACAATTCTACACAATTTTACAAAAATAATAAAATGCTACTCTCTACAGAAGACACTCGTTTTGAACACACCTACGCTACCGAGACAAAGAGTAATTGAGTGTATGATTAAATTTCGTCACCAGGAAAGCTAACATGTAGTGAAATATTTACACAACGATAAAAAAATTTGTAGATCTAATTTAATTGGATTTAAATCAAACAAAACATTCCTTTGAAGTATAAGTGGGGGGAATTTTTTTTAATGTATTTGATTATTTATTTATTTATGCATTTTTATATAGCGCTTACCTTAAAGCTCTAAGCGCTTTACAGTTTTTAAAAACAGATCTAACTAGTTAAACTAAAAAATTTATATCTATCGTAATATTATTTATCAATGAGTTAGGGAATATCAATATTAATTTATGATATTTTGATTTTTTCACCAAAGTCTTCGCGGGCCACAAAGTGGGTGCTCGCGGGCCGCATGCGGCCCGTGGGCCGTATGTTGTTCAGGCCTGGTCTATGATATCAAATATTTTAATCATTCTATTTTTTTAAAACAAAGACTAAACTAATGTGCAAAATAATAATAATATTCTTATGTCAAGGGTAGCCACTCTATAATATTAATATTTAAAATTTCTACGAGTGACGTTACTATCACGGGAGATCATTCCCCTCCAATGATCCAATCTCATGCTTTTGTAAAAAATGGTAAATAGGAAACAGATTTACAACGTGCTCCTGGTTAGTAGATATTATACTCATACAATCGTTAAAATATAAACAAAAGCAGTTTGGGAAGAGTTCCAGAAATGTTGTTTACCGGGAGGCTACTAAAATGACTAATTAAATGAAGGACTGCGTTCAAATTCAAGACTTCTGTGTGAAGGATTCAAATGTGTAAAAGTGAAACAACAAGGCTACAACTGCAAGGTATGTGGAAGCTTGAAATTTAAAGATTACAGCCAGGAAAATAAAAGAAGAACGTTTCGACTAAGATCCTTCCTCACCAGACAGGACAAATGAAGAAACGACTATGACTATGTGAGTGACATGTCATGAGATAATTTTTTTTTTAAATTTACATTATAATTATTAAATTTTAATGGACTTCATCTGATTTTCAACTTATCTTTTCCTGTCACCTGTGACTTCTGTGTTGGACTTCCACACAGACTCATAGTAGTCATATTCATAATCTCGTAAATGAGTCTTTATAAGTATTGATAAATTTGAACCATTAGCTCCATGATGTTACGGATGGCGGCCATCTTGGTGGCTACCACCTGTGAAAGCACACAGTTCATGACAACCAAGATGATGGTCATAAAAAAAAAACTTGAAAAATTCATCAAATTAAAATTAAAAACCTAAAAAATTACTTTAAAAACGTATGAATTTAATGAAATAATTTCAGCCTGTGCACAGTACTTCATGGCAAGCAAACCTGCTTATTGTATCCATCTAGATAAGATTATGCAGCTAAAAGTGTCAAAACCTGCTGTTGCCACCTTTCAGCCATAATTTCAACCGGTACATGCTAATTTCCCTCAACTAAAACGTGTGGGGCTACATTTACACACTGTAGTAAGAAAAATGTAAAAATGAAGAAAAACAATACAAAATAATTTTAAAATAATGAAAACCCAACTTATAGATTCATAGAATAGACTTTTTAAAAAAAATTTGAGGTTCCACCAAAAACAATCCAAAAGTTGTCATAAAATCTACAAAATATATTATAATACCATTCCCATTTTCCAAAATGAAGTGTCTACACGTCCGGCGCGCCGACAAATAGTGGGCGTGATATACGTTGGGCCGGCATGTCACATGACCGCCGGACGACTAGTATTCATTATTTTGAACGAATGGGCTAATTGGGAGATGTTGTATGGTTTTGAGGTTATGTTACATTAAGAAATGGCGTCAGTGGGGCGAGTCTAGACTCTTATGCCCCCCCCCCCCCCCCCAAACCCCCCCCCCAAAATACCCCTCCCCGGTCCGACGTATCGGGCCGCGGAGCGTCACGTTGGAGATGCCCACTCGTCGTTTTGAGGTAGATTGGTCGCTTCACGATATTATAATTATATTTGTGGATCAATGCTCAGTATGGGATCTTTTTTTTTCCCAATTTTAATTAAAAATATTTTACATCATATTTATATTATCATGTTCATCAGCAACAGTAGTTTCATGAGAAGTTTTAAAATATTTTGTAGCAATTTAAACAATTTAAAATGAAATCTTTTACTTTTATTGGTTGCCTGCTCCATACTAAATATTGGCCCCTAATTTATTTTATGGATTACTGGTACACAAACTCAAATAAAAAACTAAACAAAAATGTTTACAAGCCACTTTCACTTAAGTTTTTTCTATTAGATGCATTCAAGATACTCAGTACATTAGTTGGTAGAGAAATAGATTTTAAAATTAACAATAGTTTTGAATCATCCGTGGTCACGTGACAAGATATCTCTCGCCACTTTGTTAAGGCGGTCATGTGACTTGGTCGCCGGACAAATAGTGCGCCGGACGTGTAGACACTGCCTTTCCATAACATTCCGTTATTATATTAAAAAAAGTTAACTCTAGTAATCACAAGAATAAACAAAGGTATGGTATGGTAATTAGCTTTAGGTCTACTGAAAATCTAAACAGTAGTGGAAGGGGGTCTTACTTTAAAAATTAGATGAGGCATAGGGTTACATAAAAGTCTTAAGACTAACTAGTAGGTCTACTACTATTAAAAATTAAAATTTTAAGAATAATGTAAGTAGGTTATAATAAATTTTTTAAAAGCCACAAAATAATTAGACTAATTTAGACAGCTGTGCCATGATATCATTTATGCATTTATGGTAAGTTTCTGTGTTTGATTCATTCCCCTTTGATTTTAATGTTATCATCGGCATTCCTTTTTCAAAACTATGTATTTTTTAAATTACATTCTCAACCGTCCGCACAACAGTTAGATTTTGTCATATTTATAAGACCCAGTAAGCGAAATTTGAAATCTATTTTTAGAGGGCACTAAACAGCTGCATAATTTTATCACCCCAATTTTGTTGGATCGCTTCTCTTCCCTTCTCCCAATACAGCTTGTGTTTGTTTTCGACCACAATAGTTAACGGAAAATAAAATCTGTCTCCTAGCATTAATGCAGAAGTGGGCAACCCATGGTGGGCCATGTTAAATGTTTTAGCCCATCTAATGTATCACAAATGAACTTATTTCTTCATTCAGATAGCATTTATTTTAATTTTTGATATAAATGCACGTTTAATATATATATTTATATGTGTTTGTGTATATATATATTTATATTGATATGTGTGTATATATATATATATTTATATGTATTTATATGATGAACCTGCATGGCTCTTCGTATACTGTGGTATGCATCTTTCATTGGGACTGATCTTGGGTTGTTTAAGGAAGCGTGGTGGAGACAGTGTTTTTCCTCCAGCAGTTGCTTGATTACGTCACAGTTATCATCAAACCAGTCCTGGTGTTTTTCGAGCTGGCCCCAGAAACTCCATGGCAGTGTTGTCTAAGTGATGCCTAATTTGCTTCGACGTTGTCATTTTCCAATAATGTGGACTCCATACGTTCTTCCGGGGAGTCTATAAACAATTTTTTTTTAAATGTTGGGGCTTTTCAATTTGTGGTATTTAGACTTGGGCGTCTTTTGGGTTGTATGTGCAGGTTGAGCTTAGTGATAATAAGACGATGATCTGTCCAGCAGTCTGCACAACACATAGACTTGGTTACACGCGCGTCTTGACTGTACTTTCTCCTAATGAGGACATAACCGATGAGGTGCCAATGTTGGGAACAAGGATCATCCCCACTTCTGAGTGCTGATGGGAAATCTCTATTCACTGAGAAGGAAAACATTATTGAAAGTTGGGCTGAACACTTTGACAACATCCTAAATCGACCTTCATCCTTCAATGATGAAGCCATAAATCGTCTCATACAGTACAGATGCCATTTAATCAAGAACTTACTGAGACACAGCACCGGAATATCTCAAGGAACTGATTTATAAACATGTATCCGTGAAGAGCCTGCGGTCTTCAACACAGTACTTGCTGAGTGTTCCTAGTGTGGATAAACACAGAAAAAAGAAGTACAGAGTGCGCTCTTTTGAAGCAATATCGTCAAAATTATGGAACAGTTTGCCTCAATCTTTGAGGGGAATTGTAAATGATAAAAAATCATTTAAGAAACAATTAAAAACTTTTTTGTTTAAATAGATTTCGGAGGACCAGAGCACAGTGAGCATACTTAAAATGGCATGGATGCCAGCACGATATAAATATCAAATCAATCAATCAATCAAACATGCTATTTGCCTTCTCTCAAGCGACAAAGCACCAGGTGATGACTCAATCCCATCTCAAGTATACAAAGAAGGGGGTACAGCTCTGTCTAAAAAGCTCCACCAGCTGTTCATACCTATGTGACAGCAAGAGATCACTCCACAGGACTTCAAAGATGCATCTATTATTCACCTGTACAAGTGTAAAGGGAACCGCCAGTCGTGCGAAATCACCGGGGAATATCACTGCTCTCAATTGCAAGAAAGATATTAGCTAGAATCGTGCTACACGTCTTAATAGGCATCTTGAGAGAGTCTACTGCCAGAAAGTCAATTTGGCTTCCAGAAGGAACGAGGAGCCATCGATATGGTGCTTGCGGCCAGACAGCACAGGAAAATAGCAGCAATAAAATGTTGACCTCTTCTCTACTTATGTAGACCTGACCAAAGCTTTCGACACTGTCAGTAGAGAAGGCCTTTGGAAGATCATGGCCAAATATGGATGGCCCAGGAAGTTCTTGTCAATAGTACAACTATTCCATGATGGTATGCAGGCTAGAGTTCTGGATAATGGACATGCCAAAACATGACAGACACAATCAGGAACCTTCTGTATGCAGACGACTGTGCCCTAAGTGCTGTATCTGAAGTGGATATGCAAAGCTGCATCACAAACTTTTCTAATGCCTGCTCACAACTTCGGGCTCACAAAAAAGACTAAGGTCCTATACCAGCCAGCTCCTCAAAGACCTTATGTTGAGCCCAACATCCAAGTATATGGCGAAAGATTTAAGGTGGTGAATAGCTTTTCTTATCTCTGTAGCACACTGTCCCAGAGCGCAACCATTGATGACGAGGTTAATTTCTGTATTGCAAGAGCCAGTGGAGCCTATTGCAAATTGACTAAGAAAGTATGGACCAGGAGAGGTATCAGCTCTCAAACTAAACTGAAAGTATATATGCCTGTGATACGTGGACAGCATACCAACGCCATGCAAAAATGCTTAACCACTTTCATACAACAAGACTGACACTGAGTGCCCACACAGGCAGGCATCTTTGCCATCTTAATGCAGTCCCAGATTCCCTGGGCGGGACATGTGAGAATGTCAGATGACTGCCCAAAAGAATTTTCTATGGTGTGCTCGAACAAGGAAAGCGGTCTGCTGGTGGGCAGAATTAAAGTTTTAAAATCAACCTAAAAGCCTCGCTAAAAGCGTTTGACATAAACCGAGACACACAGGAGGAAAAAAGCAAATTATTGAAAATAATGGCATTCCACTTTACACAGGAGCTCCATGCAACATGAAGTTAGCAGAATAGCAGCTCCAGAAAGCAAGAGATATGCAAGGAAGGCCCGGTGTGATTCTGCTCCTATCATTCCCCTACACAAGAAAATTTGTGCCAGAATCTGCCTCATTAGCCATCTGCGCACCCACAGACAGAACTAGCACAAATATGATGATTAAAGTGGTCATGGTCGACTACCGACTGACTAACAACATATATATATGTATATATATGTATATTGCTGTAGAAGCTGAAGTCTCTAATCTTGTTGGACAAGGGGGACAGTATGCACCATTTTGGTGTACCCACCCTCCATGTTGGACTGATATATTGAATAAATTGTTTTAAAATTTACTATTCAATAACTACAAAAATAAAAACAATTTATGTAAACAAAACTAATTCCATCATACGTAAAAAGCATCCCTGTGTTTTGAATTTATAATTTAAAAAAATTCGGGGCAGGGGGCTCAGCCTCCTCCACCTCAACACCCCCCCCCCCTTCCAACCACCACCCCATACATACTGTGTTATTGTGAAGAAAGTTGTATCATTGGCTCCACATTACTAATACTAAAACATTACATAAAGCCCAATAATTCCAATATATATTTTAATAATATATTCAACAGGTGAATTTAATACTGGCACATCTGTCATCTTTCAAATGAATATCAACCGCCTAAGTCTAAAATTTGAATATTGTCATCGTTGCCTACCTCTTCAGTTAATGTTAATTGCCTGAAAGACTTCAAAGCATATCAAAATTTTGTTTGAACTCGATGAGCCAAAAATAGCTTATATGTATGCAGCTTTACATTTTTTCATGTAGTCTTTAGGGTATACTCCTTGATTTTAATGGTGTAAGAATCACTGATAATGTTGTTATCTTTAAACAAATAATTGCTTGATTTTTTTAAATTAATAATTTGCAACACCACTTAAAACTTGAGCTGTATATTTTTTAAACATTTAATAATATGATTCTTTTTTCACTCCAAAAATAAGATTCCCATTATACAGCTATCGCCTCTGAACTACCGGTACCGTATGTCTATATTAATATTATATTATAATGTCCCATACCCACTTACACCACACATTTATTACCCGGTACATGAATAGTTCTAGCCCGCCAAGCCAAACAATGGCGGAAGCAATGCGCGAACTTGCAAACTGCTAAAGTTACTTGACAAAACATGCACTCTCAAGTAACGACCTTTTTAGGACTCCCAAATAGTGCTCTTCCCAAGGTTTGAAACCGCATACTGTTTCACGCCCCTGAACTATATTGATATCCTAATATATATTCCACCCTCTTTTATACCGCAGATTTATAACACCATATTTAAATTGAGACTATTTCCGAATAACGAAAGAAACTATACGCACCTACAAATTTAGTACAAACGGGCTTGTGGTATTTTGAATCATCTCATGTAGAGCCGTGACGAACATTGTTACATATAGAATAATGATATTGATTTATTTTTTTAATTCTTTTTACAAACTGACCCTGTAAACTGTACACACAAATTATTGCATGTGACGTCACATTTATTGGTAAATTAAACAGAACTGATAAATGAATTTCAGAAAAAATTCTTACTGCTCAAGCTCCATTTACATTAGGTTCCATGGCATAGCTCATTTAAATTATTGTATTCAACTTTTGCAGGGTATTAACTGTAGAAAGCCACTGCCTATTAAAAAAAGTTTTTGCTGGAGTAACCTGGATTCATGTGAATACTGGTATCATTGCACAAATCGCCATTCTCTGATAGCTGAAAGCCATCTCGGCATTAAATTGTTCATAAGGAATCGCTCCATAATTTTGTTATCGTATCATTTGAAGACCCAGATTAGTGCTGATCGATTTTTGTTTGTTGGGAACGGCAGAGGTGTGTGACTGACAGTGACAGGCGCGCTAACGGCTAGCTGAACCATAGAGTGTCTATCGTCCCACGGCAGAGGTGTGTGACTGACATTGACAGGCGCGCTAACGGCTAGCTGAACCATAGAGTGTCTATCGTCCCACGGCATAGGTGTGTGACAGACAGTGACAGGCGCGCTAACGGCTAGCTGAACCATAGAGTGTCTATAGTCACCGACGTCTGATATTTGGTAAACGGAAGTTGTGGGGGGGGGGGAGGTGGGGGTCCTGCTCAGACATAGATCGAGTGCACCAATAAACTTGTTAGGTCAAGTTAACCTGGTGTACCAAATATTGTTTTTTACCAAGGTCATTTTTTTAAAATCCAAAAGCGTCATTGGGACTCTCAAGGAGCAATCATTCGAAAAGTTAACAAATGCAGAGTTGGTCTTATCTGTGTAGCGATCCTGATAACGCGGTCGAAGGAGATTTGTCAGCAATAATGAATAATTTATTTGAACCGGTTGTTCTCATGTGACCGCTGGCGTAGGAAGGGTAGGGTGGAGGGGGCAGTCTGCACTGCGCGGAACTTTGGCCATTCAAATTAAATAGCGGGTGCCGGATTTTCGGCCAACTTCAGATTTGTGTTCACAGGAGGAGGCGTCAAATATCTTGACCCGTCCCAGGCGGCACTAAGCCTAACTACGCCACTTTGTGACCATAAAATGACATAGTTACTGACCAAAAACAACCGCTGTGTGTGTTCAATATAGTACATTCTGTTTAGGGGCCCAGTTCACGTTCTTTTTGTGTTCAATAAGAAAGTCTTATGTTTTATATGTTTTAATTTTAAACATAAATCATAAAAATTTGAGACACTTTACAGGCGTATACGCATAAAATACTGGGAATGTCTCTTATTATAAAAGTGAAAGGATCAAATTGATGAATGCTTGGAATTGATTGCCACTACGTTGAATGGCAAATATGAATAGTTCAACGATATATATACCGGTACATATAATATACGGTACATATAAAGTTCAACGCTCACAAAAGCGTTAGCTAGCGTTAGCCCTTTGAAAATTCATTCAACATGATATAAAATTAAAGTAAGATTCTTTAATGATTCAAATTACTAGAAATATTGGTGGATTTTCAGAATATTCCGGTACACAACCAGACAATATTTTACAACAATTAGATCAATTAACACAAGATAATAAAAATACCGGTACTTAAGTATTTCTCTAGCGTTAAAATCATCCATCATACCACACAAAAATGAACTACTTGAGTGACAATAAGGAGTTGAATAGTAATCATTTAGATTTGGTCACTGCAGGGCCGTACGCTGGTAAATTCTTAAATACTGGGGAGCAGAAGAATTTCGAATTTGTACTATATCTTTTGGTCCTAAATTTGAGGGAAAGAATAGTATTCCCCATGATCGAGCTGATCTTAGTTATATGTGATGAGTAGGTGTGGTGCAGGCCTATCATATAAAAAAAGTTTTGCAACAGCACATTCCTTCATATATTTCTTCAAGTGAAGGATGTTTAGATTGTGTGATATTGCTAGTAGCGCTGCCGACCTTCCATAAAATAAAATAACAATCGTCGGGCAAGATCTTGGCCCGAGCCCTTCTGAACCGCCTGCATGCACATCTGAAGCTCGGTCTCCTACCCGAAATTCCATGCGGTTTCCGCAAAGAACGTGGAAATCCGGTTTCGCACCGATGGATCAGTCTTCAACCTTAGGAGACTTCAAGCTAAAACCAAGGTTAAACATAACACCATCAACGATCTTCTATTTGCGGACGATTGTGCCTTAAACGCTGCTTCAGAGGCCGTCATGCAACACAGCGTTGATGTCTTCTCTGAGGCCTGCAATAACTTTGGCCTCACAATCAACACAAAGAAGACTGAGGTGATGTATCACCCAGCTCCCAGTAAGCCCTACGTTGAACCCAACATCATCACCAGCGGACAGCGTCTTAGCGCGGTGGATAAATTCACTTACTTGGGCAGCATTCAAAAGCAAAAGCTAGTGCCATATTGGGCAGGCTCGACAGCACTGTTTGGGACATGAGAGGTATCAGACGAGAAACGAAGATCAAGGTCTATAACGCAGCAGTCCTCTCGACATTGCTCTCGATGTGAAACGTGGACAGTCTACCAGCATCACGCCAAGAAGCTGAACCATTTTCACACAACCTGGCTCAGGAAACTCCTCGGCATCAGGTGGCAAGACAAAGTTCCTGACACAGAGGTCCTCACTAGAGCGAACCTACTTAGTATCTTCACCACCCTGATGCAGTCTCAACTCCGTTGGATGGGACACGTGGCCCGTATGGAAGACCACCGGCTCCCAAAACAGATTTTCTTCTGAGAACTCACAATAGTCAAGCGCTCCCAAGGAGGTAAAAAAAAAGTGTTACAAAGACTCACTGAAAGCGGCATTAAGGCCTTCAGCATCAATCCTACTAAATGGGTGCAGATAGCCCAGGACAGAGCCAGTTGGAGAGCAGCTGTCAAGAAAGGGGCTAAATCTCACGAGGCCAGTAGGATAACCCCAGCTGAGACACGCAGGCTCGCCCGAAAGACCAATAGTAGATCACCGACCGCAGCAACTATCCCCTGCCCGTGGTGCCAGCAAGGATCGGTCTAGCAAGCCACCTACGAGCTCACCATAACCCACCCTCCCCCCTAACCAGATGACTCGATGGTCTTAGTCGATTTTGATGAACAACATCAACAGTATCCTCAACAAAGATGTGAAAAAAAATGTGAAAGAACACAGAGCAGTGACATTTAAAAAATCCTTTCTAAAGAAAAAATATCAACCTATTTACTGGAGTTCAGACGTTACTCATGAAGCTCGCTGTTTGACTAGTAACATAGTAACCGCCTTTTTTTCACGCAGTACCGTACTACTAATATACCGGTAAAATGTGTGTTGGTGTGGGGGGGGGGGGGGGGGTTAAAGAGGAAGCAGGACGCACCCAAAACAAAATATGTATAAGAGATTTCTAGGTGTTAAATGGAAGAGCTCATTAATATTCTGCGTTGGTCTACTTACTTTTAGTAGAGTTGTTTAAATTCATTAACATACAAGTAAAACCCATTCTTGTCATTCGCAGTTGACCTCGAGCTTTTGTTCTTCAAGGCGTTGTTGTTTTTTCCTCTCGCGGTCACGACACTTCAGTTGCTGTCATTGAATTCTTTGGCTCCTATGGACTCCTCATAGATGTTGATTGTTATTGAAATTTTCCTACGTGTTTTTGAAACTACAAAATTCCTAAGGTTTGAGAAGCTCTGACTACTGGCCCGTAACACCTGGTTTGTCTGGCTAATGATATGCCTGTTGTAGAAGTAGTTTGTTTGCTTCGGTGAAAGGAATATGAACAGGGGCATGTGTTGGAGGGTGGTTTGTTTAATGAACTCAGCCAGGCTTGTTGTCATATTACTTCTGTTATAGCATTAGCGGATTAATTTGTTGCGGATTCAAGTTTCGTGATTTTTTACTATTTTATATTCGTATTTTTAACCTTCTCAAAATTCTTATTTAAACAATGAGGAATCTATGTTAAATTAATATTAGTTTCTTTTTTTCATTAACTGTTGTTTTGTTGGATTTTTGTTTGTTTGTTTTGTTAAATGCTGCATCATTATAGTATTATTAGCACCACACATTTTAAATGTATCGATTGAGTTTTCTCTGGTGTGTATAGACGACTCCACGGTTCAACAACCCTTCAGTGGTTGGTGATTAGGTACCGTACACAATAATAGGAGTGTTAAATCTAGCATTAATGCCTATGGTAAGTTTAGTATGGCTTTAAGTTTCACCAATGCAGGACAGGATTCCAATGGATTTAGACTGAAAAGGCTTTGTTCTTATTTTAACCTTTAATAAAAAAAATATACCTTATATAATAATGCTAGGCTGACTATATAATAATGCTAGGCTGACCGTAACCCCAAAGAGACGTTTAAATACGTTCGGATTCTATTTAAAAACAGTGATAGTGATTTTTCTATTATAATATTATTTTGCGGAAATCAAATAAATTTGAATGTGCAAAGTATGAGATGTATCCACTCTTATTTAAGTAAATTTTTAAGTATTATTATTATAAATTACAAATAAATCAAAAATAACGATAAAAGAACTATTTTAAGCAATTTATCCGAGTTTGAAAGTTATGAAAACAAATTTTAATTTTAAAAAATTATCTAAGAATTACATCGTAATCACATTTATCTGGAAAACCCAAACATCTCTTGTTTTTAGTGCGTTGTTAATATTGCGCAATAAAATTTATAAAAAAAATATTTTTTTCTTAATAAACAGGAAAATGACGTCATAGCGCGAATTGAATATTTTAAGTAAATGCTCTAAGTTTCTTTGATTTAATAACCGCGCATGAAAAAACTGATAATGTATTTTCCCTTTCTTAAAAGTAAAATTAATAAATGTAATTTTTTGCTTTTATTTCAAATTGTGAATACAACACTCACAATTTTAGCTTTGTATTTTTAACATGTAACAAGTTAACATTTAAATATACCTTTAATAAGAAATGCCGTTAAGTCAATTCGTGCAGCTAAACTTCATAGCCAAATAGCATTCACTATTGCACTTATCACTTATCCAAATAAGAACAAAATATATGAAGTGAAATGTGTATTTGCGTATGTGAGGGGATAACAATGCTGTGGATGATTTTATTATTTTTTTTATAAAATCTGAGGAGGGGGGGGGGGAGGGGTCGATACTTTCATTTTGGCCCGGACAGCACAAGATATGCCTCAGAATAAACAAATAAATTTGATAAATAATTAACCTTCTTATGTTCATACATATTGGGGGTAGGAAATAGGATGTGTACATTTTTACGTGGAAGACAACATCTTTAAATTCAATGTTATTACAATTACAGATTTGAAAAAAGGATGTTACATTCTCTTTTTACAAATAAACATGTTTATCAAATAAGAAAATCCATGGCGTTAACAAAACATGGGCACATTTACATAAGTTACCCATGAATATCAAAACCCAATCATTTTTCATATTTCATTTTGAAAAATGGTGTTGGGTTAAGATTTTCTGTCAAAAAATTAAAAT
This sequence comes from Lymnaea stagnalis, assembly GCA_964033795.1. NCBI lineage: Eukaryota > Metazoa > Mollusca > Gastropoda > Lymnaeidae > Lymnaea > Lymnaea stagnalis. The sequence goes on along the minus strand of CAXITT010000687.1, from coordinate 166,511 downwards.
TTATTTTTGTTTATTACTTAACAAAAAGTAAAGTGGGTGTATATTATGAGATAATAACATTTCTGAAAAAAAGACACTCAAGGCTGTTACATACTCGAAAATCGGTTAAGAGATTTTCTGATAATATGGTAGAATTTAGAAAACAAAGGAAAAATTTGTTAAAATTTTTAATGAAGTATCAGTATATCAAATTGTTAATATAAAATATTTATAAAATGGTACCCTATATACAATTTTTGTTTTAAATTTAAGATTAAGTTTTCACAATATTAAGGGAAACAAAATTTTGCTTAAGGGCAGGAAAAGTGGCGGGATTAGGCCCAACATTTATCAATTTAAAAACACATGACATCTGAAGTATTTCTCTAACGTAGAAATCAGGCTTCAAAGATTTCCTTTAGTGACAATAATGATTTAATTAGTGATCATTTAGATTTGGTCATTTGAGGTCATGTTTAGAGAAGAAAATATGTAGTTAAAGTGCACAAAAAGGGGTGGCGTTGGCATATAATATATAGCAGAAAAATACTTTTTAAAACTTTTAATGATGTTAGAAACGTTAAAATCATTTTATAGATCTTCAATATTATTTAGTCGCTACAGGTGTGTGGTTTAATTTATATATAATTTTATTTCCAGAGCCAAGCCGTTAAGTGGATGTGCCTGACCAGATACCCAAGCCATTCATTCAACAACAACAAATCAATTTGGTAGAAAATTAAATAATTCTACAACCACTTCAAAGCTTGCTTCAGTTATTTTATCATTCATGTGGCTAACAACCCTCTCACATAAAGCCACACGCTGTTTGAAATCCATAAATTTTGCCCTTTCCAAAAGGATTGTTATCCCCCTGGTGTGCGCAACATTACAGAGGCATGAGAAGAGAGCCACATCTTTGTTGAACTCTGTATGCCAGTTAAAACCAACAGGTGCCACCAAAGTTGTGTTTAAACCATTGCAGACAAAGACTTTTAGTTATCATAGAATACTCTCAACCTTCTCCAACAAGCATTGCTCCAAAGCCACTCAAGGTATATATTCTAGTTCATTGGGAGAGCATCACATATCAGCCCGAAGCCTGAACACCACCGCAGCCATGGCAAAGAGCAAGTTTGAGTACGTCAGACAGTTTGAGGTGGACAATCCGTGTCTACCCAATTGCTGGCTTGTTGTCCGCATCGACGGCAAGGCCTTCCACAAGTAGGTTCACTCTTTCAGTATCAAAATAATTTTTATTTTATTATTATACCACAAATAAATATTTTCTTACAAGCTGCTCCTTCCAGCTTGTTTTGTGGGACAGTGAAGAGGCATATGCCTCTGTCCATCAGTTCATGTATTAATGCCTCTGTCCATCAGTTTATGTATTGATGCCTCTGTCCATTAGTTTATGTATTGATGCCTCTGTCCATCAGTTTATGTATTGATGCCTCTGTCCATCAGTTTATGTATTAATGCCTCTGTCCTTCAGTTTATGTATTGATGCCTCTGTCCATCAGTTTAGGTATTGATGCCTCTGCCCACCAGTTTATGTATTTAGTAGGATGAATTCAAAGGTCTTTTTTTTTAGGAAAGACTAGATTAGGCATGAGTTCAACAATTTTCAGCTCAATAGTTCATAACTTGAACTCTGTCAGAACTAATTCTATTTTTAACTCCTTTATGTAGGACCTCCAAGCAGAAGTGGAGAAAGAGGGTTGCAGAGGGGGCCGTTCACCCTGGGAGGCACTTTTTTCATTATATGGAGGGGCTGCATTTTCGGCCAACTGCAGAAATTTTTATGCAAAAAATCTTGGCCCATCACCCTTTTTCGGAAATTCGTTTGAAAGAAATTTCGTCTACGGAAATTCTGTCAAATCTTTTTTCAGTTCACACGTTAAAATTTTGCGTCAAATTTCTTTTTGACCGCATTATTTTGTTTTACTATATAGTATAGTGCGTTCTAAAAGAAATTTGATGAAAATTTTAACGTGTGAACTGAAAAGAAGATTCGACCAAATATCTGTCCAATCAAATATCCGTTGATCAATTTTCCATCAATGAAATTTTTCAAACAAATTTCCGATAACCACCCATCACTGACAGCGACTAAGCCACTGCCTCCAGGTCTTTTTTTGTATAAGCCTAACTTTGTGTAGCAATTCTGGATCTGCATATTGATATGTGCCTGACACAGTGCAATATTTAGAAAGAGTTACAGTATGTTTAAAAATCATCACCATTCTCTTCGTTACAATGGGTTGTTAGTACTATTTAATTGTATTCATTTCTTTGGCAACTATAATTTCTTATTTTTCAAAATGTATTGAATTAATTAGCTTTTTGAGCTGATTTTTTTAACCAAGATGAGTTCTGTTGCTATTTGTTTGTTTTTTAAATCAAGATGAGTTTTGTTGGTATTTCATCCCTTTAAAAAGTTTAAATTTAAAAATTTCAATGTTTAGATTTTCAGAAAAACACAACTACATAAAACCAAATGATGAACGTGGCCTCGGTCTAATGACCTGCGCAGCTCAGAGAGTGGTGAATGAATTCAATGAGATTGTACTTGCCTATGGCCAGAGTGATGAATACAGCTTTGTCTTTCATAAAAACTGCCAAGTGTACAATCGGAGAGCAAGGTGGGTTCAAATGTATTCAATTGTTGACATTTTAGAATTTTTTTAAAGTTAAAATATATTTCATTAAACATTGCCAAAGATGTTTTTTTACACCAAGAAATCTAATCTTAAAATGCTCTAAGAAAAACTTTCATGTCTTTTGTACAGTAAAATAATGACAAATGTGGTCAGCCTGTTTTCATCCTCTTTCACAATGTACTGGCCTCGTTATTTCAACACGCAAGAGCTCCTGTATCCCCCCTCATTTGATGGCAGAGTTGTGCTGTACCCAACAGATGAAAATCTCAGAGACTACCTGAGTTGGAGACAAGCAGATTGTAAGTAAATTTACATATTTTCCATAAATTTAAGGGCATTCAAAATTTGACAAAAAATTACTTGTCTATAAACGTTAGATAGAACTTAATTCTATCAGTCCATAAAAACTGAAACACTGTCCAAAAATATTTTTAAGCTCTTATAGTGGACTAGCGGACTAGACTGTCCTGATAGCCAACTAGGTCAAATAGCAAGCATGGGCAGAGACTGTAGTGAGTGTGTGTTAAAGAACATTGTGTTCCAGAATAAAGCAGAGAGTCAACATTATTGATAACTTGTATTTATGTATATTTATGTTAATGTTTATTTTGGAAATAAAAACATAGCAAACATAACAGAAGTGAAACAAATAAATAACCACCCATCACTAACAGCAATGACCTTAGCGACTAAGCCACTGCCTCCAGGTCTTTTTTTGTATAAGCCTAACTTTGTGTAGTAATTCTGGATCTGCATATTGATATGTGCCTGACACAGTGCAATATTTAGAAAGAGTTACAGTATGTTTAAAAATCATCACCATTCTCTTCGTTACAATGGGTCGTTAGTACTATTTAATTGTATTCATTTCTTTGGCAACTATAATTTCTTATTTTTCAAAATGTATTGAATTAATGAGCTTTTTGAGCTGATTTTTTTAACCAAGATGAGTTCTGTTGCTGTTTGTTTGTGATTTGTTGTTTAAACTTGTATGATCATAATGACAGACCTGTTTACTCTTACGATTTTGGCGTACAATGTATGATTTTGAGGTGTATACGTTATATATACTGTATGTTTATTTATTTTTTTTACTATTAAGAAAATGTATCGAACAATTTTGTGATGATATTGTACGATTTTAAGAGTTTGAGGGTAAACAGGTCTGTAATGAGAATAAATTCAAACTGGTGAAAGTGCCATGCAATAAACAAATTCCAAAAATAGCCTAAAGCGTCATGTCTTATGATATGGAGTCATAGAAGCATAGTCATAAAAAATATTTATTGACATATATTTGACATAGTACATTATTATTTTATATAACTAGATATACAAACATTGGCGACAGCATTGCCTGAATGATCTAATAAAGTTACTTGACAAAACATGAACTCGGGTAACGCTCATTTAAGTATCCCAATTTTTGCTACACCACTTACCCCCATGATAGGTCACTGCAAACTTTTTATTTCAAGCTCATGAATTATTTTAAATATTCTGATGTCCCAACCACTTTTAAACCGAATATATTTTTACACTATGATTTTTTAGACGATTTCATTTTCCAAAAAGAAAATATTACGCTACAAACGCAGTGCGCTATTTTTTTAAAAAAATATAAATTAAATGTAGTTATCGGGAATTATATTTTGCGAGCTTTTGAACACATTGTTGAACCATACTTTCTGTCAAACATATAGAATTATTTGAAATATACTCTCAATAACAAATACGCTGAATAAGAAATAGCTAGCTTGTCAGAAAGCAGCAGGAAATGGAAGCAGTCCACTAGTCACACCAAAAGTGTAATATATATATATATATATATATATATATATATATATATATATATATATATATATATATAAGAGATCATAGAAATATATTTGCACAGAAATTATATCTTTCTTAGCCTCATAATTTTAATTAACTGTTGTTTTTACACACAAAAAAAGTAATATATATATATATATATATATATATATATATATATATATATATATATATATATATATATATAAGAGATCATAGAAATATAGTTGCACAGAAATTATAACTTTCTTAGCCTCATAATTTTAATTAACTGTTGTTTTTTTTAACCCATTCACTACTAACTACTAACACCAAAACATCCCCTGAAATATTAAGCAAAGGCAGATCACTCTACAATACATGCTTCCCGACGTTACAAAAATATTTTTTTGAACAAATAAGCATCAACCTATTTTAACAAAACATGCATTGCAAATAGAAAATGTAATGACCTTTTAAAAAACGTTAGTTTAATGACATAAAATGTATAGTTTTATATACTTTAATTTACAAATATATATTTGCAGTAAATCATGAAATCAAAATTTTTCAAATTTCCTATGAATTTTAGGAGTGTTTTTATAGTTTGTATTTTACTGTGATTTTAGAAACTCGTGGAATTTAGAAAAGCAGTAGCCCTTGTGTAGATGAACCTGACACAAATAACAGCAAGTTTTTGTTTCTATGGTTCTACCATTATCTATCTTGTTACCATCAATCGAGCACTTGTAACAGGAATTTTTTTCTCGGCATCAGACTCAACATATGCTGACTGCTGTATGGGCTGAGTCTGCTAGAGATACTTGTTGTATCAAACAGCCTCCATTTGGTAGCTACAGTCAAAAGTTGGTCTAACACAGCCTTGCAAAACATTAGATGGTTTTCGGCTAGAAACTCTGAGGCCTGAGTTGTTCAGAACTTTTCATTATGAGCAAGCTATACTAATCATTGACAGATTTTTGAGGTACCAGAACACATACCTCCACCACTTGGTACTTGCTGGGCCCACAGGATGTTAAGCATAATACTGACTGGTCCCCCCACCAAACATACTAGAATTGTAGGTTACAATTGGCATGGCGATTTCTATTTCCATCATTCCATCTTTTGACTTGCTGTTGAACCATGGTCACTACTGGGTCTGAATTGAGGATATAATTGACATTTATCAGTACAATGTGGGACAAACACTAAACCTTTCTGCTTAATTTTAATACTTCTTATGTTTTGACTTTGGTAGTGGTCAGCCTTTTCTGTTGGGCCTAATGGTTGCATAGATGTATGTTTTTTCTTACTAAGAGGTCCTCTGTAAGTAGTTTTTAAGAGGAAAAACATTGTCAAAAAACCCTTTGGGATGCCTAACTAGATATGGCCTCATGTCTAAAACCCTTTGGGATGCCTAACTAGATATGGTCTCATGTCAAAAAACCCTTTGGGATGCCTAACTAGATATGGTCTCATGTCAAAAAACCCTTTGGGATGCCTAACTAGATATGGTCTCATCGTTGACATAACTATGTTATTCAGATAGCACAGAATAATGCGGCTCGAATTGTTCTCCGCAAACGCAAGTTCGACCATGCAAAAACACTTCTGAGAGAGCTGCACTGGCTGCCGGTCCGTGCTCGCATAGAGTACAAATTGCAACTTTGTGCTACCGCTGCTTACGTGGCCTGGCGCCGTCCTATCTGAAAGAGCTGCTGACGCCTTATGTACCCACTAGAGGGCTCCGCTCATCCGATAGTGGCAAACTCTTGACACCACGTGTTCGCCTTGAGACTTGCGGAAAGCGCACTTTCGCATTTGCTGGTCCAACAAATTGGAACGCCCTTCCAGTCGATCTCAGAAACAATCAGACACTGGAGTCCTTTAAAACCGATTTAAAGACACATTTATTTCGCAAACACCTTCTGGGATGATTGTCTACCATATTTTCCATTTAATGCATGTTAGCTGTGTTGCTCAGGGTTGAAATGGGTAGAAAGACTTTGCCATTGTATGCTTGTAATTAGTTTTTGTAGTGTTGCGTTTGTTTTAAATGTGGTAAATTATAGTTTGTTTTTTTTACTCTTGTACCGCGCTTCGAGCCTTTGGGGATGAAGCGTGTTTTTGAAATACACTTTATTATTATTATTATTATTATTATTATTATTATTATATCCCAGTCAATGATCTAAGGGATTGTTGCGTTTTCCAGTATAAATTTGAAACATCAAGTTTTCGCTTCTCCACAGCACCAAATTTTAATGCCTCATGGAGTTGGCTTGTTAATTAAGTACTGCTTGAAAAATATAGCGGCCTTGAAAACTAACTATTGCCCTATCTCCCGGGCGCTGCTCTACAGATGAGCATCTTTTTCAGCTTTTTTTTCACAGTTATACACAATTTATTTAATTGTATTTTCATTCAAGTACACATGGAAGTGCTAAGGACGATTTTCTTGTGAGGTTTTTTTTTGTGTTTCTCTTCATTGGAAAATCCCTTTAATATGGACTTTGGATATCAAATGACTCAGCCTAGTGTAAAAATGTCACTTCCGCCATTTTTGTAAACAACAACCCGCCATGTCATCAACAAATGGCGACCGATTCACGACTGAGACGAAGAAAGCGGGGCAGAAGGGGAGGCATTGGTGTAAAATGCAGAAACAGAGGACAGCGGGGCTTTCTTCCGCCTGTTGTTTTGGGAAATGTTAGGTCACTATGTAATAGTATGGATGAACTGGATTTTTGCTCTAAGCGTTTCTATCAATTTCGCGAAAGCCTAACAGAAACATGGCTTAATGAAACAGTACCAGATTCATCAGTGGCATTGGACGAATTTTACCGTGTCGATAGAACAACCGACAGCGGCAAGTCCAAGGGAGGGGGATTGGCAATATATGTTAACAAAAAGTACTGTAGCATCATTAACAGTACAGTGAAACATGTAGTTTGTACACCCGACATAGAACTACTCTGCATCACTTTAAGGCCATTTTACCCACCTAGGGAGTTCCCCCAAATCTGTATCATCCTCACTTACATTCACACCTAATGCTAACAAGGAGCATCCTACGGACGGAGAGGCTTTTGGGTGTAAGCCATGATTTCGAAACAAAAAACCCAGACTCCGTTCGTCTTATTATGGGGGACTTTAATCAATTATCAATGGATAAATCCATGCCAACATACACTTCAGTACGTTACTTTCCCCACGCGACAAGACCGAACTCTTGATGTGTTATGGTAACATAAAAAAGGCCTAAACATCTCATGGTTTATTTCCACTGGGGAATCCGACCACACAATGGTCCGCCTACTAACGTCATGCTATAACGTAAGCCAGTTTAAAAAAAACTAAACAAAAGCTCAAACAAAAACTATTGAACTGTGGTCAGATGAGGTGACAGAAAAACTTCAAGCCTGCTTGGAAAGTACAGACTGGGACACGTATATAAACACTTGCCCGGACATAGACGAGCAAACAAACACCGTCAATTCCTACATTAAGTTCTGTGGAGACGGAATCATTCCCCCCAAAAAACCAGGGTATTCAACAACAACAAACTCTGGATGAGCAGAGAAATAAAGGGGACCATACTTCACAAGAAGATTATGTTTAAGATTAACGATCAGGAATTCATTAAAGCTAAAAATGAGTATTGAAGGAAAAAATATATCAAGGTAAAAAACAACACAAACAAAAAAATAGAAAAAATATTCCTCACTAACAACTCAAAGGCTTGTTGGGTTGGTCTAAAATTGATATAGTCCTTAGCGTGAATACTTGTGTGTTGAGGATTTGAAATGACTTAAATGACTGTTATTGTCGTTTTGACAGCCTGGACTTTGAAAGTCTACACAATGAGATGATGAATTCATTTAAAAATGACAGTGCTACACAGGATGATACTTTATTATTCACTGAACAGGAAGTGATGTCATTATTTAAACAAGTGGACGCAGCCAAGGCCTCGGGGCCAGACAAATTAAGTGGTTGGCTCGTTAAACTATGCTCAGAGCAGCTCTCCTACATTTTTTGTTACATATTTAATAAATATTATGTAACTCACACAATACCAACAAAACTTCAGAAATCCTACCAATTCCAGAGATAAATAAGGATTTGACATCCCCTCCCTTAAAGACAGACGAGAGGGGCTCCGCCTGATGTTCTTATATAAAGTGGTCATGGGACTGGTGCCGGCCATTCCAGCAGGCACGTACCTCACCCCACAGAAGACGGGTCGATTGATCAGAGCCAAACGCTCACTGAACACTGATTTTCACCACTGACAACCCCATAAACAATTACACCCGAAATAATAGCAAATGCTTCACTGTGCCTCGGTGTAACACATAGGAGTAGGAGCCAAAATGATCAATAAATTGATCGTGGGCCCTTAATATATAGAAGAAGAAGAACACAGTGCAGTATTAACAATCATTCTTTCCACGCACAATAATTGCTGGGAACCATCTGGCCAATGCCGCTGTGGACTCGACATCGTTCGAAAGCTTCTTGGCTGCCCTGGCATCAGCTAGGAGCTGTTAGAATAGCAACACCATTCCCCCAACCGTTGCACAGATGCCAGTATATGGATGCAGCAACGAACACTACCACAACTTGCAACGACTTACGCCCTGTTGCACTTACACCTCTATTGTTTAGAGAAACTTATTCTGAGACAAATTTTGAATGAAGTACAGCAAAAACTTGACCCCAACCAATTTGCTTACAGACATGCAGAAGCACGGAGGATGCTATCCTACTATTGTTGGAGAGACTTTACCATCACCTAGACAGCCCTAAGAAATATGCCAGAGTGCTATTCTTAGACTTCCCATCAGCATTTAACACTATCGAACCAAACCTTATGATAAAGAAACTTTCCTCGTTAGGTGTAAATTTAAATATTCAAGCTTGGATACTGAACTTTTTAACAGATTGCCCACAATATGTCAAGGTAAATGACCAATTATCTCTAACCAGAGAAATAAGCACCGGGGCACCACAAGGCTGCGTTCTCTCTCCTGTACTGTATACCAATAATATTCAGAGCTCAGGCGACACTGTTCCAATCTTAAAATTTGCTGATGATACCACCATCGTTGGCTTAATATCTGAGGTAGAAGGCAACTTAGTTTCAAGCTTTATCAATTGGTTCGATGAAAATTTTCTCCAGCTGAATGTCTCAAAAACAAAAGAAATGGTTGTTGATTTCCGGAGAGTGAAACACCAGATTACAGATCTCAACATAAAATATCAAAGTGTAGAGAAAGTAGAGGCATATGAGTACTTAGGTGTCACCATTAATAATGAGCATGGCCAAAAGCTGTATGAGAAAAAAATTCAACCAAAAAAAAAACTGTACAATATCGGCGTAAACAAACAAGTGGTTAACTTATTCTACAGTGTAACAATTGGAAGCCTACTTAATTTCAATATGACCTGCTGGTGTGGGAATTCAACGTCTGATATTAAACACCGAATAAACAGACTAATCAAGAAAGCTAGGAACATGACACAAACTAAACATCCTTCACTTGAAGAACTATTTGAATAAATATGTTATTGTAAAACTAAACACATTTTGGATGATACATTCCACCCTCTTCATCACAGAAACTTAGGCTCGGCCCGTTCGGGACGAATTTTTTCACCAGTGAAATAATTTAATATAGATGTCTTGTGTTCAAATTGTTTTTTTATGTGCTGAAAATGTACAATGCAATGAAAAAATATTTCCATTTGTTTGGATCAATCAAGGAATCTTATCTTATCTACGGACAGCTGATATAGTAGTAGTGTCACTTTGGAAAAGGGATCATATTTCACATCTCTCTAGGCAGTTTTCACTGTTGGTGATATGACAATAATGTCTTATTTTGTCCTAATGGGTGCGTCCCCATAATATCTGCATCTATTGCGTCCAAATGCGACACACCCGATATGCAACAAGTTCTTAAATACCCTTAAATGTTGTTTGTCCATACAATTCTAGAGAAATGTGTTATGTAGGACTCACAATTTTGTTAGAAGAAAAAAGCTGGGGGGGGGGGTATTTGTATTTCCTTTTCTCATCTGTTAGTAGCTTTGGGTTCAGTGGTGTGGTTGGTGGAGGAACAATGACACCAATGATCAGTTTAGAAAGAAGATAATTGTTGTACATGTTAAAAGGGCCTAAATACTAAAAGGCGGGGGGGGGGGGGTATTTGTATTTCCTTTTCTCATCTGTTAGTAGCTTTGTGTTCAGTGGTGTGGTTGGTGGAGGAACAATGACACCAATGATCAGTTTAGAAAGAAGATAATTGTTGTACATGTTAAAAGGGCCTTAATACTAGTGGTCACTTTTTTTGTGACACGGTAATGTGACGTGGAGATGCTGTCATATTGTCATTTGTCGTTTACACGGGTTCGGGGCAAATGTTTATTGCTTTTTTTTATCTTTGTGAATCAAATACGGAGTAGCCTTTAGGTAACCAGTTAATACACATGATCAAGCAGCGTCTTTTGGCGAATTGAGACTCAACCGTTTGCTTATCACCCAGTTCAGGGTTTCGTAACCTGCGTTGCCTGCAACTCAAGGGTGTGAGGTGGCATTGGCAGGGCTGCGGGAAGACCCAGACATTTTTTAAGCAATAACTAAAAATACCGACTACAATACCAGAATTAATTATTCGTATTTTCAGACACCCCCCCCACCCCCCCAACCAACCCCCTATTAATTCGAATATACGATTTCAAAACTACATAAAATCAATCCCATCAAAATTAAACGTTTTGACTCGCTAGGCAGGTCTCGATGCCTTCTAGCCATGAAAAAAAAGAGGTTGGGGGGGGGGGGGGGGCGGGAAATACTTTGAAATGGAGAG
>CAXITT010000687.1:84484-154533 GCA_964033795.1 Lymnaea stagnalis | reverse complement strand
AAATTGTAGAAAAATTTGTTTTAACCCCCCCCCCCCCCCCCCCCTTGGGGGGCTGCTTCGGGAAATACTGCTCAAAATAAAATATTTTCCCGCCCCTAGTTACACCAAAAATGAAACCTTTTTATTTCATTACATTATCAATGCATTTGTTCCCCTCATTATTTGTTACTTTCTAGTAGAGTGGCCAGAATTGTATAGTGTTTTGTATGGGGGTTGGAGAAAAAATGCCTGTTTTAAAAAAATCAATAAAGACGGGAAGGCCTCCTCCCACCGCCACCCCTGACTGCTCAAGATAATTTATGATGATTAGATATCCACTGAACCAAGATCTTTGTTGTCTCGTAAAACGATAGTCATTTACTAGTGCTTTTGACAAAACTGCACCCGTTTGTTTGGTCCTGCAACGTCGGTTCCAGACTTAACCTGGGTTCAGGTCATAACCCTCACCTTATGCTTAGGAATGTTATTCCTCTATATTACACTATGGTCAGACCAGATTGTAAATTTTGTCGAATCGACACTGCTCAAGGAAACATAAACCCCAATAATACGCCTGTATATGGAACCATTCAAGGAAAAGTCAATACGTGTACGTGTAACATAAATTCGATCAGCCTAAGCTAGAATTGTTGACACGTTCAAAGCTACAATAGGTGGCAGTTGAGTCCACAGTGACGTTCAATGAGGGTTTATGTTAGTACAATGAAGACATAGTCGGGGAAAGCAAGTGGAAATCAGGTGGGGTGTTGAGGAACGGGTATCTCGAATGAGGTAGAGCACCGGTTATGATTTTTGTAGTTTGCTGGTAAATGTGGAAAGTAGACCCTGGTTAGTGTTAAGTTTCTTTATTAGTATTAGAAAATCTGAAATTGGTGTATGTTAATAAGCGATTAGAGACATTGAATAGCCGTCCGGTGTAAAGGATCTGGTCGGGAGAATGTTGCCCTTGGTGAATTAGCAAGTCAATAACGGTGGGATTTGAGTTGTAGGTAAGTTGTCATACTAGGACAGTTAAAACGTGAGAGTTTACCGGTTGAGACGATTCAGTCACCTAGATAGGTAGAGCAAGTGATTATAGTTATGTCAGTAATAAAAAAAATGTCATTATCATCTTTGTATCTGTAGTTATTGATTTTTAGGATCATTGACGATCAGTGCCGTTTTAAGACATGGGCCAGTTGGCACGGGTCCGGGCTTGTAGGATTTTGGTAAATTGTTATGTTATATTTAGCTCATGACAGTATGACAGAAAAAAAAAAGAATTTAAGCATTATGTACAAAACAGAATATTGTAAAATGTGTGTAATAATTCAGACAAATTTACGGGCATATGCACAACAAATCACAAAAGTTTTATCGCAATCGTAAGAATGGTAAAATAGCGCATACGGGACATATATACATACATTAATTTTATATATGTATAAACATAGGTTACCAAATAAAAGATGCCATTTGCGCAACTACTCAAGGGAGCGTTCTGTCTATCATCCATCCTTCCGGCCATCTATCTCTCCATCGATCCACCCTCTATCTATCTATCTATCTATGTATCCATCCATCTATCCATCCATCTATCCATCCATCCATCTATCTATATATGTATCTAATCTATCTATCTATCTTGTGTTAAATGACTGGGTTTGATATTCTTGGGTATAATTGTGTAAATGAACTTACGTTTTGTTAACGTCATTGATTTTCTTAATTGTCAAATTAGAATGTAGAATCTATTGTACACACCCTATTTCCTAACCCATCATATATATGTACCCAAGAAGGTTAATTATTTTTCAAATTCATTGTGAGGCGTATCGTATGCTGCCTTGGGCAAATGACCCCCCCCCCCAAAAAAAAACAAAACAAAAAGAGAGTTTTAAATCAATTAATAAAATCATCAAAGGGATTTTAACCCCCTTACCTATGTGTAACGGACTATGTTTTCACATGAAAACAGAGAGGTAGCATGAGTGAACAGTGAATTGTGTTGATCATGTTTTTTTTCCACGAGGAGAGACAATCAATGGATTGTATTTTGAGATGCAAATGTGAACTCCACGTTTTTGGAGAGTAAAATTATGTTTTTGTCAGATCGGTTGTTTTCCACGCTTTGCTGGTAATAAAGTATGAGTTGACTGAGATAAGGAGAGCTGAGCGCAAGGAGAGTCAGAGTGAGTGGGAGTTGAGTTATAGTTGAGATGTAGTACAGTTGAGCTGAGTTATAGCAGTGTGAGGACGTGTCTTTCTGAGTGATGGAATATTATATATATATATATGTGAAATGATTACATTCATGCAAGGATTATTATTAATATTATCTGTGTAAATTGTGATTTAATAAAGTACTGTAAGTTTAACCAGGATTCAGTATTCTTATTTGCGTGCCCGGATTATAAGTGGAAGAATGAAGAAGCCTTAGTCGGCATCCTGAAATATCAACATAACATAAGTAACCATACTACTGACATAACCCACAGCATAAGAAATAAGCTCCCACGCCATGTCAGAGTAGGTGTGTTACAAATGGTGTCAGAAGCGGTGTAACGACGATGCGTTACAAATATTGTAAAGAAGTGTCAGAAATGTGTTACAGAACATTGAGTAACAACGATATATTTTAAAATTCGAGCGGAAGAATACAGCGAACGCCATTACGACCGTGTATCAATCAAGTCTGAGACGAGTTTACTACACACAGAAAGCATGGCAAAGGAGGACGTTCATCAATTACAACTGTAGCCGAAAATTATTCTCATAAGCCTACAAGTAAACTTATAACAATTATTTTAATGTGTTACAAATCGAACTATGTAACATATCAAAGTGTGTACAAAAATAACAATTGAAATAAATACTACAAGTAACAGAGCTAGCCGACGACAACCAATTTAGGTCAGTCACGGGAGTCAAGAGTTCAAACAAATGGTACACTGTATGCAATATTTAACCTACTTAGAGGAGTAAACATACCCCGTTGGAGAAACACAGCAGCAAGAAATCTATTTTAGTACTAATTTCGAAGGGAATAACATTAAAGAAGTAAATAATACAGTTGATGTCAAATAGACTGAACAATCAGCATAAAGGAACATTTTCAAGTTATCTACAACTGTAGCAAAGATTTACTGTAAGCCTACATATTCAAATGGTGAAATTACATCAAGTAGATACCAATTGACAATTATTAGTCAACGCAAGAAAGTGATGATCCACTACACAAGACCAACAGAAGTCCGACGTTATTACAGATGAGATGTGTGTATCAAGACATCGAAAGTAAGATTTCCCCAGCATAATCTTCACTTTATACAAGCCGCACATAGCCTAGTGCGCAATTCAAGTCAAGTAATTCTTTAATTACTCGCAAGTTCAACTGAATCGGAGAGAAAGTACACTATTTTCAATTGGATTATTACACTATTACTTCTATTACGCAAGGTACTTGCATTGGATTATTGAAGCAGTTTGTGTTGTAACTTTTTCATTGGATTATATAACTTTTGCATTGGAGTATTTACCCAAGTACACTTTCTACATAGAAGGATTATCGACTACACAGAGATCATAGCGTCACAGAGGAGCAGAGGTGACCAACTACAGATTTCTTTTGGACACTTTCACTTGGTATTTATTTTTTGTACCGCGCTTCGAGCCTTTGGGGATGAAGCGTGTTTTTGAAATGAACTTTATTATTATTATTATTATTTATATTATGTGTTATGTACTATATATAATTTAAGACTTTAAAAATCTACTTATAAGAATACTTAATTAGATTAAGTAAATTTTTTACTTTTTCTGTATATTATAAGTTTAATTTTAGAGTATACTTTAGGGATATCCACGGTGTTATCTTTCCTAGGGAAGTTTTTTTATTAAAACAGTAAAGGTTTCTTCTGGCCCTATTTATAACACTGTAGGATAATTTTATGCTAGTTGTGAAGTCTAGTTTGTACATTGTCATAACTCTTGTTTTTTAGTAGATCTTGTCAGATTTGTGCTATTTGTCTTGTCATTGTTATACATATTGTCAACCTACTGTCATATTTTCTACTATCTTGTGGTCCATAAACTACACAGTACTTTTGTATTTGTTGTCTCATTCGTATTCATCTAAACGTCTCCATATCTGTATTTATGTTGTGAAGTAGACAATTTATTTTTTAAATTTTCTTATACTTACTTATATATTTTAATTGTATTAACTTGCATTGTGTATTCATTCATGAACATGTAAATATATGTAATATTGTGAACTATTTTAATTGATAACTAAAGAATAAGGAGATAACTGATATACTTATACATACCAATATAATTTTAGTTACTCAAACACATTATAACCAAAAATGGCAGAGTACTTAGAATTATTAGAAGTAGCTGAAAAGCTTGGCTTAAAGCCGGAGAAATTAGCTGACTTCGTAACTCGAGAAATGGACAAAATACGAGACAAACAGGAAAAAGACAAAGACCGACAAAGACAAAGACCGAGAAGCTAGAATGTTAGAGAGAAGCGAACTTAAACAAATAGAAGAATTAAAATTAAAAGAACAGGAAATGAAATTAAAAGGACAAAAAGAAATAGAACTTAAAATAAGAGAGGAAGAGCTAAAACTAGAAAGAGCTAGAATAGAATCAGGACAGCATACACCATCAACAAGCAATAGAGAAACCAATAGCACATACAAACCCAAATTTAGGGAATTCAATGAACATAAAGAAGAAATTATTAGTTATTTGTCACAATTTGAGGGCATCTGTCAGTCTTACAATTATAGAGAAGAGACTTGGGCAAATATTTTATTGAGCAGATTATCAGGGAAAAGCCTAAGCATTATTAATTCACTCAGTGAAGAACAAAAGAATAATTATACCTATATAAAGAAAGTTTTGTTAAAGTTCTATGGAAACACAGAAGACATTTATAGAAAAAATTTTGATAACATAAGACTAGAAAGAGAAATAGACCCTAACACCACCATATTCAATATTAGAGACAATCTTGTCAAATGGCTTGAACTCACTGAAATTGACATAAATGATCCCAAAGCATTACTGGATATGTTTATTATAGACAAAATATTAAGAAATGCATCAGTCTCTTTATTTTCATTCCTTAAAGAGAGAAAGATTAAAAATGAGCGTGAGTTAGTTGACTCAATCACAACATTTAAAGATGCTCACCCCAATGAAGAGCTAGATAATAGAAATAGCACACTAGCTTCTATTAGAAACACACCCAGTGATAGGGACACACAAAAACAAAACACATATCAAAACAGAAGATACCACAGTCTACCTGACAGATGGCAAAACAATAAATTTCAGAATAACTATCAAAATAATTACCAGACATATGCTAATTACTCAAACAACAACAAATGTTTCTACTGTGGCACTCCAGGTCACAAAAAATATGAGTGTAGGAAATTACATAGAGATTTAGGACATTCACAACAATACTATCAGAGAACATCACCCAACAGTAGTCCAATTAGATACAACAGTTATGTTTCTACTGTGGCACTCCAGGTCACAAAAAATATGAGTGTAGGAAATTACATAGAGATTTAGGACATTCACAACAATACTATCAGAGAACATCACCCAACAGTAGTCCAATTAGATACAACAGTACAAATAGGAGTAGACCACAATATAGAAACCAAACAAATGATCACCAGAGACACAACACCAATCAAACAAATAGTAGACACAATCAGAATACACCACATGAAACATCAGCTAGCATTTATCACACTGATGGAACACTCAAATTTTCACCAGCAACTGTAAACAATAAAGTAGTTAAATGTCTCAGAGACACTGGTTGTACAACAATAGTTGTAGACAGAAAATTAGTAAATGACAACTACTACACAAATGAAAAAGCAATAGTTATCCTAACCAACAATAATAGAATAGAATGTAGAAAAGCTAGAATCAAAGTTGATTGTCCATGGATCACAGGATCTGTAACAGCTGTTGTAATGGAGAATCCAGTGTGTCCATTAATTATTGGCAATATAAAAGAACTAGGCAATAACACTAAGTATCTAATAACAGAAGGGATAAGAGGAAGACATTTTAACATGAATCCAATACATAGCATAACAAGACAACATAATAAAGGAATTCTTAATAAAACATATACAGAACAAAAATCAGACAGGACAAAACACATTTTTAGACTAAATTCAGGCAATATTCATCAACAGTATAGACAGGCTGAAAAATTCAATAATGAAATCAAATACAGAGAAAACAAGTTTATAGAAGAAGAACATTACACAACTGCAAACAACAATTTTATGGAAAGAGTTAGACAAAGAGATAGTAACAGATCACAATTGTCATTTTCTTCAGTGCGGAAAAATACTTAACATTCCATTTTAGCTAACCTAGCATAACACTTTCTAATAAAACAACTATTAGCTGTTAAGAGCAAAAATTTTTCAAATATGGTAATTGTCTACACAGAACTAATTTATAAATTGTTTACATTCTTGGTCATCAACTTTTTCATAGACAATGACAATAAAATTAAGGTTAAATTGAGCATGAAGAGCATTAAAATACACATTCAACCATTTTTTTTTATAAGACACTTGTACATATCAATTTTGTAAATGAATATCATATTTTAACCAATTGTAAATTTTCTAATGCAAAATTTAATGTTGTTACACTTATTTGATTGTTAGATGTGGGATTGAAAATTTCTAAGAGACATTATCATTATCTCAGCATATAATTTTTTGCCAAAAATTTTGTTGCACAAAATTTTTTCAGATGGGTGGGGCATGTAACGGACTATGTTTTCACATGAAAACAGAGAGGTAGCATGAGTGAACAGTGAATTGTGTTGATCATGTTTTTTTTCCACGAGGAGAGACAATCAATGGATTGTATTTTGAGATGCAAATGTGAACTCCACGTTTTTGGAGAGTAAAATTATGTTTTTGTCAGATCGGTTGTTTTCCACGCTTTGCTGGTAATAAAGTATGAGTTGACTGAGATAAGGAGAGCTGAGCGCAAGGAGAGTCAGAGTGAGTGGGAGTTGAGTTATAGTTGAGATGTAGTACAGTTGAGCTGAGTTATAGCAGTGTGAGGACGTGTCTTTCTGAGTGATGGAATATTATATATATATATGTGAAATGATTACATTCATGCAAGGATTATTATTAATATTATCTGTGTAAATTGTGATTTAATAAAGTACTGTAAGTTTAACCAGGATTCAGTATTCTTATTTGCGTGCCTGGATAACAAGAGGAAGAACGATGAAGTCTTAGCCGGCATTCTGAATTACTAACTTAAAACAAGTAACCATGCTACTGACATAACCCACAGCCTAAGAAATAAGTTACAATGATAATGTCAGGACATGTGTGTGTTACACTACGCAAAAACAAAGTTTTGCATTTCACATACTTTGTTCTTATTTGGTTGAGTGATAAGTGCAGGAAGGACGTATCCCAAAGATACTGCTGTATGAAGAGTTGGCAGAGGGGACAAGACATATTGGACAACCACGCCTGAGATTTATTGAAGTTTGCAAACAAAGCATGAGGGAAGCCAATATTGAAACAAACGAATGGGAGTTCATTGCCGAACATCGCTCCAACTGGCGAACAGCAGTGTTTGAAGGATTAAAAACGGCAGAAGATACTCGAAACGAGTCCCTCGAAGCAAAAAGAACAGAAATCAAGAATTAACCGGGACTCAACATTCTCCTGCGAGAGATGGGGCCGTGATTGCCATTCTAGGATTGGCCTAGTGAGCCACTCGTCAAATTGTAGAACTATATAGCTACTCCATCGTCTCACGAAGACGGAAGGATGCCATATTATTTGGCGTTATGTCACTATAGCTCATTCTTATATACTAGAATAAATGACCCGATATTATCGGGATAATGATAGGTCCTTTGCATAAATTTCTAAGTGCTATTGCAAAAAATTATTACCATTCATAACTTTAAAAATATAATGCTATTTACATTTCTAACATCATTAAGTTTTGAGAAGTATTTATCTGCTATATAATATAAGCCTACCTTACTCCCTTTCACGCTCCTAAACTACTTTTTTCCCCTCTAAACATGACCTTAAAATACCCAGTCTAACTTATCACTACTTATATCAATTTTGTCACTAAAGGAGTTAATTGAGGGACAATTAATACCTTAGAGAAATACTTTAGATTTACCCCTTTTCGTGCCCTTGAATTACAACTTTTTTTCTCAAAAAATTGTTTTAAAAAACTAATCTTAAATTTACATCAAAAACTATATATATGATATAAGTATATTTTATATGACAGGAATTCGATATGTATTGATATCTTCATAAAAAATTTAAACATATTTATGCCTTTAAAACAAAATTATATATTATCAGAGACTCGTAAAACAAAGAATTATTTTATCTAAAGAAGAATCTCGCAAACATTTTTCACGCCTAAAACAGACTTGAGTATCTTTTTAAAAAATTTAAATTCTTCTTCTCATAAAAATACACACCCTTTACTTTTTGCAAAGTAAAATCAAAATTATATTTTAATTTTTTTAAAGTAAATATTAACCCATCTCTATTTTTCATCATTACTTTTTCAAGTGTGTAAAATGATTGGGTTTTGATATTTAAGGGTATGCTTATATAAATGTAACGCCTTTGATTTTCTTAATTAGTAAACATATGTTTATTTGTAAAAAGATAATTAAAAATCTCTTTTTTCACAAATTATGTAATACCATAGGATTTAAATATATTGTCATCCATGTAAAAATGTACACATCCTTTTTCCTACCACCGATATGAATGTACCCAAGGAGGTTAATTATTGATCAAATTCATTCCCTTATTTTAAGGCGTATCTTGTATTGCCATGGGCATTATGAAATTACCCATATTTGTAAACAGAGAATGTAACATTTCTTTTTTTTTTAAAGGGAATACCATAGGAGTTAACGAGAAAAAAAAGTTTTAATTCAAGGGCACGAAAAGGGGAAAATCTAAAGTATTTCTCTAGCGTAAAAATTGTCCATCAATGTACTTCTTAAGTAACAAATGGTGTATAATTAGTGATTACTTAGAATGGGCAATTTAAGGTCATGATTAAAAGTAGTTTAGGAGCATGAAAGGGATTAGGGTAGGCGTATAATATAAAGCAGAAAAACACCTCAAAATTTAATGATAGAAACGTAAAAATCTTTATATTTTTAAAGTTATGGATTGTGATGATTTTTTTACAATAGCAGTTAGAAATTATCGCAAAGACCTACCATTATTATACCGATAACATCTGGTTATTTATTCTAGTATTGCCTTGGGCAAAATGAACTTACCCATTTTGTAAAAAGAGAATAAAACATCTTTTTTTCATAAATAAAATCCCATAGGAGCTAACTATATTGTCATCCACGTAAACATGTAGGCATCTTATTTCCTACCTCCGACATGTATTTACCCAAGAAGGTTAGTTATTTATCAAATTCATTCCTTTATTTTGAGACGTATCTTGTGCTGTCTTGGGCAAATTGAACCTATACATATTTGTAAAAAGAGAATGCAACATCTCTTTTTCACAAATATAATGCCATAGGATTTAAATATATTTTCATCCACGTGAAAATGTACACATCCTATCACCTACCTCCGATATGAATGTACCCATGAAGGTTAATTATTTATCAAATTCAGTCCTTTATTTTGATACGTATCTTGTGCTGCCTTGAGCAAAATGAACATATACATATTAATAAATATTTGTAAAAAGAGAATGTGGCATCTCTTTTTTCACAAATGTAATAACATGGGAGTTAACTGTACTGTCATGCATGTGAAAATATTCACATCCCATTACCTACCTCCGATATGTATGTACCCAAGAAGGTTAATTATTAATCAAATTCATTCCTTTATTTTAAAACGTAACTTGTGCAGTCTTCAGCAAAATGAACATATAAATATTTGTAAAAAGAGAAAGTGGCATACCTTTTTTCGCAAATGTAATACAATAGGATTTAAATATATTGTCATCCTCGTAAAAATGTACACATCCTATATCCTACCTCCGATATGTATATACCAAAGAGGGTTAATTATTTATCCAATTGATTCCTTTATTTTGAGATGTATCTTGTGCTGCCTGGGGCAAAGTGAACAACCCCTCCCCACCCAGATTTAAATAAATTTAGAAAATCTTTCACCGGATTGTAGTCCTTTCCATACCCAAACTAACATATTTTGCACTTCATAGTCATATGGTTCGTTCTTATTTGTATGAGTTATAAGTGGATTAGTGAATGCCATTTGGCTATGGAAGTGCGCTGCACTGATTGGCTTAAACTGCATTTTCTTATTAGAATTATATTTAAAGGTTAGAATTTATTATATAAATAATTTTAATAAAAGTATATTTTTGGAATACAAAAGGCAAACTTTTTAAATGTTAAATATTCAAAGCTGAAATGTGTGTGTGTTTTATTAACAATTCAAAAATCAATCAATTGTATTTATTAAGTTTATTTTTAAAAGGGAAAATACATTATCAGTTTTGTCAAGCACGGCTATTAAATTTAAAGAAACCTAAGAATTTTGGCAAAATAGGATATTCACGCTATTATATCATTGGCGTGATTATTTAGAACAAATTACTTTTAATTTTAATTCGCAATATTAACAACGCACTAAAAGACGCACTAAAAACTACTGATGTTTGGGTTTTCCCGATAAATGTGATTACGGCCGGTGTAATTCTTCATGATTTTTATTATTTTGTTATTTTTTCATAACTTTCAAACACATATAAAATGCTTAAAATAGTTCCTTTAAATGTATTTGGAATTTATAATAATTATATTTAAACTTTTACTAAAATAAAAGCGGATTTAAAATAGTTATATATATATATATGCGAATTAAAGTTGGAGAATTTAAAAAATTTTACAAGGGAATAACTCTCGTCAAACAGTTTTACTTTCCCCAGATATGAATCGAAATAAAAAATAAGGTAAGAACTCATGTTTACATTCATGTTAGACAAGGATGTTGGCCCCGGGCGGTAATAACCCTAGCTACGCCACTGCTTAGTAGTAAAATAAGTGGAGAAAAGTCTATTCTATCCATCCATCTATCCTTGTGGCGCTTCAGGCCATGTAGGTCTTTGGCCTGCCTCACCACTTCCTTGCACTCAGACCTAACTTAACTAATGCCTCTCTTTTCCATGCTTGGACTTTCAACTGCTGTAGATCATTTTCCACATGATCTATCCACCTAAGCCTAGGTCTGCCTTTGAGCCTTTTTCCTCTGGGGTATTGGTGATGCACCTTCTTTGTTCCTCTGTCATTTTGGCATTCTCTCTAGGTGTCCTGCCCAGCGTAGCCTGCCTCTTTTTATTTCTGCTACTATCGTGGGATCCTGATATAGACTGTATTACACTCCTGCATAATTCATGGTTGGTTCGTATTCTCCATCCATATTCATCCTGAGAACTTTCCTCTTCCATGTGATTAATAGGTTTTCTGCTGTTTTTGTTAGGGTCCAGGTTTCACTTGCATATGTCACAACTGGTCTGATCACAGTTTTATAAATAGTTTTCTTTGTTTCTCTTGTAATGTTTTTACTTTTGAGTATTTTCTGAATACTGAAGTATGCCCTGTTTCCGGCTGATATTCTTTCTTTTATTTCTGTTAGTAATTCGTTTCTTTCATTTAACAAGGATCCTAGGTATTTGTATTGATTTACTTTTTCAAAAGTCTGGTTTCTAATTTTAATTGCTTCATCTGTTTGTTCTTCTCTTATCATGGTCATGTATTTTGTTTTTTGGTTGTTAACTTCCAGCCCAGCTTGTAGAGATGTGTCTTCTAATTCAATAAAGGATTTTGATATGTCTTTAATACTTTTCCCCAGAAGTGCTATGTCATCAGCATTTGCAAGATACTGAAGTGGTTGGTTGTAGAGTGTGCCCGTTGGTTGTGGGTTTTGAGTTTCCCTCAGAAAGTATCCTGTTATCGTTCCTCGGGTGTCAATGTGGTTTCTGTCATTCACTTTCTTTGCCTCCAGAGTTTTGGCATATCGTGCAGAGAATCAAACTATTGGGTCAGTAAACAATGGAATTTGTAAAGGTATTTTAGAGCTGTTGAGTGAATTAGATCCTTTTTTGTAAGAGCATCTCAAACTATATGGAAAGTGGAACACATCATATCTGTCGGCAAATATTTATGAAGAATTTATTGATCTAATGGGGCAAAATGTTGTTTGTGCTATTTTTGAAGAAATTAAAAAGTCAAAGTATTATTCAATTAAGTTATGATTCCAGTTCAGACATTTCACATATTGATCAACTGACATTTACGATCCGGTACATTCGAGAATGTAATCCTGTGGAGCATTTCATCAAGTTTATTCCCATATTTTCCCATGGAGCAAAGGATCTAGCTGACACTTTTTTGGGGTTTCCTGAATGAGAACAAAGTTCTGCCATCAAACTGCTGTGGTCAATCATATGAAAATGCTTCAAATATGTCTGGACGTTACACTGGATTGCAAGCAAGTCAACTGAACGAGTTTGCCGTGTATGTCCCTTGTGCTGGACACAGCCTGAACTTTGTGGACTTAAAAACAGCAGAGTGTTGCCTACAAGTTGGAAAATTCTGTGACTTTGTTAAGCGCCTATATAACTTTTTCTCCGCTTCTTCACACCGATGGAATGTTCTGGTATCTTCGTTAGGAAAATCTCTTGCTATCATAAAGAGTCTGTCTCATACAAGGTGGCCGGCACATTTTGATGATGTCTATGCTCTGCATAAAGGTTTTGAAAAAATTCAAGATGCCCTGGATTCTTAATCTACTGCCACTGATCAGGAAGTGAATACAGGGCGTGAGGCAGAAGGACTAAGTAAGAAAATGGAGAAACTGTAAACGACATTATGGAAAGAGTGAACAAAACAAGTTACGGTCATGCAGTCAAAAGATGCTGACATACAGGTAGCCATAAAATTTCTTAAGTCTCTGAAATCTTATCTTCAAGAAATTTGATACAAATTTAGTACGGTAACTATGAACGTAAGGTCAAGAGAAGGTGTCCAGAATTGGAGTACCTATAGTGATGGTAAGAAACGGAAATGAAATCGAAGTGTCCGTCTTAGTATATGATGGACCAGAAGAATGAAGAAGTAACAGATCTCTCTAAATATGATAAAAGTGAAAAGTTCACAATCGAAATTTTTCACAAGGTGCACAAGCTTATTCTTGGATTGAAAATCTGTTTTCCTTCTTTACCAAAATAGAATAAAATGTGGGAAGATCTAGGTAATTTGTATCACATAGACCTTAATAAGGATGACCTATTACATGAATGCAAGCATCTCAAGAACTACCTGGTTCTGGATGAAAATTGTGACTCACTACTTTGTCTGAACAAATAATTGCAGACAACTTGAAATTTGTATTTCCTAATGTTGAAATTACACTCATGTTCATTATGATAACCAACTGTACAGGGGAACATTCATTTTCAAGATTGAAGCTTATAAAGAATCAGCTTCGCGGTACAATGGGACAAAAATGTTTGAACTGGCTTTCACTTATGTGCATGGAAAATGACATCTTTTGACCATTGACTTTAAACCAATAATAAACGATTCTCTGCAAAAAAAATTAAGCAAACCATCTGTCTGTTAATAATAACTTATTATCTTCTGTGATTATTTATAGTTTATTTCTGATGATGTTGAATGTTTTTCTGATAATGTTGAATGATTTTGTTAGTTTTTTTGTAGGTATCAAAAATTGAATTCATCGAAGTTTAACTTTATTGAATGTTTATTTTTATTCCGCTTGGTGAGTTGGTGGGGAGCAGGAACTGTTTGTTTGCGCCCCCCCCCCCCTCCCCCGTTTGAGCTTGGGGCAAGTGCCCCCCTTCGCCTCACGGCAGAGGTGTTTTGTGTTATTAGGGGGCCCAGTGCATTGCTGTGCTCAGGGCCCCCCCTATTTTATTTTTATTCCGCTTGGTGAGTTGGTGGGGAGCAGGAACTGTTTGTTTGCGCCCCCCTCCCCCTCCCCCGTTTGAGCTTGGGGCAAGTGCCCCCCTTCGCCTCACGGCAGAGGTGTTTTGTGTTATTAGGGGGCCCAGTGCATTGCTGTGCTCAGGGCCCCCCCTATGTTGTTACGACGGCAGTCTCAACAGAGTCATCGCCTATATACCCAAAATGTAAATCAGAGAGAGGAACGGTCCTGCACTGACCACTAATTTAACACCCGTTCTGTGACACTTTTTAGCTTATTTTAATAACTCTTTCTATTATACTATGGGGAGGGGGTGGTGTGTGTGTGTGTCATTCAATCAGCATGACAGTGGTGATTCATGCTAATGGGGGGCACTCTACCTGGGCAAACACCAGAGTGGTGCCATAATTGTATTGAGACTTAAAGAATAAATTAAACGATAAAATCCTGTGTACTTTACAAAGACAAGGGCGCCAAAATCATCTTTTTGCTGGTCCACCCCGAGCAACACGTTTTTCTATAAATTGAAGGGCGCTATTTTCAGGTTTGGCCCTGGACCCACTTTTCTTCAGCAATGCCCTGGTCATGATGCTCTATCAGTTTTTATTAGCAATGGCATCCCTTGAAGATCTACAGCTGAAGCTGATTTGATCATTCTTTTATCTTAACAGGTCACATCAACAATTTGTATAATACATGTTTCTGGAAATTGGTCCAGGAGAAAGGCCTGACACCAGCACAGTCGCAAGAGCGATTGAAGGTAAATCTTTGAAACTGTGAATATTAAAGCCAAAAAATTTTGTTCTAAGTTCATACTTTCTTTTAAATTAAATGCATTAGGAAAATTTGATTATCATCTTTTTTTTTTTACATTTTTTTAATTTTTAGGGCACCTTATCCAGTGATAAAAATGAACTCCTCTTCTCAGAGTTTAAAACAAACTATAACAATCTGCCAGAGTTGTATAGGAAAGGTACAGTCATCATCAGGCTCCAGGTACGTTGAGCTTGCCTTATATTATTGGGGACTCACAAAGCCATATTTTTTTTAAAAAGTCACATGTACTATTTCCAGAGGTTAACATTAACAGAGTTATTCCTCTGAAGGAATCCCAAGAAATTGAGAAATTAATGTCCTTTTCAAAAATTTAATCTATTACAATTTGCTAATTGTGCTTTATTATGGAACAATGGTTTGGTCAGCACCAAATTCAATGACAGTAGATACTTTTTTTTTTTTAATGTTGCATGCTTTTCATTAAGCTCCCAAATGGCTGAATTTATGGGACAAAAAAATAGAAACATGGCAGTGTGCAATTAGACCTTGATTTTTTCTTATTTCTGGGCTCTGTGCTAAGTTTATCAACTGAAATTTTTTAACTTAGATATAAGAGAGAATATCAAAGACGCTTTTGACTTAATGATTACTCTAAAGTTTAATGTGATACTTAATAATTTAGCATAGATTTGAAAAAACAAGTAGAATAATAATATGACTTTTAACATTAGGTGTTGATGGGGCTGGGAGTTTAATTAATTTTTTTAATCTCTTTCTAGTCATAGCTTTTTTTTTCTGTTTTTATCTTCAGCTTGTCTTCTTATTTAACTTTATGAAAAAATTTAAAAAGTTTGTGTTATTTCAGGATTCCAAAATTCTAGCTCAAAACAACAGAGAGGATGAAAATTCCAAGACCCCCCCAGTTAAGTGGAAATCTTCCAGCATGGTTTTTCATACTGATATAATCGGCAAATCATTTTGGGAAGAACATCATTACATATTGAATAAAAAATTATGATCAACCTAGAAAATTATGTTCAACAATATATCTTATTTTGAAATCTTTAAGACTGAGGTTGGATTTTCAATCTATATAATTTATAAAAGATGCATGATATTCAAAACTCATGTTTCATGTATTCATTGTCCAGCAATGTCCAGACAGTTTACTTTTTAAAAGTTATTAGAATGTTTGGACATAAATTATTCCATATTGAATGCAACTTATAGTTTTATTTAATATGTATTAATGGGTAATTTATAAATATTTATGACATTAAACAAATATTTAAATGCATTTGTTTTTCATTAATTTTATCTTCATCGTCAAAAGCTCAGAGTTCACACAATAAAAAACAATATTTGTTGGTATAACATTTGTTTATATATGTGCAAGTTATTTTAACTTGTTAACAAGAATACAAGGTCATAAATATCCCAGGGTGCATGGACTAATTTAAGTAGTAGCATCCATTTTACATAGGGTTTGAATATTAATAATGAAAGACAGTACATTCTGAGTGAAGGTGGGCTCAAATAATATCAAGTCATATTCAAAAGCATTTTTTTTAGCAGCAGCAGAATTTTCTCTTTCCCAAAATTTATGGAAATTTTTAAAAAAGATTCTTACACCTCTAGAAGATGCAAACTAGGTGAATTTAAAAATAAGGATAATAATTTATATGTTTAAAATGCATATTTATTGTAATCAAATTAATTATATTTTACTTCTACATTCTTTATTTTGATGATATAAAAGTGATAATACATCATTTCAAAAGCAGTGTTATTAATAGTTAACAGTATTATGACTATATTTACAGCTCATGAAGACTGTAGCACAAATGAACCAACTTACTGTATTATGTTGTGCTAATAAGTCTGAAGTTGGACAGTTATTTTGATGTCTTGTCCGCTTGTCCGCAAAAGTCCCCATTTATAAGGGAATGAGAAATAACTTTGGTATTGCATATTAACTTAATTGGTCATGGCTTTTTTTATCATCCTTCAAACATATCTTATTAACAACAATTCAGTTGACATGACAAAGCAGCAATGGCTGACTGCAAGATTCCATTATGTACAAAAATCCACTGCATAATTTATTATCACATTATAGGTATCAAATGTTGGAGAAGCTCAAAACATCCACTCTTCAGTTACAATTCAAATAACTCAAAAGATCAAGTGATCAAGCATATATGTTTTTAACCATGTAAAACCAAGATCAATAAGGACTAGAAAAATTTAATGAGTATACTTTCTGTGGTAGATATTAACTTCCCACCTTGACAATATTGAACTTATAACACATGGTTTCAAGTATACAAGTTTTGTTGTTCTTTTTCTAGAAAGCTTTTACATAAAAAGTGAATCCACACATTTTTACACCAGAGTATTACAAAAACAGGTCTAAAAAATGTTAGTGTATATTAAGATTTTTTTCATAGACTTGGGAACTTGATTCAGTCTTCTTTCTTATTGTTTAAAAAAAAAAGGTTCTGCTCTTCATGTTTCATAAGGCAAGCTGCAATCAGCAACATTGTGCTGTGGTCACATCTTAACCTACGAACTGTGGCATAGATCATTCTGTAGTGTGGGAGCTTTTCAGAGCTTTTTGAGTGCCTTTTGAAATAGCATTAAATGACATACAAATATTGATACAAGACCCCAATAAGTATATATTTTTAGAAAGGTAAATGGGGATAAAGTTGGCTATATTGCCCACTCAGTAAAAAAGAATTTGTTAAGTATCGACCTTGGAGTGCTCAAGATAAAAAAAAATCAACAAAATGTCTTGCTTTCAAGTGCTCATAACATCATTAATTTGTATAGATTCCATTTAAATACTAATATAAAAATGTGGTAGACAATTCATTTATCTTTCAGAAAATGTATAGTTTGCTAAAGCCTCGATTACAATTAAGCCTCTGAAAGCAATTTTAGTAATTTTAGGTCATTTATTACCGGTACTGAAAAAAAAGAAAGAAACTGGGACCACAGCTAAAACCAAGTACAACATACAAAATCTCAGACAAAAAAGTTATTATTGACAAGTAAACATTTAAAAAGGAACCGTGGAACTGATTTGGGTTGTGTAACTATAAAATTTATTAGTTCTGATCTAAATTCAGTCAGTCCTTGCCCAACTTCCGGGCCTGGCTCAAAGTCTAACAGTAGGCCAAATTCAGTATCACTGGGACTAGTATCAGATTCAATAGAACTAGAAGAATCCGAACTGAGATGGTCATGGAGAATGTTAAAATCATCATCAGTATCACTTAAATCCTCTCCTAAAAAACTTTCAAATATATTTCTATTAGTATTAGTTCTTGTACTGAAAGCACAGCCAACAGTTCATGTCAAAACTTGGATAAATTCTTCGGGGGGCCAAAAATAATTTTAATTTATAATCACACTGTTCCGGGACTCATGCAACACCATTTTCCAACACTTTCAGCTGTTTCAATACTGTCTCAATAAGTTTCTTTTTGTCTCTTTCATTTTTCTTTAATGAAGTGAACAAATTATTTTTCTTCTTGTCACCATTGTTGAGCCTGAAGAAAAAAAAAATATTTGCTCAATCCAGTATTAATTTTCATAAATGTTATTTAGAGAATAACATAATATTTATTCTAATAGTAAACTTCATACATATGACTCAGTATTTTAGAAATATCAATAATTATTTCAATAAAGCTGACATAAAATAGGTAAACCATTTTCTGAGGAGTCCTCAAAATGAACAAGTTGTAGCAGTTTATTTTACTAGAATGTATCTGTCTGACAGTAGCCTACATAAAGGTGAATTCATTCAATAATAAGAGAACAGGTAATTACAACTTACTTTTCTAATAAACTGACAGCAGTATGCCTGGGTACTCGCAGATAGCGAGAAGTTTGCTTGCCAAAGTCTGCCAGATAAACTGACCAATCCCAATTAGTAAAAAGATCTAACAACTGGGGGAAATTTAAAAAAAAACAACAAATAAGTGTTAGGGTTTTTTTTTCAAGTCTTCCTTGACAACAAATATTTAATTTTAATCCACTGTTGTCACAAACCATAAAACGGTAGCAGTCATAATTCAGGTTCATCATGCTGTGGCTTAATTAACAAGAAAAATAATTTCAGTGACATTCCTTCTCATTTTGTCATCTTAAATGTGTCATTTCTGTTTGTTCCAAATGTGTCAAAGTCACTTAGTATCTGATACTAATTACTAGGAAAGTTATCTGTATCTAAACATCACTGTTGTAAACACTTAGGAATGTGTACAAAGCTAAAGGGAGATTATTCATGAATATTGGTATGCGTAATATGTGAATATAAAGGTTATATACGTCGACTCTGGGCTTCAGGTGGATGCAACGAGTTTAAGTAGCCTTAAAATGTAAAGGTACCTGTCTAAGATCTGTGAAAGCCATCTGAAGTGTTCCATCACTTGAGTCTGGCACTGGTTCTGAGACAGCAAACACTAAAAAAAAAATGAAGGAAACTTGAATGTTAAGCATTTTGTAATGAGTAAGACAGTAGCACAAATATTTTACATACAGCAAGGCCATTTTACACAGTGCTTATATTCACATGAGCTTCAAGTATTCACAGTGCATGTAATTAGTAAATGATCAGCTACAGATAGTTTACTCTGTTACTGTTAATAGTTAATGAGATACAAATATATTTCTGAAAATTTCCCCTAAAACTCACAAATATGTTTCTGAAAATTTCCCCTAAAACGCATGGTTGTTCATTATCGAATCAGTAAAGCACTTAAAGGTAGCATTTTCTGTATTATTTAAAATCCATCAGTGAGTCAATTCAGTTAAAAATGTTATGACATGATGGTATTAAAAAAAATTATTGATATTTTAAGACTTGTTTTTGATTCAAGTTTCTGAATGGACATTATGGAAATAACAAATATAGATATCTTACATTCACACTGCATGACATCAAGATTAAACTGTTGAAGTGCACCCATAGACAGCTGTCGAATTTCATTATCTAATAATAAGGCCATCAGACGTGAAGCTATATGCTGGCATGCTGACATACAAGCAGTTTTGGCAACTTTCTCCTGCAAAGATAACCCTTGGATCAATGGGACTTCTGTTATTTGAGATTCGATTGAGACAAACATGATATAAATCACCATGAGAGAAGATTTCAGAAAAGTAGCTTTCAATAATTATAATGCAGAGCATGCACATGTGTAATATTAAGTGTCATTTAAAAGTTTTAAGAAGTGATATGCTGTGTGAACAATTACTGTTCTTATCATGGGACTGACCAAAGGCCAGTTCTGGTAACATTGCTACAAAATGGGAATATGACAAGCTTAATGATTGCACATACTATAATTAAACCTGGATTGTCTCAGCTAAAAGATAAACTATTTTGTCTTTTTAATAATGCCTTAATTTATATATTCTACCTCTTATCAAAAGCTAGGCTTTGTTATATTTATATCTACCATTTGTGCTATTTAACAATGTTTGATTCTAAATAATTCTTTGAAAAATAATGAAATAATTGTAATGTTAGAGGATTGGTACGGTTTTGAGGCTTAGGGCAATTACAAGGAGGGGGGGGGGGGGTTGTGTGTGTTTGAGGAATATTATAATAAGTCCATCCAAGAACAAGCATTTTTTTCAAACAACTATTTTATTTGAATGTGAATAGGCTGACGAACCAGTTGGCCTGAAGTTTAAAAAATTTTTTGAAAAAAAAGGAAATAATTGTAATGTTAGGGGGTGGGTACGGTTTTGAGGCTTAGGGCAATTACAAGGAGGGGGGGGGGGGTTGTGTGTGTTTGAGGAATATTATAATCAGTCCATCCAAGAACAAGCATTTATTTCAAACAACTATTTATTGTGAATGTGAATAGGCTGACGAACCAGTTGGCCTGAAGGTATATAAATAGGCTATCTACAACTTTTACTGCTACTCTATATTTTATAATGTTGGCCAGCTTTTTGAAGTTAGGCTCCAAATGCATTCTGATAAACTCATTTAAAATTTTTACATTAAGTTTCAAACATACTAATAAGTATTTTTTGTTAAATGCATGCAGCAAGAGAGTTCTTTGTCAAGCAATATTTCAGTTACTGTAGTAGATTTCATCACATAACTAATGAGAAACTTTCACTCTACATGATGCCAAATCAAGCAAATAAAATATAGCAGCAAGTTTCTTAATAACTTAATAGCAAATAAGTCCAAATATTTTTTAATAAAACATCTGCGGTACTTTTTATAGTAAGATATTTTGTAAATTTCTATGATAGTATACATTTTATTATAGGTGCTGGCAACAGTTTCTGATAATGATCTGCCAATTATTATTTCATGGTGTTAATCTGTTTATTCATTAATTAAAGACAACTTCTACAGCTATAACATGCTTTTCAGTCATCAGCAAACAGTGCCATGCTATTCTTACTACATATTTAGCCCAATGTGTATGGAAAACCTGTATTGTGACAGAAGAAGAGCATGTCTTTCAGAACATGTTACTAACTTAAATCTTAACAACATTAATCATGAATAATCCCGCAATGATTACACATTTTAATATACTAAAGGTAAAAATTGCCTAATAGCTCATTGATCAAATCAAAAGCAGTATTTTATATTAATTTTTTTAAGGCATTCCGGTTGGCATTTTTAAGTGCATTAAATCTGTAAAGAGGCTTAATTTTTAAACCTGCTGAACTTTTTTATTGTTCAGGTCCAGATAAATTAAGCATTGAATGAGGGAAACTGCCATAAACAGGATATTCAAGTAAAAAAGTGTCACACAATTTTTAAAAAAGGGTGATGATTGGAAAATAAAGTTCCAAGATTTATAGTAAACTAATAGACAAAATGGGGCAAAAAGTAATTTTTATGTTCTTGGGGAAAAAAAAAAATCTGAATGATTGAAATAACAGACCCAACTTACATTCCCTCTTTGAATGCCCTGTCAATAAATCAATCCTGTATATTTTTACCAATTAGCTTTGACAAATATGTTACAAATATAGTCTAGCTCTTCTGCGTAACGTGATCAAGTTCCCGTTATATAAATTGATCAAATTTGTGTTTAGATCAGTTTCCAAAATTTCCTTTAGGTTATCAATAGGTAAAGATATAAACAATTATTTTCAACAAGTATATCTGCTGAGAGTGCTACCAATCAATAAGTCTAAAATCCAACACCTCACCTCCTTATTTAATTAGTGCCACCAGTCACTACTGAGAACCACTAATGTAGTGAATAATATTTTGTAATCAACCGACATTAAGTTTTTTTGTCAATATTAATTTTTGTGCCTTACTAACCAAAAAGTTGCAATTTAATAACTAATCTGTAGAATATCCAAAACAATGTTTGACATACATAATGGTGAGAAGTTATGAGTGCTATGAACAGTGGCGTAGCCACGGTTGGTGTCACCCGGTGTACTAAACTTATGGTTACACACAGCTTTCTTCGTGTTACACAAGACCACAGTATAACAATGACCAGAACAAAAACAAATTATTTGAAGGTCAGGAGGTATATGTATTTAGAACTGTAAAAACAATGGTGGCAATAAAACCCAGCAGTCAAAATATGACTATCATGCTCAAATGTTAAGGTGCGATGCTAGTGACGAATTGGCAAAAATATTAATTTTTTTTGTATTTCTGGGTTTCATTTATATTGGTTTCAAAAATCGTTTTTTTAAATTTAAATAAATTTAAATTAATTATTAAAAGAAATTAAACATTTTTGTAAATAATTTTTTTTGTTAGATCTAACCCTATAAATCAGGCCTGCACAACAAATGGCCACATGCACTTTGCAGCCCACAAAGTAACGAAACATTCTTTGTTAATATTATTTTCTGAATAGCACTCCCCCTGTGCTATTTTCTTTCGGACCGCACATGTTTTTCTGTGCTATTTTCTTTCGGCCCGCAGATGTTTTTCATAAAGTATTATGGTCCGCCTTACATTTTGAGTTGTGCAGCCCTGCTACAAATGGTAAAATTTATTTTTCATATTTTTTATTTTTGGCGATATGATTGAAAAACTTAAAAATCTCCTGACCAGATCTTATTTGGCATCAATGGAAAATTTTATTTCTCAGAATTTAGATATCTATAACTTCCTGTCACTTACGAAAGTTACAGAACACTTCAATCGGGGTTGAATCATGGTCAAAACAGGGGGTTTTTCTGACATAAATATAGGGTCACCTAATTTCTGACACATCAACATTGAATTTTTATCAATGTACGCATTTGGATTGGTTACATGTGTGGAAAATGTACGTGTGATTGGTTATCTTTTTATGAAATTCGGTTAGACAAGTAGTGTGTGCTCTGTAAATATGCAATTTTTCAATTTGGTGTCACCCCCTGAGATGATGTCACCCAGTGTGGTCCGCATCCCCTAGCTACGCCACTGCCTATAAAGTTAGTAAGAAAATAAACAGATCACGTAATTTTCATGAAGAAAGCAGATGGCCTTACAAGATGGTGTAAAGAAGAAAATATTTGATGAGGATGTTATAAATTAAAAGCATTAAATAAATGTCATAAGAAAAAAAAGATCTTTACTGGTAAAAGCAGACCTGTTTACCCTCAAACTCCTAAAATCATACAATATCCCAACAAAATCATACAATACAGTATCTCTAATAGATAAATAATAAACAAAAATTATGTATGTATACAAATCGTTAAAACAGGTCTGTAAAAGTTATCAGGCACCTAACCTGATACAATAAATTAGTTGTGTTTGTGAAATTCAGGATAAAGATTTTTATCAGTGTTTGGAAAACAAATCCTGTTTATGCAGTTAACTAAGTTAATACATAGCATTTAAAAATTTTAAAAAAGCTGTTCAAGAAGATCATTTGCCCCATTTGCTTTAAATTTGAGTGCCAGTTTCATAGTTTACCCAATTATTTCTTAAATTTCAGAAAACATGACAATGATTTTAAAATACTTGTATTTATTTATATTGTGTTAGGTACCTCACACCTTCACAATTATGGTGCACAATGATTTTGGATAAATTGTTCAGTTTTTTTGTTTTGCTAAAAGTTGAGGTTCTTATTAAATGCTTATTTGACCAAGTGTTAGATTTCAGTCCAACTTTGTTAAAAGTTACATATTACTATTTCAAGCTGAATCATTAGTATCACATTCTCTTTTTAAATCTAAAATAATTGTATGGTTTCAGTGACATAATTTTTACCCCCATTTGAATATAGGATAGCATTAAGCTAAGCTGAGTGAGAGAGCCGCTGTGAAATTATTCAGTGAGGGGTAAATCACTACCCAGCAGGGCACTAGAGACCATTGGCAGATATGCAAATAACTATGTGTACACTTACAGGCAAGTTGGTGAAAGACATAAAGGTGCTCTGTAGGAATGCTACAAGATCCATGAGGTAACTACTAGCTTGTCCACGGGATTCAGAGATTACCCAATCATAGGAAGCTGTACAGAATAAAATTAAATAGAAACAAATGGTACTAGCATTAGAGAAATGTGAAAAGAAAGTGTTTTTAAATGGCATTTTTATGTGATATTTTCTTTTTTAATGAATTGCTCAAGCATGTTCTTAATACATCTCCAATAAATACTTCAATACTTGTATTAATTGAGCCCTCTATTCATCTCTTTTAATCTTAGCCTTAGACACTTCTTTGTTATCTCTTTGTCTTTATGACTAAGCCAGACCTGTTTACCCAGGAACTCTAAAAATAGTACAATTCCATCTCAAAATAGTACAATACTGTCTCAGAATAATACAATACTGAACAAAATAGTAAACTGGCTAGCAATAAAGGGGGCACACATTTTATAAATAAATTATAATTCATCTTGTCTATTGTCTGCATTTAACTCAAAATATTCAGCCCACCTCTCCAGTACTTTATAATTTTGGTTAATAAATTCTCCATCCTGGCTCTCACACTTTTGCGGTCTGGCTTGGTATCCATTCTTTTCATCTTTTATCTATATGTACATTCCTCTTGATAACTTAATTAATAAGTCTTCTACTTTTATTTCTTTTAGCTTAGTTTTTTCCCCATTCCCTCTTTTTCTTCCTGCAAATTTTTAAGGCTTTCCTACTTCTGGCTTATGTATCATGTTTCTTCATGCTTTGTTCCTTTCTTAGACAGTCTCTCCGCATTCATTATCAAACCAGCCTACTCCTACTAGTTTCTCTGCTGATCTTTTCATTGCCTTTTTATCCTATTCCACTGTTCCCAGAGCCTATAAAATATCCCATTTATTTTGTTTTCCTTCTTTATTTCCTCCTGTGATGTGTTTGTTGTGCTTGTACTTCATTTTGGTAAGCTTTTGCAGTTTGTGGGTCTTAGTTAAGTTTTTGCTAACCAAATCGTATTTCTCTTTGATTTTGGCCATTGTGAATTATGCTTATCCTCTGCTCATAACTCATATTTAATCCTAACAAGTAGATGGTCAGAATCTGCATCTGCTCCTCGATAGATTCTTACATCTAGCATATCTGATCCATGTCTCCAATCGATTAGAACATGGTCAATTTGGTTGTAGGTAATTCCATCTAGTAAGTTCCAGGTAACTTTATGTATATTTTTGTGTGGAAACTTGGTGCTGTTATCTGACATCCCTTTTCCTGAAGCAAAGTTGGATCCCATTGTCATTGGATTCTTTATGCAGACTGTCATAGCCAATAGTTGGCATGAACACTTTTCCTATTTTGGCAGTAAAGTCTCCAATCACTATTTTAATATCATGTCATGGTGGCTCTTTGTAGATCTTTTCCAGTGTATCATACAAGGATTCTTTTTCCTGACCTTCTGTAACTTCGGTGGGAGCATGAATATTTATAAATGTTACATTAAACATTTTTCCTCGCACGCACAAAGAGCACAATCTTTCATTCTCTGGTTTGAAGTCTATGTCTGTACTGACTGCTTCTTTTTTCACGGCAAATCCTGTTCCTTCAAGTGTTAATGCTAATGCCACTATAAAATATGGTGCAGTCTTTTGTTTTGATGATGTCTGCCTTTTTCCATCAAATTTCTTGCAATGCAGCAATATGTTATTATTTAATAAGTGATTTACTAAACAGTCTAAACAGACTTACTACATTCCAGGTCGCAATCCAAAAATCATGTCAATATCCAGGCACAGGTCAATTTCCATTGGTATCAGTACGGGTTTTATTCTGTTGATTGGTTTTCGTTTAGCTGGAAGGGGGAAAGGGGGGGGGGGGCCTGCCCCTTACAGCTCTCTAGGTATTTGCCTTAATTTTTAGGTAAAGTTCCCTTGCCTTTACGGATCCCTACACTTCTTACAAGGCAGTAGATTCTGGTTTTGGTCCGACTCCGGGTATTTTATCTCCACGGTAACCTCCATATCTGGTGGTCTTTCCCCTATCCGCCACCTGGGTAGGCGTTCGATGGAAGACCAGTTTTTCCTCACGAATACAGTATCTTAAATCTTAATTGTAAATAAATAAACATACAGTAGTATATAATGCATACAATAACTACTCACATCACTTGACTAGTGGGATCGAGTTATGCTTACATCAAAATAGATAACTTCTTAAAGTAGATGACTGACATATGCATTGCTATCTGCGTTATCTTTGTTTTGCAAATGTACATAGATATCAATCAATATTTAGGTGAACGTGCAGATCACATTATCACAGTCTGTCACTGGTAAAAATAAAGTTAATGATGAAATTTAATGTGGTTCAAACTCGAAGTCAAATCAAAAGCTGTAGATGGTTGAAGGAAGAGGTGGTAATAAAAATCGTACAGCTGTTTTGTGTGTTATAAAAACAGATTTAAAGCCCCCGCCCGCCCCCCTCCCAGAGCCTACACTGGACCACCTCCAACCTGTCGATGCACTTCTGGGTAAATGGGTCCCAGACTGAAGATGCATAATCTAAAAGTGGCCGGACAAAGGCTTTATAGGCTCTTTCACTCTTTCACACTGGAGTTGCCGATCTTTAGATTTCACCTTAAGAATCCTAGGGTCTTGTTAGCTGGGTTGTACACATTGTTAATATGCTCGTCCCAGTGGAACTCTATTTGAATGACAACATAGAGGTACCTTACGGAAGAAACTGGCTCAAGTATATGGCCATGTACTTCGTAATGGTGGTGTTTAGGAATACAACTTCTAGAGACTGACAGTGTCTGGCACTTGGCAGGATGAAATTCTATGTCCCAGCTCATCTCCTACTCAGCTAACCGATTGAGATCCTGTTGTAGCTGGTTCTGGTCAAATCTGTTGGTGATTGTCCTATACACCGCCATGTCATCTGCAAACAGTCTTGCTTGGGATGTCAGTTTCTCGGGTAAGTCATTGAAGGAGAAGCTTGTAATGTCCACCACTACTGCCTGACATCGGTTGCTGAGGAAGCTAGAGATTCATGTTTCAGTAGTGCCTTGGATCCCATATTTCTAAAGTTTGTGTAAAAGTAAAAGCCAACTATGATTTACACAGTCAAATGCCTTTGAGAAGTCCATCACCATCATGTCGGTTTGCTTGCTGCCAGATTGGTCATCAAGTCTTCTAAAAATTCAAGGAGCTGGATCTCACATGATCTTTTGACTCGTAAGCCATGCTGACAGTCATTGAGTATATTTTGGCTTTCAAGACGCTTCATGACTGCGCTCACGATTATGTGCTCCAATAGTGTGCATACCACGCTGGTGAGATATATCGGACGATAGTTGGCAGGGTCAGAATGCTCCCCTTTCTTGTAGATTGGAGTGACATGCCCTGTTCTCCAGTCTGCTGGAACACTGAATGTGCACAGCGATGATTGGAAGAGGATTGTCAGTGCAGGAGCGATTTCATTGGCCAATTCTTTGAGCACTCGTGGTTTGATGTTGTCAGGACCACATGCTTTGTAGGGACTAATGGTTTTGAGGAGGGCAAGCACATCCTGCCCTGAAATCTGGATAGCTTCCATGATGGGATAGGCTCTGTTCATCATGTTGATCTTCAGGCCTCCGATACTCTCTACCTTCACCAAAGACCAACTGGAACTGTTGATTGAGTATGTCCAATTGTGCTTTTGGGTTGTCATAAGAAATAATTATATCATAAATTCAGACCTGCCAACTGGCCAAGAAAAAAATCTTTAGGGGCGCGCGCACTCAAGGGGGTTTAAGATCTGCAAAGTCATGCACATGCCTTTTTTAGTAAATAAAGAAATATAAAGTTACCTCCATTGTCTCTGAAGAGTCCACTGACTAGAAATGTTTATATACTGGTACAGATATATAGTACAGGACAGAATATCCATTTTATTTACATATGAGTTCAGTTTTCCGGCATAATGCTAATTCCTAGGGGCCTTTTTGAACTTGTCCAACAGCTCTTTCGACAACTGAAGGTTAGCATTGCAACTGACTTAATTACAAGCAAGTAATAAAGAGTACCCGCTTTCATGCTTGCCCTTGTTTCATTGTAATTTTTCTTTACAATCTTCTAGAAATCTGCGAGTCTGGAAACATTTATTTGACTCTGACATTAAAACGACCGGAATTGGCTAGACAAATATTTCCTTCAATAAGAAAGGTGGTAAATAAAACGATCTGATCATCCGATTTCTTAGCAAAGAAATTATTAATTAGACATGGATTACTTTTAGCTGCAGTTGTATGTTGTGTTTTTTTGGTTTTTTTTTTATTTTTTATGTTTATTAATATCATTGTACCCACCACTTTCAATAGATTTTACCATTTAAATAAGAAAAGCTTTAACAAAAAAAGTCTGAATTATTTTTTAGCCGATCGAATCAATTGATGATTGAAGAATGATTTGGAGATCGCGGTTCGCTTTGATAAAAACAAGTCAGTGTACACGTCAGGCAACCGGACAAATACTGCGGGAGATATTCATCCGGTGGGCATGCCACTCTTTATAAAAAACATTGTCACTTTTTAACCAATTGTTCATTGTATATACCAGCAATG
The DNA here is from genome assembly GCA_964033795.1 of Lymnaea stagnalis. NCBI lineage: Eukaryota > Metazoa > Mollusca > Gastropoda > Lymnaeidae > Lymnaea > Lymnaea stagnalis. Next base: position 125,767 of record CAXITT010000687.1, on the reverse strand, counting down.
GTATTAATATTTCTTTTGTAGAATTGATCCTATTTCTTTTTCATGTAAATGTTCAGACTATCTTGAATTTGTTGAAATAGAGTGCTGTAAACTCTGATCGACATTTATCGGTCACATGACAAGGCTGACTGACAAATATCTCGCACAACTTTGTTATGCTGGTCACTTGATTTGGTCAAATATATAGTAGCCTCGAGAATTTATGCACTCATTCGTCCGGTCGCCGGACATACAGACACTTCATAAAAACAAATGCAACTCTGCCTGATTCCTGTCGTACCTGATTTTTGTTTTTGATTTTGAGGGTTGCTTTTGGGTTTTAATGACTGGTGAAAAATTATTAAGTTCGAAAAATGGGAATTTTAAGGGGTTTGTCGGAAGGTTGGAATGAGGGGTAAAAAATCTGCATGATTCCGACAAAATCGGAAGGGTTAGCAGGTCTGTAAATTACATCACACAGCACCAAAGCAATCAAACGTGAGGAGGGGCCATCTATATGGCATGTACACAAAAAAAGTCAAATTCCCCCCCCCCCCCTCACCCAACAAAGAAGCGAAAAAATCCAACATTCTTTATATAATTAAGATGTTATACTAAAAAAAATGTGACATAAGTTTTTATTGCTGCTTATATCCCAGAATATAAGCTGCATCACCCTGGGTGCTCTTTGTCCTAGGGCAGGGCCATGAGAATTAGGCGAAGAGCAGCGGCGTCATATCGACTTTAGAAATCGTAGTTCTGACGGGTCTCAGCGTTCAAATCGTAAAAGATATCTCAAAACCGTACTTTGTAAGCCAAAATCGAAAGAGTAAACAGGTCTGCTAAACCTAAGACCAAATTTTGGGTTTCTTTATTTAATATTGAAGATTCTGCACTAATTTTTGTTTATAAAACCTTGAATATGCACTATTTCAAAACTATTGCTAAATATACTTCCCATTTGAATTGAAGATAGAGTTGTTTTTTTATCAGAATTCCATTCATTTCAATGTGATAAATGTTCCTCTAGCTTTCTGTCTGATCTATCTGTATTAGGTGCTTGTTACTAATGCTCAGCAATGAATTTGCCAAATCCTACGTATTAACTCCATACTGATGTTTTGGTTTTTATTTTTAATCAATTTACCTAGATCTAAGAATTCATCAATCTTCAAGTTAAGCTGCTCATAAATCTGTTGTTCGGCATCACTACGTGCATCCTTAAACATTGATGACCCATGTAGTCTGGCTATGTGAACACTGTCTTTCTCAGCACTAAAAAAGCAAATTTACATAGATGAACAACGCATAAAAACTTCAATTTTATCAATGCTTTGCCCATGTTACAATAAATTTAACCTAAAATACCTCATTCCTAAGACACAACAGAAGTATATTCAATGAACCCACATCCCTAATCTGATCGGTCAATGATAACCCCCAATATTTAAGAGTTTTAGAACAAAAGTATTTCATAACACTAAGAAAAAGCATAAATAAAATTTCCTCAATAACAACATATTGCAGCTATATTCAACAATTCATACATTCTAATTATTCTGTTAGCTTACCCAGTCAGGCTAGAGATATATTCCTCTAAATATTCACAAGATTTTTCTAAATAGTTCATGTTGATGGAGATCTGTATTAACTGTAAACAAAAAACAGATATTATTAGGACAGGCTTCTGTACAATTCACAAAATGCTTAAGGTATTGGCAATTCTTTTTGCCCTATACAACACAAACAATTAAACATGGGCAGCAACACATACGGACCTTGTCAGTAATTACTCTCACGGTAATTACTCTCACACGGCGTCAAGTGGAAACATAAGAACCTATGAGAAGAGTCTGGGAAAATCAACATCTAGGACCACATCCCTTTTGTAAGAGCAGACACAGGCATGCAATCAGATAGTCCTATTCATTGGCAAAGGTACCCCATGAGAGGTGTGGACTAAGCCAGTGTGGGAATTCTCCACCCACAAAAACTACACAAAGTCCTCACACCTTGGTCTGCATGGACATTTCTCATTAACTAACCAACAGCCTCTGCATTCCATTGCCTTTAATTTATAACTATACTGTCACTCTCACACTAGCCTTGTTCTGGTGTAATCTGATACAATACAACAGGGGGTTAGTGTCCAGTCTTCCCACCTGTGAGAATTCTCCTCTCACCTGCACTACCTAAGTTGGGGTTTTACACATTCTCCACAATACTAGCAACAGCTTTCCTTCTTTTAAAGATTGATAAACCCTGACAAAATTATGAGGAGGTAAGGAGGAAAAGGAGAGGGTGGGAAACAACCCATAAAGAACAGTGAGGACCATAGTATGAATTTATAGGTTTTTTAAAAAATATAATGTACTTCATTTTCCCTTATAAAAATAATTTTTTTAAAGGGAAACTATCATACAATGGAGAAGGATGGAATATGTATGCTTTAGCCTTCCCATAGGCATTGTCAATTTTATGACATCTCTCTCATAATAGTTATAATGCGATTTAAAATTTAAATATTTATGAACTAGTGAAAGTGAACATAAATCTGTAATTTTTCAAAGTAAAAGTATACGTGGAAAAAAGAGCAAGTAATTAAGATGGAGCTTCAAAATAAATCATGTCATTAACTCATTCCCTGCGGCAGTGCTACTTCCGTACTTAATTAATATGCATAAGAAAGGGAAGTAACTCTGTTTTGCAGTTCATTTACATTTGTAAAATATTTATTTAAGCTACAAAATATTATTTAACTCGATCTCTCCGGAATTAATTTCTGCATTCTTACGGAATCATCTATCTTGCATATTTGTTACGCACTACTATGTTATCTCTAAAACATCATAACTTTTTTGTTTTTCATCTGAAAATATTAAGTTTGGTTTGGAATTAAAGGGGAATGCCTGCTCTTTACAGACAATACAGACTTGGGTTTAAAGTTTAATATATAAATGTGATTATGATTTAAGGAAAATAAAAATTTTAAATAAAAAACTCGCCAACTGTTCACAAAACCCTCATTCCAAGGCACACAAAAAGAAATATATACTCCAAAGTGTAACAAAAATGTGTTTTTTTCTGAACTATATGCATATGTGCATCACATTTAATAAAGATCACATTAAAAAAAGAAAAAAATGAAAGACCAGACCATAGTATCCATTGTCACCGCCTCACAAAAAGTGTCAGAAAAAACTAACTATTTCCACTGGAAACCATCTGATGCTATTAGAAAATATTTGCACTGTATCCTTGTATCTACTAACATTTATTATGGTAAATTGAAAATTTACCATAAATTTGGCATATCTTTTCATCTGGGTTAAGCTATGGGAAGCCTGAAAACAATCCATATGGATGTGCCGACTATATACAACAAATGCAACAAAAATGAATAAGGTTTAATAAAAAAATATAACATGAGCAGTGAAAAAATTAACAATGACCAAAAAATCGATTTTCGGCACCTCGGACGAACACATGCTACATATAGACGCACCGTACTAAAACACATAGTTTTAAAGTGAAACAAGATAAAAACTTCCAGTTTTTAAATTGAATCACGCTGAACCACGCCATCGCCCGAAGTCTCGAGGATGCGAGATTTCATTGCTATTTTTAAATAGAAATGAGAGAGGAGTGTGTTTCACTATGCGCCGGGACGCATTTTGATGCATCCGTCGAAACCTCCAAAGGATGCATTTAGTCGCAACCGCCGGGAATGAGTTAATACACACAGATACATACATTTTAAAGTAAAGAACAAAGGAAAGAAAAAAAACTAAGTGAATTTAGAAGAAAAAAACTCACCTGCAGCAAACTGAGGTTTGGTTTTTTAATAAGTTTAGAGAGACATCCTCCAAGAGTTTTAGTCAGCAGTTGATTGGCAGACTTGCGAATCATATCATCTATCTCTGTATGACTGGCAGATTTTAACAAATTAAAATAAAAACCCATGAAACAGTATGCAAAAAGTGGAATAGCAACACTTCTGACTTTGATGACCATGCCATAAGTTTGAAAGTACTTTGGCAACGAGATTACTAATGCAGTTTTGATAAAATTAATTTCTGTGGAGGATTTATAGGAGTCAAGAGTCATATTGTGTAAAGACTCTTGGGCTACAGAAGTTAGCAAAAGGATTTTCATTAAAAGATATTTGATCTAATCGTTTTCTAATCCTTTACCAAAAAATTTATACAATTTGATATATTCCATAATATTTTGATGTATTTCATATGCAAAGGCCAAATCACAATAGTTTAAAGAATGAATAATGACTCACCTCAAATGTAAATCAGCTGAAAATTTTAAACACGCGTTGATGTACTCTTTAACTTGCACATAAATACTAGGCACAAACTGAGAGAAAGGAAATTGTCTTGGATAGCCAGTCTGAGAATATTATGAGATCATCAAGGAATTATTAGAAGTAGTAGCACTAATTAAAAGGTTATGTCTGAGTCAAATCAATTTATATACAGTATTTATGACTATAAAATTCCACTGTAATCTATAACTTATAACTAGATCCACTTGGAAATTGAAATATTTCAAAGTTCACTAAAAAAATAACAACAATGGTAACATATGTTCACTAAATTATAATACATAATAGGAAACACAATAACAAAATTAAAAAGGTGACAGCAAAATGAAAGTAACTAAAGAACCATTCACAATACTTATAATAGCACTTAGCAACAAAGCAAACAACTTGTCAATTTTGTTATTGCTCTAATTTTGACACATTGACATGTGTTTTCGGTTACTCATAATGCTAATGTGGCTTAGATTTTTGTAACACATGCTTTGGTACACAACACTCATGATTTTTGCACACAAGACTGAGTGGAAGAATATCTGAGTAAAGCATTAAGTTAGGGACTTATTTTATTGGCCGGAGTATATTTCATGAGCTTGAAGTGAGAGGTTGAGGACAGACATTTTGAAGAAGGTACATTTTTTTTTTTATTAATCAATGTCTAAAAAGTGATCTTATATAATATACATTTTGGAGATGAATATCCTGTGATGTTGCTGATAGTTTTAAAATTTTCCAAGGATTATTTATTGTGTTTCATGGAAATAAAGTGTAAAATTGGGCTTGACATTTCATTGTGAAGAAGTGGTAGTAAGAGTTGATATGTCCCTTAGTATTTAGATAAATACCATCACTGTGAAACCCACACAAATACAGGATGAAGAGTTAGAATTTTGTTAGACCTCTCCTCACATGCCAATCTCATAAACTGACCAAACCCATGCTCACCCTCTTTCCCCACCCACCGTGTGTATAGAATAAGTTCACAACTTCACAAATTATAGATCTTTCTTTACTCCTATTTGGACAAGCACCTTTTCAATTTTAAGTTTTAAATATATTTATACTTTTCGAAGGACTGGAACAAATTATTACCATATTTTTTAAAAAGAAAGATTCTTACTGTATCCAAATCTGGATCCCTGTATGGAAATTGACTCCCTAAAATTGTGTAGTCCTCTGGATTATCACACATGATTGGTGTATAATTATCTTCAGCAAATATAGCCGTGAACACATCAACCCACTGATCAGACAATATGACACTGTATCTATCTCTGATAAATAAAACATTTTATACATTGGTGAGAAAACATTTCCGTGCACGACCCTATAAATAATAATCAAGAGCAAAGTTCATATAAAAAATTTACGGGTCAACACTTACCTCATTTCCAGTAAAAGTTCTAGCAATCTCCCCACACTAAATCCATAGCCCTGGAGAACGAGAGAGAGAGTAAAAAGTCATGTGAAACCATTGTTTGTTAATACAGATTTCAAATAGTAAAAATTCCAAAGCATTTTAGAATTCAAACAACCTAAACACAATCTAAATTAAAATAGCTGAAAAATTAAAGAAACAAAATTACCTTTAAGGTGTGACAAAAGAGAACTATCAATTTCTTGACCTCTAACATCAAATTTGCTAATTTACAGGATTGCTGAAAATAAAACAGTCACATTTAGAAGAATTTAGAAATGTTTCAAATATAATTTATATTTTAGCTCAGAAATATATTGCCCCCACATTTTTAAGATGACATTTTCATTTATCTCTTTAAATAATCATAACATAATAATGGTGAAATCATATATATAATATAAGCACTGTTGCTTTTAACAGTTGTCAATCATTTATTTATAAATATTTTAAACTTTAAACAGTAAGTTCTTAGTGGGGAAAATAAATAGTTTTAATATTTGCAGAACTAAATATTTATATTAGATATCAAGTTTAAAATGAACATGTTAATTTTTTCCTACACAAGCAAAACAAAATAAAAAATGTATTATTCGTTATAATATATTAGCTTATATCTTTAAATAATATACTTAACATAAGATTCAACATTTCTCTTATAAAACTCAACAGTTATGTTAGTGGTGAAAATTGTATAACAACAAATTATCTATAATCAAGGATGAGGGTTATAAATGATAGCTGCAGTTTTATAACCATGTAATTCCAACAATATATAAACAAAAAAATAATATAGTATAGTAACTATTTTTTTGTGTGTAAAATACAAAATAATTTTATTTGAATAATTATTTTTTGTTTAAAGAGTAAAGGATTAAGGTTTGAATGAATAATTATTTTAAAATTATTCTCCATTACATTTTATATTAAATATTTTTTAAGTGCATAATGCATCAAAACAATTTTTAAAAGGATTAGTTAATGAGAAGCTGATAAATAAATCGTATCGTATGTAAATATTTGGCCATAAACACAATGGACAGAATTAAATAGTGAATTATGAATACAAGCAAGCATGTGTTTAATATATCAAATATATATAAATAAGCAGGGAGTAGTAATTCTTTATAAGGGGGTTGGACCACAATAAAGTTTAAATAGATGAAATATGCCAACAATTTGTAAAAGTTAAACAGTAAAATTTTTACAAAAATTAATTACTAAGTCTAAGCCCTTCACTTTTTATTAAATGGGTACATACGTAAATTTAATTTAAATTCTGGAGGAAAAAAATTCTAGCCAATGCATTAGCTGAAAGTTCTATTTTTATTTTAGTCTTTTTATCAAAGCATAATTCAACTCAAAAAGCATGATCAAGGTTCAAGGAGAATATCCAAGGAAATTTCACATTAGACGAAGCCTAGGACATGGAGACTCACTGTCTTGTATGCTATTTAACCTTACATTAGAGAGAGTTATAAGAAGCATACATATTGACACACAAGGAACAATAACAGGATACTTTCTGAGGGAAACTCAAAACCCACAACCACTGGGCACTCTCTACAATCAACCCCTTCAGTATCTTGCATACGCTGATGGCAAGTATTAAAGACATATCAAAATCCTTTATTGAAGTAAAAACATTACAAAGAAAACTATTTATAGAACTGTAATCGGACCAGTTGTAACATATGCAAACAAAACCTGGACCGTAACAAAAATGGCAGAAAATCTATTAAACACATCAGAGAAAAAATATGAAGCAAAAAAGGATGAATATGGATGGGAATAGCTGGGCATGCATGTTATATTTTTTCAAGTCTCTGCATTGCTTAATGTTTTACAGGTTATTTTGAACCTTACCTCAAGTTTAAATAATTATGATAAATGATTCAGGTTAATTTTGTGAGTTCACATGCAAGTTACTGAGACAATAGCGTCAGATTCTTAGTATGTATCCTTTGAAGACCTGACCCATGGTCTTTACCACCTACTAACATCTTATGGGAGGTGGCAAGGCATTAGGCATGGTAAAACAGGGGTAAAGGTTTGGTCATTAACCTCCTGATACTCATTTTCCTCCAAGTTACTGCTATCTTCAGACACAATGCTGGTAACTTCACCATTCTCTTGGAAATATTCAAGCTGTTTCTCCTGAAATTGTTAACTATGGAATCTTACACATCAGTAATAACCTTGTTTCTAAAATTGGCCACTAAGGAATCTTTCAAACTTGTTCTCCGCAGCAAAAAAAAAAAAAATTACTTACCATAAAATTAGAATTTTTTTTACAAAAAATTGATTGTGTTGTGTTGATATTTTAGGGTCTTCAAACCATATTAAGGATCATTTTAATAAGGCACTGAATTTTAAAAATTAGACTTTAGGTTTCAACTACATTGTCTGTTATCCTTTTAAGAAAAGGCAAGATAGATACTTGGAGTTAGTAAAGAGAAGCAATAGATGAAGATTTTTTTAAATTTATAGCTTTGAAGTTTCACGCCAATAGATATCAGAACACTGACAAAGTAAAATAGGAAGTAAAGTTAATTTATTTTTATGAAAATGTAGATTTAATTTATACATACATTTTATATAGCTCTAAATAATATTAATAATATTATGAAAAAGTATTGCAATGTTAATAAGTGTTTAAAGTTTAATTTAAAGATGAGCTCCTTTGAAATGCTGGGAAGTTTGTTTTTTTGATAACTCATCACCTGGTTAAAACTTTACCATTTCAGAGAACCAATATAAGTTAATATAAGTCAATAGCATTTTAAGACAAAAAGCTCCAAAAATGATTAGTAAGAGCAAAACCGTTAAAAATATCAGAGCAGCTCAAGTTTTACACACAAAGAAACCCTGCTTCACTTGAAGTTAACTTGTTATAGCACTACAGGTGGATACAGTAATAGTGCCTTTCTTCAAATTAGCAATTAATAGTTCTAGCATTATAGCAAAGGGAAATATCAAAAACCGTATCCGGAAATTTGTTTGAAAGAAATTTCATTGATGGACATTTGATGGAACGGAATTTCTGTCAAATTTTTTGTTCAGTACACACGATCAAATTTTTGTCAAATTTCTTTTTGAAAGCACTATTCTATATAGTAAAACAAGGAGAAATTAAAAGCAAAATTAAATCGTGTGAACTGAAATTCGACCAAACTTCGGTCGACTAAATTACAGTTCAAACAAATTTCCGGTAACCATCAAAAACAACAACATCAAATTTACATTGAGAAAACATAATAAAAAGGGGTATATTGAATTCCCTCAAAATTAAAGTTAATAAAAAAGAGACTCACCCATGTCGACCTAAGTGTGCCACTGAGCTTCTCCACTGCCTTTTCCCACAGCTCATCCATATGTGATCTTGTAACAAGCCCTTGCGTTGTGTGTAATATGTGATCCTCCACAACAAAAAAACTGAATGGAGAATTTTATTTGTTAATCATTAGCTTTTTTTTCTCCTAAACAATCAAAAAATAAAAAGGACTTTCTATCAAAGGCAAGTTTCAAGTTAAACTTAAAACGCAATTAAAAAGTAGATTATAATTTAACATTTCTTAAAAAGCATAACACAAAGAAAAGCTGCGTAGAAGAGAAGATGAGCCAAAGGATTCCAATTGAATCTTGATGAAATTTAAAAATCTTTAATTTTTATTAATTTTAGACAATATTTTCTGCGCAGCCTTTCTTTGCATAAAGCATTTTAACATTTTAAAAATTATTTTCCTCTTTTTATGCATTGAAAATTTAAACTCATCTTGGATAGAACGTTTGTTTTTTTAACTTTTTTATTTGCCACTTTTTAAGTATTATCGACACTCTATAGTCATCACAAAACACACTATGAATCAACCACAAAGGTAAACCACAGCAAGATGGTAACATGTGATTTCCCCATCTCTCAAAACCCCACCCTTCTACCTCTAACCTGCAACCACAGCTCGCTCTCTCCCCTACCCACCCTTCTCCTGCTGTTCACTGAATGAAGCAGACATGATGAACAACTAGAAACTGAGAGATACAGCCAAGTGTGTCAGCAAAAAAATTACGATATGAAAACAAGATGGAAATGGGAGTAGAAAGAAAGTCTTTAAAAAGAGCATATCACTGGCAAAATGTATACTCTTTTAAAAAGGGGAGAAATGGGCAAAAATGTAAAAATTTGAATATTTTTTTCTTATTATGTATTTGGTATCATTAACCATTTTCTTTGTTAAATTTTTATATTTGTTTTTACAAAAGTAAGTTACAAAATTTAAAAAATTACAATTTTCCTGAACCTATCAATCAGCAAAATGTCAAAATTGCCACATTGTATAGTGCTTTCAGCTCTTTGTTATGATTATTTGGAATTGACCAATCCCAATGTATTTGGTGTGGTTGGAAAACTGGTTAATTGCCGGTTTAAAATAAATATAGCTTTCCATCATAAAGAAAATTACGGAAACAATCAAACCTTTCAATCACCTGTCCAATCTAGCAAAATTTGTTATTTTCCTGACCTACTTTGTGTATCACGTAATCTAGCCCTCACCATTGAATAAAATAAGCATTTTGATTGGTTCCCGCTCAGAACTCGGTTTGTAATACCTACAGTCAGTGTAAACAATCCGTTGCTAACTTTAATTAGGCCTAGCAATTTTGATACATCAAACGTAATTTGTTGCAAATAAAAACATATGAGGTGGTAAAAAAAACTAAATCAGTAAATACACATATCAAATGGGTTTGCTTTGATTAATTGCCATGAAAAACATGATTAATTCTACTTCCAGATAGAAAAATACCATGCCAATAATAATTCATCATCATCATCACATCCCTTAGTCCTTGGACCGTTGGGGAACCACAGATGACATGTGAACTATCCTCCTCCATTCGTCTCTGTCTTCTGCACTACGCACAGCATCGCCCAGTGTTAGTCCTGTCCACTCTTTGATGTTATCCTCCCATCTTTCTCTTTGTCTTACTCTTCTTCTCCCTCCTCTTGTGGTGCCCTACAATATTTCTATCGCAAGCCCTTGTTTTCGTGTTACATTGCCGTACCATTGTAATTTGCGTTTTTTCACAGTCACAGGTAGGGCATCGCCTTTATTTTCCTTTCAAGATCGGCTGTTAATGTCCAGGATTCGCAGGCATACAGGAAAATGGAGAGGACTAATGAGCGCATCAGCCTGATTTTGGTGCTGGGGGCTATAGTTCCATATTTTCTTGAGCCTCTTTAGTGCTGCTGTAGTCTGCGTAATCCTGGACATCAGTTCGGGCTTGGAGCCTTCTTTTGAGACTATTGCTCCTAGATATTTGAAGCAGCCTACAGTCTCTAGTCTTTCCTCCCCGACGTTAATTTCAGTGGTGATGTCTGTTGTGTTATTTGTCATCATTTTTTACTTTTCGGCACTGATTAGCATGCCGTAGGACAACGAGGTCTTATCGAGACGCTTTACCAGGTTGGCTAGCTCCTCTTCGTTCCCAGCCAGTCCGTCTATGTCATCCGCAAAGCGTAGAATGCTGATTGTTCTGGCACCAATGCTGACTGTCCCTTCATGCGCTTCCAGAGCATCTGACATAATTCTCTCTAGGAAGATGTTGAACAGGGTGGGGGAGAGCAGGCAGCCTTGTCGTACTCCAACCGTGTTTAAGTTCTTAAAGATCAAATCTATTTGTAACTTAGATTCAAATTTAATGTACTGTATCTGTATCTATCATTCTTAAGGCTAGGCCTACACTCACTATACTCATACAATGAATGAATGAAGGCTTATGCTTCTACTTTTTTATTATACTTGTTAGTGAAAGTAGTAAAAATGAAACTTAATTGACAATAGAGTAATTGTGATATTTGACTTACATTGTCCTATATTTATAGCTTTTAAAATGGTAATATTTTACATTTCTTATTTTTCTTATCACTACAACCACTTTTATTTGTCATTAGTATTATTTTATTCAAAAGTAAAAAAAAGAGCCATAACAAATTTTGCTTGAAATACTTGTCAACAATGCCATTTGCTAGTTAGACCTATCATTCATTAATGTCCTTATAGCCTTATATTTTATTGTTGGTAAGCATTTAATAAAAATATTATCTAACAACAAGAATGATTGAGGCGATGTGCAGTGAGTTTTTGGAGCACAACAGAACACAACATGCATTATATTTCCTGTTGATAAACTACACTGATCTTTTGTCTTATTTCATTTAGCCCAAATGACAATTTGTAAATGAAAAAGGAGTGCCCTAATTATGTCTTAAAAAATGTTACAGATTCCTTGTTGCAACATATGTTGGATGCATCGAAATTAAAGTAACCTGAGCCAGAGGAGGCAAGAGAAGACTAACATAGATAACATCACAAGGCTTATAATATGTTATTCAAGGACTAAAAGAATAAGACTGCAGTTGACAGGAACTAATCAATAATTTCCTTGTTTCAACATTGTATATCTATGCAATGTGATTTGCAACATGATTAGTGTTAAAATTTGATTCAGTAAACCAGTTAGATTTTACAATGGTGTGATTGCTCATTATTTTTCTGTCTCACACAAAAAAACCTGTTAATATGCTTTTGGTAAAAAAAAAATGTTGACGCTCAAGAGATTCAAAAGTTGTGAAATAGAAATCATAAAATTTACAACTGTCAATATTCATTCCGTCATTCAAACTCGTAGAACTTACAATTTTTCTACAAGACCAAGAGTTGCATTTTCAGCATACATGGACACTGCCAAATAACTTTTTGGAATTGCATTTTCACATAGGTTAATGTTTTGCACACTTTTATAATGCTGAAATTCTCCAAAATAAGCAAATTATTATTGTTTCGGCAAAAACAGAATAAAAGTTAATTGCAACAAAAAGTTGAGTGGCCAGGAAAAAAGACAAAAGGACCTGGAAAGTGATAAAATATTCCATAACAGGCTAATAAAAGTTCACAGACTAATCTGAAAATAAATATATTATTTTTCTCCGATATTTTCATTGTTATTGTCGTTTTTCTTCGTTATTTCGGTTTTTCCGTTTTCAATATTTTTGGTTACCAACATTCCTATAACTATAACTTTTTTATTTACTATCCAAACCTCACTAAATTTTCAAAGTATGTTCAGTGACCAATAATAAACATTTGAATAACCTAGAATTAAGATAACTATCTAACAAAAGAAAATATGTCAATAAGAATTCACCCACACCCTCTTTTTTTTTTTTTTTTTGAAAAAAAATAGAGTTTCTATTTCTGACCCTTTTGATTTTTAACTAGTTTTTAAATCAAAAAGTCCTGTTTAAAAAGTTTTTTTATTTATTAAATAATCTTTGTTTTTTTTTTTTTTTTTTTTTTTGAAAAAAAATAGAGTTTCTATTTCTGACTCTTTTGATTTATAACTAGTTATTAAATCAAAAAGTCCTGTTTAAAAAGTTTTATTATATATTAAATAATCTGTGTTTAAAATCTGATAGCAATAACTTAATCTATGTAAAAGCCTTAGTGTTTTGAAAAAGCCTTAGTGTTTTGAAAAAACCTTAGCGTCAGTTCACACGGTCAAATTTTCCTTCAAACATTTGATACAATTTGTGTATGAAGCCTTGTATGAAGCCATGTCACAACTTTCAAATCATCATTTGATCAAATTTTGATGGCATGCAATTTATTTTAGTATTATTGCGCAACCTCTATATCACGTGAACAAACACTAAAAATAAAAAGAAGTTTGTCAATCTAGGTCGTGTTTACATCGACCACGCCATGTTATCAAAACAACAAAAGCCTCCAAATAAGAATTATTTACTTAATTTAGAAAAAATTTATAATAGAACAATTAATAAAATAAATGGGCGTAGCGTAGCGCATGATATAATTGAAATTTATTTTTAAATAGGCTTTTTACTTATAAACAATATTACTGTAACTGTAGCACTAGCTGCACTAGGCTGGTCACCAAGTTAGAACTTAATGATAATGTACTAGTTTCTTCTTTCTGCTATGGATAGCATCTGCAACTTTATCTATAAATTTTTCTATCTAGGTCAGCAATTGAGAAAGGTATTTTTTTAAAAAGCAATTACTATGTCTAAACTAACTTTCTAAGTGACTCACTCTGGGAATTCTACTCCACACAACTATCTTGAATGCCGACTACCATCTATTTGTTTTATTCTAGTACTAGGCTAAGTTATAAAAAATAAAAACCATAATATAAGTTAGTTTACATTCAAAAATTGTTAAGGAGCAGGCTTTTTGACAAACTACACTCAGGACAATTTATTTTCAGCTAAAAAATTATATTGTTACAATTATCTATACTTTTATAATTTATATACTGGTACTCTAACTTAAAATCTGCTCTAAACTATGACAGATAATATTTTGGGGAGAGGTAATCTCCTTTTAAAAATAATTGAAAACATATAAGTCCAATCACAGATTTCACAAGAACTCAAAAATTAAATTTGTTAATATTTTATTTAAAATAAGCAGCGCTAAATGATGTTATCAAGAAGCACTGCCATTAGTAGTAGTCTTTCCATATTTTAAAATAGGAAGGATGTCTCAATCATCTTTGACTATAAAGATTCTGTCATTTCATTTTCTTTAAGTTATGGGATTGTGAATGCTTGTCATTGTTGAGGTTAACAATTTCTGAAAGAAACAAAAAGGAATATATTTTATTTATTACCAACATAAATATTTTAAAAATAAAAGATCAAACAACCACTCATTTTAAAGTGTATACATTTATATTTCCAAGTTTTCATACATCACATATATGTTGTTTGATCAATAATGCAGACAATAAAGTAATTGAAATCTGGAATTTTCTAATTTATTCAACCTTTTGGTGGAAAGAGTATGACTAATCAAAAGCCTCCAGATTTGTATGATAGGTTTTCAATTATAAATTATAATAATTATATTTTTCTATATTGAATTGATGCTGTTGCTACCTTTTTTGAGTGGAAATTTGGAGTGGAAACTGATGGATTAGTTTAATAGAAGGAGGGTGGTAAGGTGCCCATTCACACCATCTTAGGGTGGTCACAACCAAAGTGGGGAAACCTTTATATCAAATTTAATAATAATAAGGCCAAAATTTCATCATTAAAATTGCAATCATGTTTTTTCTACTTAACATTTTGATTTATTAGCAGAAAAATAGTTATTTTCATTTAATTATTTTATGGTTATATAAGAGGGTAATAAAATTGGTATCAATGGAGAACACATATGGTAATAAGATTTTATTGTGATATTAACATAAGTGTCATTAATATTTAAGAACTTAACATTTTTTTTACTTAAGCAACTGGCTACAAATGTCAAAATAATTATAATTTTAAAGTATCTTTGTGTATACATTAATGATAAATTAATATATAATATTAATAGAATTGTGGTACTCCCAATAAAACAACTAAGTGCCTGTGGTGAATTTGAATGACACTTTAGAACCAGACTGATGGAAATTTTTTGTTGGATGTATTATTTCTATTGTGCTGGTGAAATTTATTTTTTGATGTACGGTATTATTACTATTAATATTAGTATACTTTCATTATCTAATTTTTTGTCATTATCAATTATAAAAGGGCCTATTTATTAGTATGGTAATGGCTGTATACTATCCTTTTACTATAATTGTGATTAATGTACTACTGATAATACTATAGACTATATTTAATTAAGATTATCAAACTCATAATAGTAGACCTACTAATTGTCATACTCATTGCGATTGCAAAGAATGTTGTTTTGTTTTAATTTGTTTGAAATTTATGTTTATAGTGTTTTTGGATAGGCCTAGGACTAGGATTATAATCCTATATTTGAAAATGATTAGCCAATTCTAAAAAGTAATTTAGGCCCTATTCTGATATTAAAAAGTAATAGATAGCCTAATAAATCTAATCTAATGACTAATTTTATTAAGTAAATAATAGTTGCTATTAATTCTATTAGTTTTTTTTATTCCTTATCCTAATTTATTATAATTCAACATACATTACAGTGTTACATAATAGTGTCTCACATATTTACATAGACAGACTTACATAGACATATTTATTACATAAAATAAATTAATTCATACAACTTTATTTATACTAGACTATAAATATTATACAGTATAAATAATAAAGGCTACATAGAAAATTTGTAGTACAAGTATGATACTTAACTTAATAAGTATATGCATAATAATTTTATTATTTAATATGGCAATTTAGTATTAGAATGTTAATTTAGTATTTAGGCCTACTATTTATACATTTAGTCAATTAGTCACCAGTGGGTCTTTTCAGTTGGATGGAGTGGAAGTGTTATATAAGTTATATTATATAAGTTATATTTATTTTTCATAAACTGCTTAAGCTTCCCCTGACTATGCCATGTCTACTTTGAGTATGAGTACTATGACTATTTTAATTTATAGGCCAAGCATTATTTAATATAAAATATATATGAATAAATAAATTGCGCTTATAGCTTACTAATAGTACTAATAATATTAATTATGGCCTATTTATTATGACTATTACGAGTTAAACTTACCGCTCTTTAAATTTTTATCAGGGCAGTCAGGGCCCATCGTCTAAGCAATCGTTAGCTGCCAGGCTTCTAGTGGTGAAATATAAATTATGCCAAGTTTTTCAGTATCATAAATGGCATTTATCCTTCGAAGTTGTGAGTAGCTTGACCATAACTTGTTTTCAAATATTTTAATCGCAGCGCACTTTACTTGAATCGCTGCCATTTTGATAAATCAGCAGTATGTCACGTGAACGAAAAAATGTCTACAATTGGCTATCGCATCATACAATTGCTTGAACGTGAAAAACGAATTCTCTGTTTTGTCAATGAATCCGCACACAAAATAGTGCCTTCATACACAAATTCCATCAAAGGAAAATTTGATAGTGTGAAAAAAAAAAGTAAAAATGGCTGAGGTTTTTATGCGTTACAAAGGCAATAGAAATGCCAGTAACATTCCTTTACTTTCTTTATTTTGTTCAATTGTATTGAATTCTGTAAACAGTAATAAAACACTAACTCCACATACCCTAAAATAGTAATAGAGTTAAGAATAAGTTGAAGATCCTAGTGCCAAAAGTACTTAAGTGACATTTTTGTCAAAATCAATCTAAACTGTGACAACCAAGTGAACTGCAGAAATTTGAACACATTAAAATGTGCCTTAGTCTCTTAAAAAATAAGACAAAATATGAAAATGATCAACTTTCACTTGCATAGATGAAAAGAAAATTTGAACTTGATATCTCAAAATGTGTATTTTTAGTTTTAGCACTAAGGTCTTCAAATGCACATACCCTATTATATCATGAAAATACTTCTTGAATAAATCCAGACTTTCGTGCTGCAAGAATAGGAAAGAAATAAGTTATTTTACATGTGAAATGATTATGTTCATGTTGCAGAAGTTAAAAGTTTAAGGAAAATAATATTTAAACATAAATAAAAAAATATTTAAAAACGTTTAAATATTTTATTTTTATTTTTAAACACTGTATCATTTGACTCTTGTTTAATGCTCTTTTAACAAAATATTTATTAATCCTAACCACACAAATTTATGACTGACCATGTTTGATGGGGGCTGTAATGAGAGCCTTGCTTGTTTCCATCTTTGGGATCTATAATAGCTTTCAAATTTTTCTTTATCTCCCTGAAGGATAACATATTTTCAAATAATGTTTTTGAAACCATGGTGTATAAAAAACATATTTTCAAATAATGTTTTTGAAACCATTAGTGTATGAATGAAAAATGTCTAATAAATTAGAATAATTTTAACAAAATATTAATCATATATTATATTAATATTATTATTCATGTTAGGTAATAAAATTTATATTTAAACAATTAATAAAATGTTATAAATCATTTGCACCTTCTAAATTTTTTAATATAAAATTGTTTTGACTACAATAGTCTAAAACAGAGGTCAGCAAACTCCAGCCTTTAATTGGCAAACTCCATATCTGGCCTATCTAGTATTCCAATCCAGTTTTTATTGCAGCCAGCCTAAGTGAATTTCCATTTTGTTCCCTTTTATTACCACTGCTCGCAACTCAAGCTGTGGCACTCATGTCAGGCACTTGTATGAAACATAATCCCCTGACTGGGGAGGGATGATGACTGTTGTGTTGTAAATAAGTTCACTCTCTGGTGCCATTTCATTCACCTCTCACCGGGGTCAAGGTGTGTGTTGTGCGCATGTCTGCTTACTGTGCCAAGCAGAGATATTCCAAGAATGAAGAATGGGAGCACAGACAACCATCCAATTAGAACACTCTGCAACTTTATTTCATGGGCATATTACTGAAACCAAGTTCCCGCACAGTAACCCCAATTACTGTGACTAAAGAGCAGAGGCAACGCTACCAGTCTCCAAAATGTTGACCTTTTTTCTTCAACCTCAAATGAATTGATGAATTATTCTTCGCCAAACTCAGCAACAAAGCCGTATGTTTAGCGTGCAACAATACCACTCTGCAATTTCAAGTGGTGACATTTGAGGGACATTTCATCATCATGTTTCCCATTTGTAGTACTGAATTTTTTAATAAAACCTCTGGTCTATGAAAAGCAGATTTCAATATGGTCAAGAAAAGAAGGTTTCAGCTAAAATCAATATTTTATTTTTTAAAATCCTACTGCACAAAAAGAATTTTAATTACCATAGTAAATTTTTAAGTATATTTTATTGTATTGATCCCATATCTTTTTTATAAGTTACCGGTACATTTTCACACGGTTTTTTTATAAACATGTAAATGATTTAAATAAATAAATGTTTGGTTGACTTCATTGTTTTTAGAAAAAACATATGTTTTTTTTATTTTACTCTCAAAGTACCATTCAATCAAAACTGATCGATAGATTATAAATTGATTTTTTTCTGACCTTTTTTCATAACTGCTTTTTTTTAACTTGCAAATATAATTTTTTTGCATAATTTTTTTTTAAATATAAATTTTAAGCTTAAATTAAGATTTTTAATTTTTTAAAATTTACTCCGTGCATCGTTTCAGTCTTCTTCATGTTGCGATTCTCGTCCGTCATTTTGCCAATCCTGTGAAACTTCACTGCAGTCTGGTTGCACAAAATCTGACATATGCACCAAATATATCTTCCACCGTCGAATTTGATTATATTTTAATACAAAATGCGATACAAGACTGATAAAAACAATAATAAGGCATGACTGGTGATGATTTTGTGTATTTTCGTCTGAACGAAAGTTCAGTATCAGTTATTTTTTTTGCTTCTGCCTGTTTGTGGTATGTTTACATTTTTGTGTAAATTTAGCACACCTAGAAACCTTATTTTTTGGCCATAAATAAAAACCATAATTAACTGTGATCTCATAATTGGTTTCAAATAATAGATCATTCAATTCTGAATCCAATGATATAAAACATGTTATTACTGCTATGTTCTTCACTGAACTACTAGCCAGATTGTAAAAGTACCTAATGAGAGAGAAAAAAATAGCAGAAAACCAAGAATATTTGAGAGTTAAAGTACACTTAATATAAGCAATATGCACATGCTTTCATAACATTAAAGCTTGTTTTTAAATGTGTATTGATAAAGACCTTAACCTTTTTAAGATGCTTAAAAGCAACAAGACAAGAAACTAAAAATATCAAGACTTGATAAAAACATTTAAATATCAGCAACTCATTTTCAAAAAAAAAAAAAAAAAGTAATGGCGTATAAATAAGAATTTAAATTTATAAAAAATTAAAGCTTGTTTTTAAATGGGTATTGAAAAAGACCTTAACCTTTTTAAGAAGCTTAAAAGCAAAAAGACAAAAAACTAAAAATAACAAAAATTGATAAAAACATTTAAATATCAGCAACTCATTTTCAAAAAAAAAAAAAAAAGGTAATGGCTTATAAATATGAGTTTAAATTTATAAAATTACACATGTGAAGGACTCACCAGCAAAGAATAGATGTGCAAACATCTGTAAACTGGTGAAAAGTCAACAAGGTCCTGAGCACTCAATTCCTAGCAAACAATAAAAAAAATAATTAATTGAGCTATCCAACATCTGGAGAAAATTTGTTTTATAAGTCCGTTTTATAAAAAAGATACTAAATGACTGAATTAAAAATAATGCAATTTTTCTTTAAAAATTATTGCACAAAATTCTTTGATAAGATCAGCACTGACTGACCTCTTCCTTTTCTTCACTCTCATTAGATGGAGCTGGGGGAACATACTCTACCTCCCCTGTAAAAGGATTTGGAGGTGGAGGTGCCCTTCTTGTCTTTACTCTTTTTTTTGCTATGGAAGGATCCATATTATTTTGTTCTGCAGCCTGAAAAAAAATTAAAATTTAATAACAGTTATACAGTTAGTTCAACCACATCATATTGTAATTTAAGAGGCGTCAAGTCAAACCAAAATATATTTAATTTATTACTGATCAAGATATCTAAACTGAGCCACTCACATGTCTCATGGCAACCTCTCCAATCTTAGCAGAGTGTTTTCTAATGCTTTCTAAGAAATCTTTGAGTTCTGTCATTGAGGCTTCTTTGATTCTCTCCCTTAGCCTTGGAATAGCCTCTGACATCGTTTGTGAAAACCAATGGTTCATTACCCTTGGCAGGTAAGTGTGTTCCAGCTGCTCTAGAGTTTTTAATGCTGGATAGTATCTAATAAAAATTAAATTGAGCAAGACCATTATCTAGAAGTTTAAAAGTGATGTGTACATAAACAGCAAAGATGAAAATTCAACATGTTAGCTAAAAGTTTGAAATGTACTTAAATTTTAAACTACATGAATTTTTATGGTCTCAAAAAGTTTGTCAAAAGCTAATGGATAAATGACAATAATAAAACAGCTTAAAAGATTAATGTGGGGAAAAAAAAAAAATTTGCATAACCTATTAAAATGTTACATAATTACCTTTTATCTTTCATTTGCTCTTGAAGTTTTCCATACATTTCTAAAACTAAAATTGATAGAGTAAAAGACATTGCTTAGCTAGTTGCTTTAAAGAATTTTAAATAATCTTAAAATGGAAAGAAATCATTCGGAAATGTAGGCACACAAATTATTATATTTAAATTACCTATAATCTATAAGATATAAACACTGTAAACACTATAGCAACTAACCTGGTAGACACAAAGACAAACATTCCATCGCAAGAGTAATATTTTTCTGGATTTTGCGACATTTGACAAGTTGATCCCCTTTGCTCAGCAAAGGGTCACATGATAATTGAAGTTCTCTGTTCAAGCCATGAATTTCACCCTAGATGGTTGATGGTTAAAAAAATGTTTTTGAATTCTAATCATTTCCCATACTTTCACTCAGACACCTTCAATTCCCCCCCCACCCCCACAA
Organism: Lymnaea stagnalis; assembly: GCA_964033795.1. Classification (NCBI taxonomy): domain Eukaryota; kingdom Metazoa; phylum Mollusca; class Gastropoda; family Lymnaeidae; genus Lymnaea; species Lymnaea stagnalis. The sequence continues at coordinate 104,635 of CAXITT010000687.1, read as the reverse complement.
TCAGTGACACACCAGCACTTTTTTTAATATAAAAAAAAAGAACTTTGAATGAATATGTAGTCTTTGTAGTATGGTGGGGTCAAACTCAAACCAGGCAGCACAATGTCTTGCCATACGACTGATATATAGGCCTATACTATATATCGTTTATTGAGATCATTTTAATCAGCGAGTAACTTCACCTAGGGGTGGGGTAGGGTTGGGACGCTATTGTCACCAAATAATCTCACTCCCAAATTTGCTGAAAATGCACTGCCGTTATTAATCAAAATAGTTTAACTTTCAATCTAAAGCTCTTTTATCAGGCCCTTCCGCTTGGGTGCTCATCCACAAATATATATAAGTCTACAAACAATTTTTTGGTACCAAAATAGTACCAGATATTTAAAAGTATAAACATTATTATTTTTTTAAATAACTTTCAAAAGGATTTGAATGTATATGAATAAAGACAGTTTTAATTAGTGAGTTATCTTGAAGTTTAAATTATATAGTTGAAGTTGAAAATTTTGTTTTTTTAAGAATTGTTAGCTTTCATCATCATCATTCAGATCCAATGGCCATTCGCCTTTGGCTTGCGGCCATGGTGAAGAACTTGTTCACTCTCTACAGTTGTTTTATATTTGTATATAGGATTTTGGTATAGTTAACCATTTTTCATAGGCAGTTTAGGTGTAAGTTCTGAAGTTCCGGGTAGTGAGTTGGCTCTATAGTTTTGTTCCAGAAAGGTTTATATTTCCTTCTGCTACCTCTTGAAATACTTAGGAAGGCAGCTTCTAATATGGCTTTGGTTATTTTTTTCCTAGACTTTTCTTGTGGTGTTGTTTTGGAGGATGCCACTAAGTACTTCATGGCTTCTTGCTTAATATAAATCCCAGTTTGCTTTTTGAAAATCCAGCCTGTTGTTTAAAATTCTTTAGATTTGGTGCTGTTAGTGTCATGAGAATGGGTCTGTGATTGCTACCTATGCTGTCCAGCACCTGCAGTAATCTGAAGAGAGAAGGGTCAGATCAGGTCTGCTACATGTGTTATGAGCTCTATGGAGGAGAGTGAGTGTCAACTGTTGGTACTATATAGTGAATAGATTTGTACATTTATTCAGTTCCTTAATTGCCTTTCTAGTGTTATAATTTAGTATCCCCATTGTGGGGATTGGATGTTCAAATTAAAATAACCACCAATCACGGTCTTGGAGTATTGTGTGCTCTTAGGTGGTCAAAGTAGCTGTTTACTAAACAGCAGCTTTTGGATATCAGTTATCTGATGTCTGGAGATTGCCTCAACATCCCCCTGGATGTCATTTCTTATGTAGGTGATGATGCCCTTACAGTCATTGCACTTGCAAGTGCAATGAGTATACCCTGTGATGTGTGGGTCTGTATTCTGGTGTTAAGTTTTTTGTAGTAGTATTATAATTATATGCACTTGTTTCATGTTCAGGGTGGCTATCTCTAATTTTTTTTTTTTTGATATCCGCAAACGTTTATGTGCAAGATATTTAAATGTGCTTGTCAGTAGCGAATTTTTATGAACTGGCTCTGTGCGCTGCTGAGCAACGTTTACCTTGATAGACTAGGCAATGCCCAAGCTCGAATGTATATCTTTTTGTCTTCATCAACATAGTTTTACTGGTTTTGTCTGTTGCTTTTCTTAAACCCAGATCCAGAAGCTGCATACCCCCATGTCTCCATGCAGCGATTAAACACTGGGATTGCCATTTACCAGACGGAAGTCCTTAGTGTTGCATCATGTCCTAGAGGCAGGATTCACAATTTGCCCATTCTCCACCCCCTACTGTATTCTGGCACTCTATTTTTCATTGCTGGTTTAGGCCATTTAGTACTAGACAGAGGATTGTCATGTACTGGGTCAGCTGTGGCAGTGTGAGGACTTTTATGATCCACCTGACCTTGCAGTGCATTACATTCCATATCACAACTGGTTAAATGCTATGAGGATACAACTTCTGGATCAACCACAGGGGGAGCATTGAAAGAAGGAGGATGTGGGCTAGAAGACACCTATTCAAGGGAGTGGTGGGGCTGGGTTAGTTTTACACTTTGCTCGGGGGGGGGGGGGGGGTCAACCTCCCTCCAAAGGTCCAGTTACATTGCTGGATGTTGGGTCACAACTGAAAGTTCTCTGTTAAAATAGGGAGAACCCATACAACATTAGCAGCAGTAGTACTTTCACCAAGACGTTCAATCAAACACATTTAGAAAGGAGAGGTCATATTTCAGAGGTATCCAGAAATGCTTTAGATGAGGCAGCATCTGGTATATCTGTGTAATCACTACCTCTAAACAGGAATAAGCCAATGTATTTATGATTATGCAATCATTTTATTTTAAAAATTCTGAGTAACATAATTTCTTTTTCTATTAATACAGTTACCTTGAGCTTTGTTGCATCACCACTGACTTGCTGCAGCTCTCTAATTGAGTCAATGAAGCCCTGATAATGATAATTACACATACGCTCGATGTCATGGTCGTGTGCTTTGATCCGTGAATCAAGCTTTTCCATGAAATATGCCACATCCTCCCCATCGTACACAGCTCTGTTGAGGAGAAGTCATTCATTGCTTTAAAAATTGAAAACCAAACACAAACTGTGACAAGCCATGGGTAGTTCAAAGTTAGACCAAAAAATACAGACCAGTGGTCAGTACGTTACACAATGACAAATAAACTTGTACTTGTACACAGTTGACAAGCGTCACAATTTATGGATTATTTTTAAGTCCATTTTTTACATTTAAATATGCCCCTTCAAACAATATTACTAAGTACTAGCCAATACACTCGTCGTTGCCTGGGATTGCATTCTGAAAAAACTTCTACTTCCTTTTTAGCTGCCATCAAAATTAAGGGCCCTATAAAAAAAAAAATTGTAAATGTTCTCCTATAAAAAAACACAAGCATAATAACTAACATTTTAGGGCTACGCTTTTTAATTAATATTCAAGCTGGGCCTAGCCAAAAACCATGATTTACAGTCTAATCAAACTATATAAAACTTGTCCCATAATTTGCTGTGTTCAAAACATTGTTATGGGCAACCATTCAGTCACTTGCATATTTCTGTACATAACATTATTAAGATAATAGATTATAAAGTACATAACAGTATAATGGACACCGTAGACTTGGTAGGTACTGTAATGAAAGTTTCAAAACATTTTTAAAAATATAAAAATACTACAGTTGTATAAAGTCAAGATTACAGAAACACAAAGATCAACTTTCTAGCTCAAGTGGTTCAAAAGTTATGAATTTTTTTAGTAAGGACCTCAAAACCACTTTTTTTTTTACTATGGAGTTTTCCTCCACAAGTGTGACCCTTATTTGGCTTTTGCTTTTACGCCTATAACTTTATTATAAAATGAGATAAACATATAATATTTACAGGGAATGTAGTTAGATTTGAGTTTTACTAAATAAAACTACACATTTTACATTTAGTTATTGTTAATATTCCCCAAAAAAATTCTTTAATGTCTATAATTTTCATTATAAAAAATGTATAAAATATGCTAACTCAAAACTAATTTGTTTTTAATTAATTAACTTTTTTTTAAATATATGTTATGAAATTTCCACAAAATAATAATAATATTCTTAAGATATTAATTTTAAATTTTCTGTGGAATTATTTAACATTTATAAGTATAAACAATACAGGGATTGTTTGATTCATTTTGTTAAAATGTGCGATTATACTTTTTATTTTATCATTTTCTACATATGTATTTTATTCCTAAATTACTATGAAAAAACAATTAGTTTGTCATTTATTTTAAGTTCTAAATCTTGTTTTAAAAATCAACATGTATTGTTAGAACCAACTTTGGTGGTTGATAGAAATTAATATAATTTCTAGTCATTTGCTTGAGGTGAGCACAAGCTTTTATGATTGAAAGTGGGTTTTTTTCTTTGACAATACTAAGGATTATATAATAATTCTCTTGTGGAATATTGTGATATGTGATTAAATATTGGATATTTCAAAACCAAAGGTAAGTGAATATTTTTCAAATTTCTACTTAGCCTATGTCTTAAGAATCATAATATTGATATTCATTAAAACATAATTACATAGCCTAAAATATAATTACATATAATTTATTATAATAGTCATAATAGGCCCTACAAATAATAAGTCAGGTTGGGTCTCGACCTATACTATAATTTAGTATACTATGTATTATACTATGTCTATACTAGGCCTATATTCATTATATTTATATATTTAAATATACCTGTATATAAAATAATATAAATAAATTAGTTGTAATAAAAGCTATTTATCCCACTCCATAAATCATTTATAATAGTATAATTACTATCATAATATTTTTACTAAGCCTATCTTAGTCTCAGACTAAGTCAAAGACAAGTGCTTATTCATCCCATGTCAGCCATGTCCATGGCAATCAACCCCAAAATTAAAACCAATGATATTTCATAAGCCAATAATTATTATTTATGTTATAAAACATTTTTTAGTTATATACAATGATTTATGCTCTGTTGTCAGTACGGAGAAATTAATCTCTTATTTAGATATATGGCTCGTTCTAAAACAGTACACAACAAAAGATGATACATACAATAATAAAGAAAAACGATACCTAAACTAAGGCTAGTCACAATTAATAAATTTTATTAAGTTAATAATGAATTAAAAAGTCAAAAAGAAAATAAATTAACTTACAGTATATGATTGGCTTGTACCGGTACAATGTTGAAGAAGATACAATGTTGTAAAAGGTACAATGATGAAAAAGGAATCTTACATACACATCTCTATCGTAGTAGTGCTTTCCCAAAATAACTCTCTCTTCCTTTTATGGTCTGTTTTCATGATATTTCTAGAAAGGGCTTACACATTGTTTTCCTTTCCTGATTTGTCTAGACTTTTCTACAGAATTCTAATAATACAGGCCATTTTATTTAGCTGTAAACAAGGTCAAAGAGACTTTTATTTAGCCACACCCTAAATTGCGGTTCCCAGCTTGGGGTCAGCTGGAGTTCATTCACGGGGAAAGATGACATAAACACGCTTCTGCATAACAGTCATATTTCCCATTTATATTCTGGATAACCAATTTAATAAATTATTAAGTACCCCATGACCGCTATTGATAATTGTTGATGTGCAGTCACGTACAGTGGCCATGATGACAAATTATATAGCCAAAAAAAAGTGACTTCTTAGACTTTTGTTTTTGAAGCATGCCCATGGTCTACACTCATGAATTTTGGATATGTTATAAATGACTTTATAAACTAAATCAGCGCTTTTTATAAAAAAAAGTTATTGATCAGCAAAGTTTACCTATTTTCAACTTCAATTTTCAAAGTTTTAACTTTTAACCTCAAAAAAAAAAATGAAATGAATTCTTAATAGAACAAGCAAGATGTCGGCTTTAATTAATTGGCGGATGTAGAATTTATTATAAAAGGCAAACCAATGATATCCTCAGTAAATTAAAAAGTGGAAGTCGCCATTTAGACATTGAAATTACGATACCTGTTTTTCAGGTATTTCCGGGCAATACAGAAGTGCCTAGACTTGGTAAACAGAAAAGCCATATATTAATATGTTAGTATTACTATATTTTATTAGAATTAGGCCTATCCTAAATTTACTTTGATATCCATAGTCAAAGTTGTTATACATTAATGAAACTGATATCATTAGTAAGGACTCAGTATTTTCTTTCCATTGATACCAATTTTATTTTTCTATCTTAATTAGAAAAAAAGTTATCACATTTTTAGTGTCAGAATTTTTCTTTACTTAGCCTTGGTAAATAATTTCCAAAATTCTGTGATCGAATAAAAGACATCTTTGACACTCAAATGCGATAACTTTTGAGTCAACAAAGTTAAAACTCTGAAATTTGCAGCGCATTGCAATTAAATATTGGGTTTTAATAATAAATCGTTATGCAAATGCAGTAGAACCTGATTATGTCGAGGGCCTTGGGGTTTGCCAAAAAGTGTTGAGATAACAGATGATCGAGATAGCCGAAAACCAATATGGCGGCAATATATTAACAAGTGCTTGAAATTTCTTTATGTACATGATGTGCATTAATAAATGTGAGTACTTCAGTAAAAAAAAAATAATAATAATTTTGTAAATATTACAGTTATTTAGAGAAAATTCCAAAAATGAAACCAGAATCAACTTTTTAACTTGAGTACTTTTTGAGCTACGAGTTTTTAAAGTGCGAGTTCGTTTGGTAATTTCTACTATGGACAAAGCCTTCACATTTTGTGACCTCATTCTGCTGATCGTGTCTAGCGCAATGACTATATAGTTTATAAAAGGCAACGAATCCCCTTATTACTAAAATAGTATTTAAGGACTACTTATTTCGAACTTTCAACTTTGGCACATGACTATTTCATTAAAGCTTTACTTGACCAATGGTTTAATAGATTTTGCACATGGCAAACTCTTAAGACTGAAACTCTTAAGAAATAACACCGCATAGCCATTATGCAAGTGACCGTGAATGGCTCCCCATGAAAGCGTTTTGCACATTGCAAATTATGATCATTTATAATATGAACTCTACAGGGTTTTAAATCCTTGAATTAAAACATATTTATTTAAATTACTTCTAGGTTCATTCTAAAACACTAGAAATTTGATAAATAAATAATTATTTTTAATTATGAAAAACTTGTTTTTTTGTTGTTAGCTATTTATTCTTAAGTTCAAAAGCCAGCGATTGGTCATGGGGATCGAGATAACTGGCGAGTTAACCGAGGTCGAAATAAGCGGGTTCAACTGTACTACAATAAATATATTAATACATGGGATTTGAACAGAGAATAATTTAATTAAAAATGTAGCGCCTGTTCTCAATACTCAAAATGCCCTAACTTTTTTACGTGTAAAGTCCTTCAAATTTTCAGTCTAGTTTAATTAGGTATTGGGCTGTAATAATAAGCCATTTTAATATTAATACATCAATAAATGAATTAAATCAGTGGTATTTGAGCAACAGAGAGTGAGTAAATTTAATTTTAAAATGTAGCCTTTTTGTGCATTAAAAATACAAATTGCATAAATATTACCAATTCAATTATTGAGTTTATGCATACAATCATCTAGTGAATTATTACTACTGTGAATAATTCCACAGAAAAGATTATAAAATAATGGATAATAATGGATAAGTTGCATTGAAAAATGCTAATCACAAATGTTATATCCAATCATCCATTATCCAACCCATGAAATTGATAATCCAAGTAGCCATGCTATTAGATATCCACAGTACAAATGATGATCACTTAACATTAGTACTTTTATAGTTCACTGAACGGCTGTATAAAAGAGATATGTTTTCTTTCATAGAAAGATGATGGTCAAAAGTAATATAGTGGCCGAGTCCTTGGCAATCTTGATCAAGTTTGTAACGGTTAAAGATACCATTGGTAATGGTTCAGTTTATGACATAGATGAATGGAGTCCTGAGTATAGATACCATTGGAATACCATTCCAAAAATGGTTTACTTTGTGTCAATATTGTTGATTCGACCCATCATGATGATAAATAGGAGTCCCGAGTGTATAAATTGCCAAATAAATGCAGTTGATGATGAAATATATCAATAGCTGTTAAGGTTATGCTCTGATGGTCAATATTGTGGTGGATCGTTCAGTTAGACATTCAGTCACACCTGATAGGTTTTCAATAAAACTGGAAAGACCAGTACAAAAAGTTAAATTGTTCACGCAGACAAATTTTGGCAGTAGAGACCATATTCCAGAAAAGTATCAAGAAAAGTTTTGCTGAAGAAACACTTGGCACAGCTGGGCGGTCAGTACCTCTAGCAGGAGAAGCATTATCTTCCACTTCATCGCTACTCAAACTCCTTGTAATTATATGTGGGTCTCGTAGTCCAGACAAACTGAAATAGAGATAGAAATTCATTTTAATTAAAAACAAAATAAGCATTGTAACATAAGCAGACCTGTTCACCCTAAAACTATTCAAATCATACAATATCATGACAAAATGGTTCAATATATTATCTTAATAGTAAAAATAATAAACATAAAGTATATATAATGTATACACCTCAAAATCGTACATTGTAATTGTATGCCAAAATCGTAAGAGTTAACAGATCTGCATAAGTAACAAAAGGTAGCTTCTATATTTGAATTTTATATATATTTAATTTAAGTAAAGATTGTGTATTTCCGTACAATAGTTTTGTAATTAAATTATTTATTAATTAAGACAATTGGTTTTATTTATCCTGTCTTTCCAGTATAGATATAATATTGTGATGTTCTAACATTATTTTTATTCAGAGTAAGCCAAGTATTTATTAAATAGGGAACATTATTCATCGGATATAAATTTACTTACATAAAAAGGTCTTGTAGTTTTGAGTCCTCATTATAGCTCGTCCAAATGAAATAGACAGGTGTGAATCGTAGGTAGCGGTCGCTCTAGAAGCAAAAATCTTCATAGTGCCTCCAAAAAGGGGTGGTGACAAGGCTGTATTTTTGAAAGAAAGAAAATGCTGAGACCTTTAAGAAATGTTAACATCAATATTTGTATACAAACTACAGGCTCAGCTGTTATTTTAAAAATAAAGTTATTCAATGACCAGAATTAAAGACCGGACTAAGCCTGAAAAGTCAAATATAATAGCTTAGAACTAAAGCTGTAAAGCTTAAAAGGGCAAGAAAGGGTATACAAAAAGAATATTAAAAGGGTAGACAGGTTATTTAGAAGATAAATATAAATAAAATTATGTAACTTAGTAAAAATTGACAATGATGTTCAGTAGCTGCTGAGCGTACAAATCACTGGTTATAAAAAATGAGTTTAAGATAAATTATATCAACATCCTTAAAGACATTATTATCCATTACCAAAAATATAATTTACAGTTGGATAGTTTGATAATTATTACAATTGAAACATAGATTTAAATGACTAAAGTTGATTTAGTTTTGTCATGGTTTTCATGAATATAAATTTTATTATTAAAAAAAAATAACTAAATTTCATAGAATATGTTTAAATTTGTTTTCAGTCATAAAATTAAAGCAAATTAAGAAATATAAATGAACTAGATGACTTTAAAAAACTATGGATAAATAAAGATTTTAAAAACTTATTATGTAATAATAAAGTAGAATAACAAAGAATGGCTTTGCTTAATTGATAACAGGTTAAGAATAATGCTAAATTATACCTTGTCTAGACAATTTAAGTTCTATCTTAATTTCAAGATGTTGATTGTTTCAATTAGTTACGTGTTTCTTACACTGGAAAGAAAAAGAATTAATTGGAAAACTATTATGGTTTCCATATTATAGGACTAGCAAACTTACCTGTTTTCTCAACGAAAGATATCTGCTACTAGCGCTATAAGTCAGTTGAAAAAGTTTATGTTGTTATACTCGTCCTCCACGTGTGCAAAAAACAGGCTAGAAAACCTTCATTGTCTCTCCCTTACGTAGATAAAGGAAACTAGATCTCAATATGACCCCGTGACCTACAGGCATCGACCTTTGATTGGTTTATGGTCTGTTTCCGACATCCGAAAAATCAATCGGTGTGCGCCCTTAGTGATATACCTACATTTACATAGTGCTTAGTTAGATAAGTTACAATTTACTATTTAAATTACTTTTTAATATACAGTGGAACCCCGCTATAACGCGCCCAGCCATAACGAGAATTCGGATATGACGTGGTCGTAGCATGGCTCCCAAAATTTGAAATTTATTTACTCCATCAGTAATAGTTCTTTGAAAATTTTATCCATTGTTTGGAAAGCCATTTTTTAAAGCGAAAAAAAAAAATTTTCAAAATATCGTAGAAAATAAGCCCCTAAACACACCACATTCAAACTAGTACTGTATCAAAATTAATGCCGAAAACGAGACTTTCTTCCGGTAGAACTATAAATAGTAATACGAAAGGGATTTCCGCTGTGCTAAGAACGAAAGTAATCAGTGCATTAACGCAACACGGCTTTTAAGGACCCCGATCATCGCGTTATACCGGGGTTCCACTATAGTACTAATTCTGAAAATAAAAGCTGTAAAAAAATATGGCCAATGCTAAGAGATGGCATTGTGACGTCATTTACGTGTTTTTTTAAGTTTCTATTTTGGATTCACTCGCCTTATTTTTTTGTTAATAGTTACATTTTCATTAATATGACGATGACATGTTTTAATTACATTTTTATTGGTTGATTAATTATAATTTTAAAATTTCATTGGTTGGCTAATTATAATATTTTTAGGTGTTCCTCCATCTTTGAAAATGCATAATTACATGACGGCATGGTGTTTTATTAATTTAGGTACTTTGACAGAAATTTTCAGTATTGTCACACTGCCATAAATGATACATCATTTGCAAAAAGGCCAATTTCATCTTTCTAGCTTTTATAGAAACGAAGTTATGATTTTCTTTTTGAATTTGTTATACCCCCTTATTTATCTTTGTATTTAACTGTGAAAACTTGTGACCCACTTTCCAAATATCTGCTTTATTTTGCCCAAAACTTTTATATTTTAAAAGATAATGCTACCAAATTTTCAGGAGACATTCTTAATGCAATATACAACACAATGAACAAAACAACTTTTAAATAACATCAGTACTTTCTATTTTGAAAAATTTTATTTAAGGGTACCAGTATGTTAAGAAAAATGTGAACAGAAAAGTTGGAAAAATCATTACTGATAGTAACAAGGAAAAAAAAATAACTTGTTAATTGGATTTGAACTAATTATATGCTTTTGTAAAATTTTAAATAAATTCTTATACTTATAAAAAGGTAAGCAGTTTTTCTTTTTCTTTCTGCATGTAATGTAATTATATATAAAAATATGTCAAAACCATTTTTTTAAAATCTACATTCAAAAGTGCCTCCTTGTTCGTTGATGAAGGAATTCCACCGAGTTCTGCGATAGAAAATTTTCTCTTGTATCTGCAAAAGCCTAGAAAAACATCTTAATAATTTCAATCATAATCCTGAATATTCTGAATATACACAATTTCTTTTTAATATAAATTATTAGTCAAATTATGATTATGTGTTTATTATTATTTTAAAAAAATAGATTCTTTTTTATTTTATTAACCATTTTTTTCTAATTCTATGTCATGTCATTACCAGAAATTAACAATATTTTAAATTTTATGATTAAATGCCTTATTTAATTTTAAAATACTATTTCTATTTAGGTTTTAATTGCATTTTTTGTAATAGAATAGTATTAGTTCAATAGTATTAATATTAAGCCTAAGCTTAACTACTAATGCCGGTGGCGGTAGTTCTTGGATTTTTATTATTTTAATTAAAAAGCAATTTCCCATAAATTTAATATTCATAATTTAAATTTATTTGTATCATCTTATCCATTTCTATGATTTTTAAAACTGACTTTTACTAATTAGCTCAGATTTATTCAGATGTTTAAAGATTACAAAAGTATTAAACTATTATTGAATGTTATTTAAGCCCTTCCATCGCCCCGGTGAAGACAAAAAAAACGGCAATTTTTTTTTCTTTCCAGTTATGGGGTGTTGATTTTACATGTGGAGAGCGATAACATTCTTTGGAACAGGTTAAATTGACTATTTTAAAGTTATTAGTAATCAAAATTAGATGATAAACATGAGCTTTTGGGTTTAACTCATGTATGACACTTTCAACTTACCAATAGTCAAAAAGTGACACAAAAAAAAAACGGGGGTTCCCCTCGTTGGGTAAATTGCATGAGCGTCGCTGTAAGAAAAATATTTAATTTAATCGATAACAAATGTTTAATTAGAAAACTGTGACGTAGAACGCAAAAAATCCGAGTACACCACAGAGCCGATTGTGAAATGGCTACAAAAGTTTTACCGTGATATTTTGACTGCGCGGAAGGGATGCGCGTGCGTCTTTTAAAATACCTAATTCATTTTCTGGATATTCTTTTCGTGGAACCTGAAATAAAGTGTGAACAAGTGTTTTCAATGAAATTGTAAGTAGGGTTTTCTTTATTTCTTTATTTATAATTATGGTAAATTTTGACTACGATTGCCGCTATTTTCTCAATGGCCGTCATCTTGGTTAACACGTCACGTGAAGTCATCTATCCCTATGTCTAGCCTGAACCCTAAATCGATCCCTAAAATAATTTAGTAAAATTAAAAAAAGGGAAGTCACTCCCTGGAAAATAAGTCGTGGCAGTCGTAACTAAGATTACCCATAATTATTTTTGGCCATTTTTTGTTCATTTTCCTAGATTTCTCAACATTTACCTAATTTTTTATCGCAGTACTGTACCTGGCTATTGTTGAGAACAGTGCCCATGGCGGCATTTGCGTGTTTATTCAATATTGTGCAGGAGTCTTTCCCCTTTGTTTATTTTATTGTTTATATTCATTGGATGAAGTGTCGGCTTACCCATGACCTCATTTGCGTTTTATTAAATATTTGTGCAGCGAAGGAATATTTTAACAATCCGTTGGAACAATATTTCATGTGAATAATTAACGAAGATTAAAATAAAATTTACATTTTATGTTTTTAAAAGTTAAATTTCATGTTTTAATGAAAATAGACAAATAAGTTTTGTTGTAGTGTACTTTAAAAATATGCGTATGTAGAAAGGAGTGCTTAAACGTTACGTCACTTGTCGTCTTCTTTGATGTGCTCTCTGGGTGTCCGGCGGTAAGTGGAAATTCATTATTTTTTCATGTACAATTTGGTTCTTTTTAAGATAAATTTGGGGTTAGAGTTAGGGATTAAAACCCAACTTACAGTTTCATGAAATACACTTTTACACACTTTATTACAGGTTCCAAAGAAAATAATATGCACAAATGGGCCACAAATGAATAGAGCGCAACATCCGGCATTAGGCTAGCGTGTTGAAAAGATGGTGGCGAAAATAAAATATGATAATTAACCAACCAATGATGATTTAAAATTATAAATAATCAACCAATTAAAAATAATTTAAAAAACTAACTAAGGACAACTGCCACTATTTTATCAAATTTCACGAATGTATCCCGAAATCGATCCCTATGCCTAACCTAAACCCTAAATCAATCACTCAACCTAACCTAAACCCTAATTCACTGCAACTATAATAAACACACTAAAGACGCTGTGGCATCCGTCCTTAATTTTAGCCCTAACTTAAACTAACTTAACTGACTATAAATTAAATAATAATTTAGGCTTGTTTTCGGAAAAAACAACAACCTTAAAGTGGTTGCAAGAGGCCCTTCTGATGTTTCTATTTCTGTTATTAGATGTTCGTGGTGAGCTTCAACGGCTTCTTGTCGTAAAGTTTCAGCATCTTGTACAGCACCATTCAGTTTTTTCCAAGTATTTTCTCTGTAGGGTGTTACTTCCGCCATCTTTTCATTATTTACCTTTCCGCATGCGCAGCTATCGTTTCCTTGATGAAGAATTTACAAAACTTGAATCAGAAATTCTAAAAATTATAAGGACATCCTTGCAAAACAAATTAAGAAAAATTAAATTTGGTCGAATCTAAACTATGTTAACAAATTGAAAATAAAAAAATATATATATTTTTTTTAATTTTAAGACTTTCCATAAGGAAGTGCCTAATGGTAACCGAGTACCAATAGCCGCAAATGGCTATTCGTACCCGGCTGGTCACGTTGTGTTGGTTACGTGATGGTTATGACGGATATTTCTTGTTGGTTTGCCATCATAGTCGCCATTATTAGCAATCGAGAAATGTACCATATTTTCAAGACTTTCATATAGCTCTGAATATCATGTTGGGCCACAAACCATAAAACCCCACCAAAGACCAGAGCCGTTCTAAGGAGTTTGGGGGCCCTAAGCATGGAGCGTAAGAGTGTAATGCACAACCTCCTCATCCTCCTCCTCATCCTCATGTCCCTTACTCCTTGGACCGTTGTGGCGCCACAGATGACATGTGAACCATCCTCCTCCATTCCTCTCTCTCTCTTCAGCACTACGCACTGCATCGCCCAGTGTTAGTCCTGTCCACTCTTTGATGTTATCCTCCCACCTTTTTCTTTGTCTTCCTTTTCTTCTCCCTCCTCTTGTGGTGCCCTGCAATATTTCTTTGGGAAGCCCTTGTTTCCGTGTTACGTTGCCGTGCCATTGTAATTTGCGTTTTTTCACAGTCACCAGTAGGTCATCGTACTCCCTAATTGCCTGACGAACCCTTTCTTTCACTGTATCATTGGAGATATGGTCCCTATAGCAGATGCCAAAAATGCTTCTGAAGCATCTCATCTCCATCGCCTTTATTTTCCTTTCAAGATCGACTGTTAATGTCCAGGATTCGCAGGCATACAGGAAAATGGAGAGGACTAATGAGCGCATCAGCCTGATTTTGGTGTTTGGTGTTGTATATTTTTGTCATTCCATACTTTCTTGAGCTTTTTTAGTGCTGTTGTAGTCTGCGCAATCCTGGACATCAGTTCGGGCTTGGAGCCTTCTTCTGAGACTATTGCTCCTAGGTATTTGAAGCGGCCGAAAGTCTCTAATCTTTCCTCCCCGACCTTAATTTCAGTGGTGATGCCTGCGGTATTATTTGTCATCAGTTTTGTCTTTTCGGCACTGATTAGCATGCCAAAGGACGACGAGGTCTTATCAAGACGCTTTGCCAGGTCGGCTAGCTCTTTTTCGTTCCCAGCCAGCATAATTGTGCAAATCGTAGCAATCTGACACAGTATCAAAGAATCCCTATGAAAATTCCGAACCTGTCATCTTGGACACTTTCAAAATACGGTTAGTCAAAAAGGCTTCTACTTCTACGATTACAAAAAATATCTAAATAATTTCTCCCTTCAATAGCATCTTCCTTCGCATCAATAATTCATAAATATTGCTTGCTCTTGCCTTTAGAGGGGGGGGGGGGGGAGAGAAAAATGAATATATGAAAACACTCTAGCCACACCTCAGTCATGGCCGTAGAAAGTGGGGCGAAGGGGGTGGCCCACCCAGGGATCAATTTTTAATTATATGGAGGAGCGGCATTTTTTGCTAACTGCAGTGTTGTATCGTGAAAGGGGGTGCGAAAGTAGGGTCTGTGGATTCACCTCCCCAGGAAATATTTTATAATTTCAGAATCTAAAGGTAGGCATACATTTTTTAGTTAACCTGAATTCAGTGTTTCTATAGATTGGGGGAGGGGGGGGGGAACTTTTTTAAATGTCCGGGGGTGGCATGATGGCGCCCAGGACCATACATAAACTGAATTCACTCCAGTTGTGGCGCGCTTCACATGCGTGTATTTGAGTTTGGTGTTTCTTTAATTTCAGAATCTAAAGGTAGGCATACATTTTTTAGTTAACCTGAATTCAGTGTTTCTATAGATTGGGGGAGGGGGGGGGGGAACTTTTTTAAATGTCCGGGGGTGGCATGATGGCGCCCAGGACCATACATAAACTGAATTCACTCCAGTTGTGGCGCGCTTCACATGCGTGTATTTGAATTTGGTGTTTCTTTCAGACAATTTTGTGGGGGCATTTTAGACATTCGAGTGGGAAACGCCAAAATTATCCATAATAAGCATCATTAATATCTTTAACTCCACCCAAGTAATAAATTCATTTAAAGTTTTGCGCCCTTGAGGGTATGCTTTTTGCTCAAAGCTATTATCGTCCCTTGAAAAATTTAGAACCCAGAATTTTTTTGGCAAATTCACTAGTGCATTTTTTAACTTACTCGAATTTAGTTTAGCAGCATTCTACACTAAATTGGAGAAAAACGGAAGATACTAGTTAAAATGTAGGTGTCATTTAACCTCAGAGCCATCGTGTTGGTCCCGGCTGCAGGGGATCTCATATATTTTAGAACTTTTTTATATCAATTTTGAATGAAAAGTGGGGGAGGAAAAAAATCGAAAAGTGGCAAGGGGGCTCGAAAAGTGAAGAGACGGCTCTTGATTGACCTGCATGTCTTATATGCCTTTTTAAAAAATATTTTACTAAATAGTAACCCCTGAAATTTCAAGATTTAAAAAAAACAAAAACAAACTTTCTCCCAAAAAAAAAAAAAACTGGATCACAAAAGTAGAGGCCGACCGAATTTCGGCTTCGGCTTCGGTTTCGGCGCCGAAAGTGGCCGTTTTATCACTTTCGGCCAAGTTTCGGTTTCGGCCGAAACTGAAAAGTTAACTTTCGGCTTAATTTCGGTTTCGGCCGAAAGAGAAAAGTTAACTTTCGGTTTTTCTTCGGTTTCGGCCGAAATTGACTTAGACTTTCGGCCATGCGCCGAAAGTGACTCAGGTTTTCGGTCAATTAATACTCAGCGAAAGCGATATTTAACAACAAACTAAGCGACATTTAAGAACAAATTAAGCGATCTTTGAGAACAAACTAAACGATCTTTAAAACAAACTAAGCGATCTTTAAGAACTATCTAAACGATCTTTAATAACAAACTAAACGATTTTTAAGACCGAACTAAATGATCTTTAAGAACAAAACAAATGATCTTTAATATTAAACTAATTGATTTATAAGAATAAAATAAGCGATCTTTAACAGAAAACTAAACGTTCTTTAGGAACAAACTAAACGATCTTAAGGAACAAAATCAATTATCTTTAACAACAAACTAAGCGATCTTTAACAACACTAAGCGATCTTTATGAACAAACTAAACGATCTTTAAGAACAAATAAAGCGATCATTAACAAAAACTGGGCGATCTTTAAGAACAAACTAAAAGATCTTTAACAACAAACTAAACGATCTTTGACAACAAACTAAACGATCTTTAAGAACAAACTAAACGATCTTTAACAACAAACTAAGCGATCTTTAATAACAAACTAAACGATCTTTGACAACAAACTAAACGATCTTTAAGAACAAACTAAACGATCTTTAACAACAAACTAAGCGATCTTTAATAACAAACTAAACGATCTTTAAGAACAAACTAAACGATCTTTAAGAACAAACTAACCGATCAATAACAACCAACTAAACGATCTTTAAAAACAAATTAAGCGATCTTTTAGAACCACAATTTTTAGAGACCCGGTTTAAAAAAATAATATTTTGCATTAATTTCCCCCCCCCCCACCCCAATTTTTGCCAAATTTTCTCCTACAATACTAATTAAAAAAAATTGTAAAGCAATTTAAATTACTTTTATATTAAAATGGTAAAATCCAAAGTATTCATTAGATCAAGGGTCTCAAACTCAAATCATCAGGGGGGTGGGGGGGGCGCGCAGGAGGTAGTGTCTGAATGAGAGTGGGCCGCATCAAGTAATCCACGAAAAAGCGATTACAACTGTTACAATCTGCTAAACCTTTATAAATAACAATGAAATCATTAAGAGTTCTCAAGAACTAAGATTCACTTTCATTCACCTATTTACTGTTGAAATCAAAAATATATAAAACATGTTAAAAAATAATCAGAATTAAACTAGTCGGTGAGATTCGACTGAAACCGTCGCGGATAGTTACGTTATAGATATGAGATTGGGGGAAACGGGCCGGCGCATTTACACTAAACTTTTCTGTCATGTAGCGGGCCGCAAAATATCGTCTTGTGGGTCATAAATGGCTCGCGGGCCGCGAGTTTGAGACCCTTATAATAGATGTTTATTTATTTCTAAGATTCACTTTCATTCACCTATTTACTGTTGAAAACAAAAATATATAAAACATTTTAAAAAATAATCAGAATTAGACTAGTCGGTGAGATTCGACTGAAACCGTCGCGGAGAGTTACGTTATAGCTATGAGATTGGGGGAAACGGGCCGGCGCATTTACACTAAACTTTTCTGTCATGTAGCGGGCCGCAAAATATCGTCTTGTGGGTCATAAATGGCTCGCGGGCCGCGAGTTTGAGACCCTTATAATAGATGTTTATTTATTAATATTCACGATTATCTCATTTTATAAAAAGAATGTAAATATTTATACTTTCCCCATCATTTTCGATATATGCAGAATGTATGCGGGAACGAATTTCAAAATATCTTAACATTTCATTTTCGGTTTCGGCTTCGGTTTCGGTTTCGGCCGAAATTCATTTTTAACTTTCGGCCATTTTTCGGTTTCGGCCGAAAGTCATTTTTAAACTTTCGGTATTTTTTCGGCTTCGGCCGAAAGTCATTTTAAACCTTCGGCCTATTTTCGGCTTCGGCCGAAATCAGAAAATCACTCTCGGTCGGTCTCTACACAAAAGCACTGTTAGCACCACACAGCATTTTACACGGTAACGGAAATATAAAAAAAAATTACTTGTAATAATTACCTTTCCTAAATATTATCAAGTTTTGTCAGAGTAAAAGAAAGAAAAAAAAAGTTTTGTAGAAAGGTCTATACACTTTTATGGGTTTTCAGAACTGGTTATTTTTATATAAGCGTATATAACGGTGTTATTATGTTAAGAAGACATGATATGTTTATAATGTGTGATTTATCTGAGAGGGCGTCCATTAATTACGTCAACGAAATAGGGGGCAAGGGGTTTGGAAATGTTTGACGAGAGGGGGGAAAGGGTTAGATTTGTTACATTACATAACCCGGTTACATTATTTCAAACAATTTAATGAGTGTAAATAGTCCTCTATGTTTAGGCTTTTAACAATATAAGATTTATTTAATGTGTGTCTGTCTGTGGACTGCAGATGGTTGGTCAGAATTTTAGCACACTTTTAGTGCAAGAGAAGTCTAAACTCGGTATCTTTTTACCTGTCATTTTTCTCTTTATCCGCTCCCTAGAATGATTAACACATCATTGCACATGGTGTTCAATTTAAAAAAAACAACACCAACTCATCGGTGTTCAAAAACAACTATACCAAGACAGAGAGAGCTTTTGGCAACTATTGCACACACCGAGGATACTTCTATTTTAAGTGCTCAATGATTATATAAGGATGATGTTGACTTGTCTGGTATATTAGTTCCGCAAGATGAAAATGATAAATCAGCCATTATAGACTATGCCCATCAGGGGCGTCATTTCAGAATTTTTTCAGGGGAATGGAGGTGGGGGGCAAAAACCAAAACTTGATCCGCTTGTTAATAAGTTGTTCATTACTGGGAGTGTCACAATGCATAGCAATTTACATAAAACCAGCAAAATCAGGGTGGGGGGGGGGCCAAATGCCCTCTGCCCTACCCAAATGATGTCCATGAAGCCCATTGTTACGATACAGCAACACCAGGCTACTCCATGGAAAGATAATAGCAGCTAGAAACTATACTATAATTGTCAGCTTTACTGTCAATAATCATATTTATACTTCCACAAACAATGACATTTAGTCCTTAAAAACCTTTTAATGATTCTGCATCATAAAATTTAAGTGTTAAAAAATTTAATTTAACAAGCTAAACATGTAATAAATGTTTGTCTTACAATTTTATGTGTCATTTAAATAGAACAGCACAAAGTAAAATGTATTTATAAATTTATTTATAATGTAATTCATTTTGGGGGTGGGGGTATAAAAAGTTGACATAATTAAATAGGGAGGTTATCGAAAATTTGACAGTTGTTGGTTGACAAGAGGGGGGAAGGCGGTAAAAAATTGCGTAAAAATTGTTGACGCAAATAATGGACGACCCCTGAAGTATAAAGTTCCTGGAATTTAGTTGATTGTAACGATTATTGGAATTTCTTAAACTTTCTGAAGATAAATTGCAAATTGCCACTTTCATATATAGGGTGGCCCAGAAAAAGTGAGAACGTCTCGTAACAAAGCGTTATATAATTAAAAATTGAATTAATATAATGTTTTGTCACTGACAGTTGTATGAAAATTATTACGCAACTCCACACCCCAACTCTCCCTGCTTCTCAAAGACTTTTTTTTAAAGCTTTGGCGGTTCGTTTTTGCTTTCGACAATAAAGCAATGTTATCACATTTTTTTGGGCAACCATGTGCTTTGAGAAATTCTTTTAACAAACCGAAAGAAATTATTTTTAAATTGATAAATGGATTCGACACAATAATCTAAAAGCTACTTCAAATAAACGTATTCTTTTCTTACCTTTCTACTAGATTCTCATCTAAATATATATCTAATATATATCTATATCTATATCTATATATATATATATATATATATATATATATATATAAATTGCAAA
>CAXITT010000687.1:57469-78325 GCA_964033795.1 Lymnaea stagnalis | reverse complement strand
CCCCCCCTTGCCCCCCCCCCTGCGGGCGCCCATGAGTGGAACCCCGCCATAACGCGCCCCGCCATCCCGCCATAACACGCCCCGCCATAACGCGAATTTGGATATAACGTGGTCGTAGCTTGGCTCCCGAAATTTGAAATTCATTTACTCCATCAGGCCTAAGTTCTTTGAAAATTGTATCCATTGCTTGGAAAGCCATTTTTTAAAGTGAAAAAATCAAACCTTTTCAAAATATCCTAGAAAATGAGCCCCTAAACGTACCACGTTCAAACTAGTATCAAATTAATGCCGAAAACGAGGCTTTTTTCCGGTAGAACTATAAATAGTAATACGTAAGGGATTTCCGCTGTGCTAAGAACGAAAGGAAATCGCGCATTAACGCAACCCCGCTTTTAACGCGATCCGATTTTATGGACCCGATCATCGCGTTACAGCTGGGTTTCACTATATATATATATCCCAGTGGAACCAAAGTCTGCAGGGATTGTTATTTAAGATTAAAACTTCTAGTATGATAGTCCTAATGTTAAGGTAGCAGAAAAACGTTACATTACAATCCGCAGGAAAAAGATCCTGTGTAGTATCCCTTGGTTCCAAAGTTTTACCACCATCACATAGAGACATATGTTTTCAATGGCCACCAAAAGGTATATTCATCAAACTCATATAAATGCATTATCATCATCAGCGTCGGTGCAGTCCATGTACGGCCCTGGCCTTTTCCACCACATCCTTCAATTCGGAACTATCCATAATCCATGCCTTTCCGCCATCATGCGCGAAACCCCAACTGGTGTAAATCCTTCTCTACATCGTCGATCCAGTCTTGGAGGACCGGCGAGTCGCCTGCTCCTAGATTTCTGCCTGTATATCAATTTTGCTGCTCTACAATCCGGCATCCTTTCAATATTTCCTGCTCGGCGCAGTCTGCCTTTTTTTTTTTTTTAAATTGTTGTGACTATGGGGGGTGTCAGTCAGGGGCGTAGCTAGGGTTGGTGTTACCCGGTGCGGTAAACTCATGGTGTCACCCCCCCCCCAAACGTCTATGATCGATTTTTTCTTGTTAAAATAAGTCCACAGTATAGCATCAACCTTGAACTTTTAATAAAGCACGCATTTGGATTGGTTAAATTTGTGAAAAATATGTGTGATCGGTTATTCTTTTATGAATCTCGATTTTTGCTAGCAGTGTGTTNCCCCCCCCCCCCCCGCACCTGCCTCGCTACGCCACTGGTCACAGTGACTGTTAGCCAGAGTCGAGAGACGGCGCCTCCCTGCGGCTATTATCACATGTATAATTAATCTGTTTTATAGCGTTATCGCAGTCCAACACTGTTAGCATTGTTACAAGGTAAGGGAGCATTTCTTTGTGGAGGGTACCCCACTAACCTCACCGTATAAGCTTACCAAGTAGGAAGACCCCATCGTTTTGCACCGATTAAGCAAACATCGACCTACTTTGAGGTCAAGCTATGCGAAATAGGTGCAAAGACTAGATAGGGCCATTGAATAATTAGGAGAAATTGGCGACTAAAGCATGGTGGGAGGGGCGAGCGGATATATATATAGAGCGACGCCGAATTTGATAGTTGACTGCTCACCACAGCCTCACACGAAAGACGACGCTAGTGAGCGAGTGAAGAATTAGATTTGGACCTACCTTGTGCCAGTTTTGCCATAGAATAAACATAGAGAGGTAAGTGTATGTAAGGTATGTGAATAAGGAAGCTTTAGGGTAGTTCGTGTAATTGATAGTTACGTTAGGTAGAGTCCGTAGCGTGTTGAGGGATTCATAAGTCAAACTGTCTGTATTTTGTCTCACGTGTACACTGCATATGTTCTCTGAATAATTTATAGTTATATGAAAGCCATTCACATTTATCATTAGATTTATATCTTTTAGGATAGTTCGCAGTTATAATATCATGCATATCTCGTAGTGCATTTGTTGTATATTTCCTATTGTTTCATAAAGTGTATTTAGATAATAAATTAGCCTTAGTCATTTTAAGTTAAATTGGAGACTTCTTTTGTTTATTGTATGGTTATTGTGTTTCCTTGTCAGAGTTATTGTAGAATATAGACCCAAGTGTCACTTAGCATAAAGGAGCTCGTGATAGGTCGGTCTTTGAACAATTGGTATAGCTCTTGATTTGTACGGATTCTCCAGGAATCATTTTCTATCACTGTGCCACATAATTTTCTGAAGATTTTCCTCTTTCCTCCCCCAAGAATTGAGCAGGTTCTCTGCTTTTCTGGTAAGGGACCAAGTCTCACTAGCGTTCGTTACAACTGGTAACTAATGGTATATTCATCAAACTTATATAAATGCAGCAAGGTGACAATGCAGGGTGTTGTTGATAAGGGCCATTAATCAGGACCTTAAATTACGGCACTAGTTTTTGTTGCGGGAAGCACTAGATCTTAATCAAATGCAATCTATGCACGATACGTTCTGATGCCAACCTGTTTTGATGGTACCCTGTTCCGGTGGCACCCTGATCTTGTATTTAATTACGATTAATCATGAAATTGAGTTCAGTGAGATTTATTAAATTTACATTTTCCTTTTCCATTTTGGTGTCATCCTCCCCACCCTCCACATTGTAAGGGTCACCCCGTGGAATCAATAATCTCCACCCTTTTAGGGATTCTGCAGGTGATGAAATAACTTGTTATAGATTCTTCCAAAAAAATTAGGTTAGGTTGCCATCCTTGCCTTTTGTCACTGGCGCAATAAAATGAGATGATGCTCTCATAGATGAAGTGCGGTGATCATTATGATAGATCGATAAAACTGCAACATAAAGTATTACAATTTTAGCCTGTTGATTTGTAAATTTATTTTATTGTAGCATTTACTTTAACATTGATTATAACTGATTGATCTTCAAATCTTGTTAGCTTTTAGGTGTCGTAAATTAATTATTTCAACAAAAATGGGGGGGGGGGGATTAGTTACGTCAACAATCATGTTTTCTCTATTAAAATTTTAATCTTAAAAATTGACTGGCTGTTATATTTACAGGGTAAAAAAAAATAATTAGTTTACCCAAATTTCGATCTTTTTATGATTTATTCTTATTTATTTAAATTTACATAAAGAAATTTTTAAAATTTCATATTTACAGAGCAAAAAACTGATCGGTCTAATCGAAAATCATAAAAGGATAACCGATCACAAGTAACTATTCCACACATGTATGTAACCAATCCACATGCGTGCTTTATTAAAAGTTCACGGTTGATGCCTAATAAATGGGGTGACTAGGTCAGACAAACACCGTTTTGACCATGCTTGAAGTGTTTGGTAACTTTCTTAAGTGACAGGAAGGCATATGAATCTAAATTATGAAAAATAAAGCTTTCCATTGTTACCCTACACGATGTTGCCAAGTGATTCTCAGTACATGAATCGAATTGGTAAAAATTAAACACTTTCAAAAATTACACTTTACGCGTTGATAGATTTAACAAAATAATATTTTACAACGTGAATAATGGGTTTTGAATCAAAATATATTAAAACTAAAAAATACTCAAAAATAATATTTTCGCCGATTCACCACTAGCACCGCCCATTAACAGTTAATTCCTATTGTCATAAAGCACAAGGTCATTTACATGCTGTCTGTGATTTCACGTCGTTTATCCGCTACATTTCCATTTGGGCTCAACTTCTTAAGGAAGTTAATCGTATATAGCAGTATCTGCAGACCAAAGGCTTTACTCTTGACAAAGTGGTGACCAACCTAGAGGCCTTAAGATTGTTTCTCCACGAGAAGCGCTGTAACTTGGTGGAACATGCTATTGAAAAGGCACTTTTAAAATAAGACAAATATGATTCTGTAGAAAGAAGATTACGGTTTAAGAAGACAATGGCAGGTGAACTCCCTCTGCCTGAAGAAAACAATATGGAAATGTTGGAGTGTATTGATAGCTTTCATTCTGAACCCCAGATGAGATCATCATGGCAGACTCGCGTATTCTGTCCGTTCCCAAGACACGCACTAAATTATATGGTGAACGATCTTTCTCTTTCTGCGCCCCCAAACAATGGAATTCTTTGCCACTACACATCCGCAATATAACACAGGCCTTTAAAACTGCACTCAAAACACATCTATTTAAACTATACTACTCTGACTGATTCTCCTCCTACAAACCGATAAACGTACATGGGTTTCCTTGTAAACATTTCTGGTGTGGGTGGATGAATATACCTATGGTGTTGTTTTGCTTATATGTTGTTTTTATTTCATTTATGTATTTTATTTTAATATTATGATTATGCCTCTTTGCTATATTTATGTACAGCGCGGTGAGCCCTGACCTAGGCCGGGGTACCGCGCTATATAAGACCACTTATTATTATTATTATTATTATCTAAGGTTAAGAAAGTAGAAGATATGTTTTGGGCTGTTCAACCCAAGAGTCTAGTATCAGCAAGTGAAGAAGAGTTATTGATGTCCGTTCCAAAATTAACCTCTTTCTATGTTGAATTATCGGAAGATGAGCTTTTAATAGAAATATTCAGGCTTAAAATATACCTAAAGGCAGATGGTATTGAATTTCACAAAGTCATGGACTGGTCAGTATTTGATGTTTTTAAATTCATAGCTGAATGAGACTTTCTGGAATCTCTTCCAGTACTCTCGCTAAGCCTTCAATTGTTTCTTAGGATATGTGTGTATGTGGCTTCATGTGAGCGGAGCTTTTCAAAACTAACTCTTATCAAGAAATATTTATGATCCACCATAGGAAAGTCTAGACTTTCTGATGTGGCTCTGCTATAAATTGAAAGTGATACAGTTAAGGGCATTGATATTGACCCCAGTGATTGCCAGGTTTCCAGCTTTGAAGACAATGAAAGGGAAATTTTAAATAAAGTAAATTTAATGTAAAAATAACTATAACGTAACGTTGTTACAGTTTTTAAATACATTTACCTCATGACCTTTGATTGATGTGTTTTTTGTCCTTGCCATTGTAATACTGTGGACTTATTTTAAAATGAAGAAGAAATCCGTCATGAAACTTTGGTTGGGGGGGGGGGATGATACCATGAATTTACCGCACCAGGTGACTCCATCCCTAGCTACGCCACTGGGTCTACCGACGCGTCTAGAAACGCCCTTACTTTTCTAATACAATCGAGAACGTTCCATAAGATACTAGTAAACATACTAACTATGTTTAATTGGAAGTCGCTGGTAAACACGACACATCAAACGAATAGGCCACGCCCATCTATAAACGTAGCGTGTGCTAGGGGTCAAGCAAAGTTCACGCGCGGGGGAAAAGTGTCATACATAACAATAAGAAATTACGACCTGCTCCTCAACAAAAAGGGATTCGACTAATGCAAGTAGCTGCAAGGAGACATATAGAGCTTATGGCAGTTATTGCTCACATTGACAATGCTTCTATTTTAAGTGCTGAATGGTTAAATGAGGATGATGTTGATTTGTCTGGTATATCTGTTCCTCAATATGCTTCAATTGTCAGTTATACTGACAATAATCATATTTATGATTCCACGAACAATGATATTTAGTCTTTAACAACCTTTTAATTTATTCTGCATTATAAAATGTAAGTGTAAAAACTTTTTGACTTGTTGATTATCAAGCTAAAGATGCAATAAAATGTCTTTCCTACAATTCTGTGTCATTAAAATAGATCAGCAAGAAGTAACATGTATTTATATATTTATTTATATTATAATTCATTGGGGGGGGTGTATAAAATGTTGACATAATTAAGGGGGGTCGTTGAATTTGACAGTTGTTGACAGGGGGGTGGGGGTAAAAAAAATGCTTTACAATTGTTGATGTAATTAATGGATGCCCTTAATTGCTACTCTGACATTTCAGTACCGTAAGTGAAAAGACTGATAAGGGAAAAAATAACCTTATTTCGATATTGTGATTATTTATGCAATAGTGTAAGTGTAAGTCACGAACAAACATGTGTAGCGTCCCAGCCATGTTAATCCAAAGACGCCTCAGCTGGCTTGGACACGTCAAGCGAATGCAACCTGGTCGCATACCAAAGGACGTGCTATACAGCGAGCTGGCGACAGGGAAAAGGTCAGTTGGGCGGCCTCGTCTGAGATACTTAGACATATGCAAAAGAGACATGAAGTCGGCCAACATCGACATTTCAAACTGGGAGGAGATGGCAGAGGATCGATCCTCATGGCGGGGCATCGTGAAGGCAGGATCACTACATGCCGAGGAGCAAAACAGGACGGAAACAGCTGCTAAAAGAGCGAGGAGGAAGGCAGGTAAATACTGCTCCACCGCATTCGTGTGTGGGAAATGCAACAGAGACTGCCATTCGAGGATTGGTCTCACCAGCCACACCAAGAGCTGCAAGCAATAAAGATAATCTATCGTCTCCCGCAGACGGAAAGATGCCATGCATACAATGTTATACAGACGATACTTTACTTATGTCATAAGTTATGACTGTAATTGCACGTTTTCTCATTCCAATCGTACTAGACTGTTTACTTTAACATTAATAGAACAGTATATCATCAATAAATATATTTAAGCAATAAAGTTATTCGAACATTTAAAAATAATTCAACACCACATTTTGATATGATACGTAGTTTTTAATAAACAGAATCAAATAATAGATGACTTTCTAAATTCTTCACCGCTTCAAGTGATCTCGTTGGTCACATGACCTTGTTTTGAGTAAATGAAAGAAAACATTATGACTTAGCGAGCTATTGCTTTCAAAACGTGACTATGAAGTTTCGTATGACTTATTATTTATAGGCTATACAGCGCGCTGCAATTAGTTACTGGTGATTTCATTATACAGTAGGTCATAGTCCAGAAACCAAAATATGGAAGCACATCTCCGTGACCACAAGCGAGATCTTAATGACAACGATGGCATGGTGAACAAATCAAAGTGCAACGGGAACGGCAATGACAAAACTAATAATGCTAAAATGAATAATTGTGATTTGAAACGTAAGTTTTTTCTCCTCCTTCTTAACCATCTAAGTTAATCGCCATCATGTTTATATTACAGTTAAAGCATAGTACACACTTTATGTGTCATAATTTAATGAGATGGCTATCGTCAATAACCACGACCACGGCCTTGCAATTTCATACTCACTCTAACTCTAATAAGTAGGCCTACTACTAAGTCTTACTAAAATAACTACAACTGTCACTGTCTTAGTAACTTAGTCTTAGTGCTTAGTTATAGTTAAGTCTTAGTTGTTTAAATTTGTCTGAACTTAGTATCAAAGTTCAAAGTCATGCCATAGCCATATCCTTTTTAACCTTGCTAGGTAGCTTACACTTTAATGAGTTAATGACTTATACTATTCATAAATAAATCTATATGAACTATATGTCTAAAACATGATATTGTTTAATTTAAATTAACATGATAGGTAGTCAGTGAAACCTACTTACTACTGTAATGACATGAAACAGCCAACTTGCAACTGTGTTTGAATAAAAGCTAAAGTAAAGTAAGATTCAGAAATAAAAATGCTTGCATGTGTTGTGGAAAGAAGAGGGTACTTTCTGAAGGTAGTTTGAAGTTGAAGTTCAGTTCAGGGGCATTTTGATAATAATTTTCCCTAGTCAAGGGATGTTAAATCAGTTTTCTTTTTCAAAACAGGTTTATTTTAATGTACTTTTTAAAGCTTATGAGTGGGAGTAGAAATCTATTTTTAGAGATCCCAATGCCGCTGTCTTGCCAGGATATATTGACTTTAGTTCTAGCACTTGACCCAGGGCAGCGTGTGGTCATTATTTTTTTCCACAGACATCAGATTAGATATTATATTAATACAACCAGGCATATTTGTAAATTAATTTAGTTGATTTCAATAAAATTTTATTTCAGTGTATATTTAACTGAATTCTAGCTTGAAGTGAACCACATGAATTATACATTAACTAAATGCAGTAATTATTAATTAGTTTAATTTTACTGTAATGATGATATCTTTAATTACGCCTACTTGTAAACGGATTGCAGACAACACACATGCTAAAAAGCAATCTCAGATTTCCCCTAAAAGGCAGTCATCTAATTTTTAAAGTGACATTCCTTGAATTTAGCTAAACCCATTAAAGTGTGTGTGTGCTATTGTTTGACATGTGATGCCAGTAATTATTATATAGATTTACTGCTAGTTTATTATTGTGTTTATTTAAAAATAAAATTTCTGTATATTTTTTAAATCATGATGAAAATAATCTGTAACTGGTTTGTAAAAATCAACAATTGTTTTTCAGTTTCAAAACCAAAAACTGGTTTTTGTGTTACATCCTTACCCTTGGCTTATAGCCTATCTTGACTTGAAATAATCCAAAATGCAAGATTCTTTTAAAAAATATTTTGAATCCCTGTATCATGAGTCTCCACATTTACTTTTACAGCAAGACAGAATTAATGGAACTTATTTATTTCAACTTAGCTCACCCTGAAGTAATAACTTAAAAGCATTGAATATTTTTAAAAGAATGCTCATTAATATTAACCTTTGATGATGACTGCTTTTGACCATTAGAAATACCTTATGATAGCTTTCTATAGAAATGATAAACCTTAGAAAATTTGCCTGAAAATAAAATGTGATATGTTTGTTGTGCAATGCAAAATCCTAGCCATGCATTCATAGAGTCCTGTTATATACTTTTTAACCATGGGGGGGGGGGGGGGGGGGAGAGATCAAACAAAATTAAACTGTTAGAAAGGATTACTGTATTAATTTTATGAATGATTAGCTAAAGCTTCAGCATGTTTAAAAAAATAATTTTGAAAAGCCTTACT
Source organism: Lymnaea stagnalis (assembly GCA_964033795.1). NCBI lineage: Eukaryota > Metazoa > Mollusca > Gastropoda > Lymnaeidae > Lymnaea > Lymnaea stagnalis. The sequence goes on along the minus strand of CAXITT010000687.1, from coordinate 69,501 downwards.
TTATGGATGATGATTTTAAGAAATTTTATGTAAATATTAATACTCTGTTTACTGCGTCTTTATACATGTTATTCTAACAATAAACAGTATACTGAACCTAAATCGGTTACAAATCTGCACCAAACCTGAATATTCACTAATCTCACTAAAATGAAATGCTGAAAATAGTTACATTTAAAAAAAAAGTCAATATATTAATTGTTAGATTTGTAAAACACAATTGTATTATCAATTTATTTTATACCTGATTAAGCTGAGTTCTATGTGTCATATTAATAAAAGTTTTTTTTCATAATTTAGTTAGTGGTAATTGATATTATTGCAGTTATAATAATACTTAATTGTAAAATGTGTCCATTTTAATAGGAGAATCTGATGCACGACATGATTTAACCATGAAGCGAATCAACCACCAGATAATTAGAGATCGAGCACAGGTAAATTTATTAAACTGCATAGAACTTAGACTGCTTCATATAATTAAAAAATGAATATTTCCAACAGGTAAAAAGGGTGCAGTTTTTTTAATGTTGACTTAAATGTTTTACATTCCTTAACAGAAAACACATTACTATAAGATACATTTTCTTACATTAATTACTTTTGCTGATGGTTTGTTCATGGAGGGGGGAGGGGGGTTGGATGTTTAATAGGAAGAATTAATTTTCAATTTATTATTGTGTTTAAAAAACAAAAATGACGTATTGACATTAAAGTCATGCACATTGTCAATTTTTTGGGAACTATCTTTAATTTATTTTTATTTTTCCCCAGCAACTTAAGTCTGACCTCTTAGATAGTATGAGCAGTCAACTTGAAGAGCTTCTTGATGGTTTTGTTTCAACAGTAGAGCAAATCGAAGTTGGGGATGATCCAACTATCAACTCTGGAGCACATAAAAGGTAACTTTATCATAGGGGATAGTGGGTATCACCTTATCACGGATGCAAATAGTTTGTATTTTAATTATTCAAAGAATGCTTCTCATTTGTCCTGCTATAATATTCATCAAGGTACTTGCAATAAATTTCAAAAAAAGATTTTCTGTCCTGTCAATAAGTTGGTGTGTCTCTCTTTTGGAGAATCTATTTGTATATAAAAATTAAATCCTCGTACACCATTGCCAGAAATGTACAAAGTACATCAGCCTAAATACAAAGCACATCATCCTGACTTTGGCATTGAAAATAAACTCAGTGCCTTGGCATCTTCATTGACTGATTTTGAACACTTTATGAGGCATACAAAAATTGAATAGACCAATTGATAAACATACAGTACAATAAAAAAAATACAGATATGAAAAATTATATTTTCATGTGGTAGGTTAGTATTTTGTTGTGATAAAAAGAAAATAATGTTTCATTAAATACATTCTACCACAGCATCAGTTTTGAAAAGGACAACACTCAGCTCCAATTTTCTTTTAAATTGCCATCAAACTTAGCTCATTTTATTTAAATATTAGTTAAATTTATTACTCTATGAACAGTGCATAAGCTATAACATGGTTTTATTTATTAGCAGAATATGGATACTCACAGTTTCAATTAGTACTACACAATTATGAAATAGTCATAATTGACTTTTACTATGTACTGAGTTGCTATTTATACCATTAAACTAATATTAATTCCAACTGTTGGGTAGTTCTAATGCTTGGAAATGCAGAATGGGTCTTATTTAAAATCTTAATAACATATACTAAATGACTAAAACACATGGTTAACTAATCCAGAATAATCGCTGATGAACACGAATTTACTTCACTGTCAGAATATTGGTATTCAGTATTTAACTTTTTATTTATTGGTCCAGGAATAAAAAAAAAAGGTAAGTCAGTTGTCCCATCTTAATGAAGCAAAACAAGCAAATATCCTTTTAATTTAAATTTACGGTGGCCAGATGATTATTTTGCCTTACACTTAGTTGGTGTTAAAAAGGTTATTAAGTTTAAATGTTGTATGTGCTTATGTTAGACTAAAGATAGAAATTACCACCAAGAAGATGAATATCTTAAATGAACACATAGGGTAAATTTTTGTTTTTGTTATTTAACCACATGGTTTTTAAAAAATTGATTAAGAAAAATGGCTAATAGACATAACTCATTACAATTCAGATGCAATATTTGTATGGTTTTTAACATTCTCAATTAAGTTCTAGGAATAAAATATGGGTGAGGTGAATTATCATGCAGTTTGTTGTGAAAGTATGCCCTTTTTATTTTGAATTTTTGTTTTTTTAATTTTAATTTTATAAATATTAAAAAAAGTCCAGCAAAAGTCTTACTAGTGAAAAAACAACTGAGTTGTAGCATAAGTAAAATGATCAAATTCATTCCTAATTGTTATAAGTAAAATGATCACATTCATTCCTAATTGTTATAAAAGTTAAATTAAAATAAACTCATTCAAAATTTGCTCTTAAAAGTGATTTTTTTTTCCATCACACGATCCTTACAATTTACAAAACCTTACAATTTACAAAATTGTAAGTTAGTAAATTGTAAGTTTTGATGTTTAAAACTCTCTACACCCCTTTATTCTAAACACACACATAAAATTTTTCTTTAAGTCATTAATTGGCATAATGCAGCTCCTTGCTATAAAAATGTTTTCTGGCTCTGCTCTTTATGTCTATACTTTTCTAATAATATAAACAACTATATGTTTTTGCCATTTTTTAATAATTAATAACGCAATTTATTAATAGTGATGAATAATTAAAATCCAGAAAGTAAACATGTCTAATGCTAAAGGCATGGTAGATGCTATAAAGCATGAACAGTGCATGTTCAGAAAGTATTCCAATAGAGGCGAGTGTATGACTGATAGTCTCAATAAAACCACATTCTTCCATGCAAAATGCCAATCTTCGTCATAAATTGTTTAGATTAGCATCAAATCAACCACCTAACTCTGTCTGTGTCTACTTTAGCAAACTGGATGATAAAAAAGTCAACAAGTAGGTATTGTGGGCTCTTTCATTTCACTAATTCCCCTTCATTTTCATTTGACTTTTCCCCCTTGATTTGGGCGCAGCTTGCTGGCAAAGCATTAATTGTGCACGTGGACAAGCTTTCACTTGTTTTGCCTGAATTATTAACATATTTGAAGTTAACACTGTTCACAGCATTGAAAACATTTGAGATTTTTTTTTTTAACTTGACAATAACAATTTTGTTCAAAATATTACAACTTTATTATTATTTTATATCTATAACTGCCGCTTTTTGAAAATGATATATACATAAAGTAATAAAATCAAAATTGCATTATATTTTTTAGACAAAACTTTTGTACGTGTTACAAGGAATATTTTTGTGTTCTTAAAAATTGTATGAGGTTATTTTAAAAGATCTAACCCTTTTACAGCATTATTAACAAATTTTGAAAAAAAAACAAGCTTGTCTTTGATCAGTACTAGTTACTAGCAAAGCATTAATTAAGCATTGCACTTTTTTCCAAAATAGTTTAGCAATTTTATTGAAAGTTTAGGCCACTATTTATTTTATGGAAAAATATAATCTACCCAAAAAATGTGTAAGTTTTCTGATAATCAGTACATGTAACAGTAAATATATAGCTTAAGGGTAAGATTATAGGAGTCAAGAAATAAGGACTCTGCCACCGATTCAGCCTTCTGTATTAGTGTATCTCCATGGATTAAAATTATTGGGCGTAGACTCTGTTGTGGCCTATTATACAACAAGTAGATTCTTTACCTAAGGATTAGAAGCGTTTTCGTTCTTCACTTTTTTTTAGTCCCCCCCCCCCCCTTTTTTTTTTCTTCCCCACCCAAGAATCGGTATGTAATTGAAGGGCCTTTACTTAGTTTTCACATCAACTTCTTTGTTCTACAATCCAAGGAACAGTCTGAATCCTTGTTTTTGCTTTTTTTTCGAAGACTACCTACGTAGTTAATGTTTCCGGTTATTGCTAAATAAATTACGTTATTAATTCCTTATATTTAAATTCGCTTTTGTTTGTGTGTTTAAGGCAAAATCTTCGGAGGGCTAAATGAACCACTTTCTGTAATCCTATCGAACTGAAACTTAGCACATAGACTCGTTGCGATGACAATACATTCCTTAAAATTTTCAGCCCCACCCCAACCCCCAAGAATCAGTTTTTCATGTAATTCAAGGGGAAAATTATTGAAGAATATTTTTCAATTGGTGGGTGTTTTGTTGTGGAGATTTATTGCGTAGCTTTCTATTTGTGTCGTATTTGGGTATGTAGTGAAAGTAAAATGTATTTTTGAAAGGTAAATAAATGAAATATTAACCGTGTTTCCCCAGAAGTTTATCCATTTCTATAACCGCTTCTTAATCAGTGATACAAATCACGTCCAATTACCTAAATATCAACAAATGGATATCAAGGGTTGATAAGAAAAAAAATATTTTTGGGCTTGTTGAATTTTTATTGTAAGCTGCTTTTTTTTGGTGAGGGTTGGGATTGGTCCAAGAACGTTGAAGTCTTGCCACGAGCACAAGCTTTGCCACGAGCTCTTTGTTAGAGATCATTTATAAAATGTAATATCGAGCAATAGGGGGCGGGGGGTGAAATTTTGACAAAACATGCATACAAGTAACACACTTTGTAAGAATCCCAGTTAGTGCTCTCCCCTCCCCTAAAGGCTTGCAACCGCACATTTTTCACGCCCCTGAACTATATTAATATTCTAATGATCCACTCGCGTTTACACCGTAGATTTATTTCAGAAAAACAAAAGAAAATATTACGCATCAATCGCACTTGCGATATATTTTTTTTTTTACAAAGAATCTCATTTAACGCAGTTATCCGGAATTGTATTTCGTGAAATCAGTGTCATCTATTAGTTTCATCTTCCACTTGAAAAACGGGAAACAGTTTGGGGGGGGGGGGTGGCGTGTTAAAATTTGATAGACTGTTGAAATCAGCAAAGAGTCGATGTGCCCAGTTTCAACTCGATAGATTGACGGGAAGTGTGTCAATTAGCTGTCCCAAAGATTTTTCCAGCCACGATCAAAAGCAAAGTTAATATTAATGATTTTAAAAAAGCTCCCACTCATATCACGTGTAGTTAGTAAAATTATGGGAAATAGCGTATTTATCACCGACTTTATCATAATAAATCCAGTTATTTCTTGCCGATATTATGACGATGACTGTTGCGCACATAAAACCTCATGTAGGGGCCGCCCATAATGTACATCATGATCATTTTGGACAATTGTCACCCCCCTCCGTGCCCCTGTCACGATCTGTTACAAATCTCAGACCCCACTCCCCCTAAAGATGTACGTCACACTTTCGAAAAATATTTTTTTTCCTCGAAAACTAACTTATTAAAATGTAACATACACCACGCGTCACTATTAAATGTATACAAGTGAACTCTACTGCCAGAATGCATCAATCGCAACAGAAAGGTTCACACCACTGTCAATTTCAGGTTTTAGATGTATGATAAAAAATATATGTGTGACGTCACTCAAGATCTTTACATCCTTCCTCTTGTCACAATCTGTCACACTTTCTTAAACTCTCCTCCTGAGCGTTATGTACTTTCTGGACGGCGCCATTTAACTACTCACACGAAAACTGGGCACACAGCCAATTATGCACATTAAGAATGTACATTTTTAAGCAAAATTTTTATAAACTTTTTGTATTAAAATATTTTTGATGTCTATTAATAATTGAGCGCATTTAAGTGCTGGTTTTGTACCCTCAGTTAAAATATTTGAAATTGATCGCTGTATAATTTTTGTTATTGTTTTCCCTTGGTTTGGGATGCATTGTCTGAGCTTTAATTTATTAGCCTCGAGAATTCTTAACCAATTAATGATCTCTCCGAGTTGATGGAATGAAAAGTAGAGATATTTAACTGGTTTAAAACGAACATTCAGCTATCAGGGTACAAATGAACTCAACACTACTGATAACTGTCTCTTAATGTCTACCTCTTTGGTTCACAGTACCGGTACTTGACTTCGCAGACAACCTCAATATTGTCCAACTCTGACAGGCCATCTTGACTTCGTCAGTTGACTCCTAGCCTTCTCAGGGGAAACTCTCTCCTGGACTGAACTCTATCCCCCCCCCCCCCCCCCCCCCTGTTCTTCGCACTATCTTTTTTGCCACTGATAAGCTACCTGACTACTAGGTGGACATACTAATAACCAGGGGCGGAGGGGGCATCCCCGCTGGCACTTTTTTCTCTTAATATGGAGGGACGGCATTATTCGGCCAACTACAGAGTTTTCGTGGAAGGAGCGCGGCAAAAATTTTGGCCCGCCCCCGGTGGCACTAACACTAGCTGCGCCACTGCTAACCACCGCAACTTATATCCTGCTTTGTACCTCTTTTATTTCTGTCCATAGGAATCCCAAGTTATTAACTCTTGTCCCGACACTCACAAGCTTACCCGGCCACCTGCCCAATGGCACTGGTATATTTACTTTCCTATCGCATTATTCTCACATATAGAATGATGTCGTCTACTATCCTACTGATCAATCTAATTGCGCCACCTCGTTGCATCATCCATTTTACATTGAATAGCAAAGTAAAACATACCACATTATTTGTATGCGTGCCTCCCCCCCCCCCCATAAACTTTTGTTGTCTGAATTTATCTTTTATTATACTTATGCAAAAGGCTATGCATTGTGCTTTTTGCCTTTCGGTCAAATCCATCATTGCCTTTCTTTTCCATGCTTGGACTTTCAGCTGCTGTAGATCTTTTTCTACATCATCTATCCACCTAAGCCTAGGTCTGCCTTTGAGCCTTTTTCCTCTGGGGTATTGGTGATGTACCCTCTTCGTTCCTCTGTCATTTGGCATTCTCTCTAGGTGTCCTGCCCAGCGTAGCCTGCCTCTTTTTATTTCTGCCACTATCGTAGGATCCTGATATAGACTGTATAATTCCTGGTTGGTTCGTATTCTCCATCCATATTCATCCTTTGTTGGCCCATATATTTTCCTGAGAACTTTCCTCTCCCATGTGTTTATAGGTTTTCTGCTGTTTTTGTTAGGGTCCAAGTTTCACTTGCATAATTTACAATTTCGGTCAAATTAGTAGATTCAATATTTTGTTTAAAAATTAAAAAATCTCTACATTTCTTATAAATTCTTTAAGGTTTTCACATCTCGCTTTTGTTTACATTGGATTCCCATGTTAGTTTTGTGAAGTCCATGTGTCATGTTCTCGGAATACTGTTTCTATTTTAAGTTCACTTACTCATCAAATCTGTTCATGGACGTTTTGTCTGAGCTTGGGCTAAGGACCCCGACTGTGCTCCAGTCAGAAAATGAGTTGTCGGTTGTTGTTTTAAAGCGCACTGTTGATGTTCTTAACCAATCGCCTTCTATATCTAAACACCTATTGGTATACGTCAATTGACGTAATCTTGGAACATTTCACTTTTATGTCTCGTTTTATGCACCTGAGACTTCTTTAAAAAAATTACAAATTTCGTTATTCTTCACAAACATTTGTATCTCCTTTCGTCTAGGAGCATATTTTGGTGGCAAATTGAGATATGTGTTCAGGAAATGCTAAAATTATTGAAAAGGCTAAATCGTCATTTTATTTTTTAAATTATTATTATGTATTTATTTTTTGTGTGTGCATGCAAACTACCTTTAATTGAAAGACTTACATTATGAAGAAAAGTTTGGCTTTGAACAATACCGAAATAAATGAACTTTCCATCTCTTTAAAGACCAATATTTTGGATTTCTGTTTGTTTACAATATAAGATCAACTTTTCAAAATAGGGCAAGGATATTAATTGTATAATGTCATCATGTTTTAAAAATAACATTGTTAGTATAATTTTTGACATTTATAAACAATTATAAAAGTTGTCATTAGACCTTTTCTACAAACAGTTTTTTTCTCTCTTTTTGTATCTGGTAAAACTTTTTGTATCTGGTAAAACTTTTTGTATCTGGTAAAACTTTTTGTATCTGGTAAAACTTTTTGTATCTGGTAAAACTTTTTGTTTCTGGAAATATTTAGAAATGTATTTGGCATACTTGCTTTTTTGTGACGGATTTTTTAAAATCCATTGATTAATGGAGTTTAACGAAATAGTTAAAATTTTAAGAAACATTAATAAACAACGATACTATTTAGAAACGCCTAAAAATATAGCATTTTTATAACAAGAGACACTCCGATTAAGTGCTGAATGATGCAAATCTAAATTTAGGTATGCGCCAAAATGCATATTGCATTTTAAATTTATTATAAATTTTCAAGTGAAGGGCTCAATGACCACGCGTGCCCTAGGTTGCCAACCCCTCATGTTGTTCGTCAGTCGGTAGTCGACCATGACACTTTAATCATCAGAGTTTGTGCTCGCTCTGTCTGTGGGTGCGCAGATGGCTAATGAGGCCGATTCTGGCACGAAATTCTCTTTTGCAGTAGGTGCAGGGGAATGATTGCGTATCTCCGGGAGAAGAGTCAGACCGGGCCTTCCTGGCATGTCTCTAGGTCTCTGCAGCCGCTGTTCTGCCAACGTCATGTTGCATAGAGCTCCTGTGTAAAATGGAACGATGTGTGTGTTTAATGGAAACGGGGTAGCAGCATTCAGTCACGGTCACGCCCCTGGTTGGTGATGGTATAATTTAGATAGGTCAAAACATTTGTGTTACTTCTCATAGCCATCAGTCTTTATTTGGATAGCTCATGTTTCATTGCCCAAGCGTAGATGGCTCTCAGTGATTATCATATCACTCAATTTATGTAACAGATTGCTTAGGAAACACACACCCCCACACACGAACATTAAAAAAAAAATGCTTTTAAAAAAATCGAGGTCTCATATGCGAGAAATTAAAACATGCGATATTTAGCATAAGTCGCATACGTCTGGGTTTCATGGGATGTAATGGTTGGTTAAAAAAAAAAAAAGCCACACTTCTCCCGTCGCACTGCGACTATTTAATTATTGTGTCTTCTTTCTCCACTACTTAACTTCTTGACATTTTTTACGCCTGAGGTTACTCCATTACTTTTAGTTACGGATACCATCAGTTGGTTTCATTATTAAATGACATGCACAAGGTTACAGAAATACAACTGCCTTAAAACAGTGTTCCCCAAACTTTTAAGTTTGGCAGACCACATGGGATCAGTTTCCCATTGCAACACGGACCGGTGCCAAATGTATTCATTACTTTTTAATCTCTTTTTGATCGTAAATATATCATACAATTTTTGTGCGGACCGGCAAACGTAAGGCTCGTGGACCAGTGCCAGTCCGTGAACACCACTTTGGTAAACACTGCCTTATAACAATCAGTATTTCTATTTTGAGTTGCATGGTGTACAATGCACTGCGTGTATCTGAGCCGAGTGGTGTAGGCCTACAGTATACTGCTTGTGTCTGTGAGCTGAGTGGTGTAGGCCTACAGTATACTGCTTGTATCTGTGAGCTGAGTGGTGCAGGCCTACAGTATACTGCTTGTATCTGTGAGCTGAGTGGTGTAGGCCTACAGTATACTGCTTGTATCTGTGAGCTGAGTGGTGTAGGCCTACAGTATACTGCTTGTATCTGTGAGCTGAGTGGTGTAGGCCTACAGTATACTGCTTGTATCTGTGAGCTGAGTGGTGTAGGCCTACAGTATACTGCTTGTATCTGTGAGCTGAGTGGTGTAGGCCTACAGTATACTGCTTGTATCTGTGAGCTGAGTGGTGTAGTCCTACAGTATACTGCTTGTATCTGTGAGCTGAGTGGTGTAGGTCTACAGTATACTGCTTGTATCTGTGAGCTGTGTGGTGTAGGCCTACAGTATACTGCTTGTGTCTGTGAGCTGAGTGGTGTAGGCCTACAGTATACTGCATGTATCTGTGAGCTGAGTGGTGTAGGCCTACAGTATACTGCTTGTATCTGTGAGCTAAGTGGTGTAGGTCTACAGTATACTGCTTGTATCTTTGAGCTGAGTGGTGTAGGCCTACAGTATACTGCTTGTATATGTGAGCTGAGTGGTGTAGGCCTACAATATACTGCGTGTATCTGAGCCGATTGGTGTAGGCCTATAGTATACTGCTTGTATCTGTGAGCTGAGTTGTGTAGGCCTACAGTATACTGCTTGTATCTATGAGCTGAGTGGTGTAGGCCTACAGTATACTGCTTGTATCTGTGAGCTGAGTGGTGTAGGCCTACAGTATACTGCTTGTATCTGTGAGCTGAGTGGCGTAGGCCTACAGTATACTGCTTGTATCTGTGAGCTGAGTGGTGTAGGCCTACAGTATACTGCTTGTATCTGTGAGCTGAGTGGTGTAGGCCTACAGTATACTGCTTGTGTCTGTGAGCTGAGTGGTGTAGGCCTACAGTATACTGCTTGTATCTGTGAGCTGAGTGGTGTAGGCCTACAGTATACTGCTTGTATCTGTGAGCTGAGTGGTGTAGGCCTACAGTATACTGCTTGTATCTGTGAGCTGAGTGGTGTAGGCCTACAGTATACTGCTTGTATCTGTGAGCTGAGTGGTGTAGGCCTACAATATACTGCTTGTATCTGTGAGCTGAGTGGTGTAGGCCTACAGTATACTGCTTGTATCTGTGAGCTGAGTGGTGTAGGCCTACAGTATACTGCTTGTATCTGTGAGCTGAGTGGTGTAGGCCTACAGTATACTGCTTGTATCTGTGAGCTGAGTGGTGTAGGTCTACAGTATACTGCTTGTATCTGTGAGCTGAGTGGTGTAGGCCTACAGTATACTGCTTGTATCTGTGAGCTGAGTGGTGTAGGCCTACAGCATACTGCTTGTATCTAGTGTGATATGCGCAGAAAATGTGCTGGATGAGGGGAAGTCCAAGAATACACTGTACATAAAGTGTTTATCTTGTCCGGTGTTCACATATACATGTTGTCAGTTAAGTGAAATAGAAAACCATACAGCCGGTATCAAATTACCTTAAAATGGTAATAATAGTCAACGGCGTATTAATTAAATGAAGAAATAATTGAGTTGCCATAGTAAAGCTTACATTAACATTATATTTAGTTCGAATTTAAGAGGTCTGCTTTTAATTAGTTTCTTCTAACTCAAAATGTGTATATTATAGTCATCAAAGTTATTTATTAATAATAAGTTTACGTTAAATAAACACACGTGTAATTGACCTCAACTTTGAACTGGAACATTGTCTATCATGGGCTGGGTGCTTCTATCTATAATATTAGAAGTGGAACTTGTGCAACGTATATTTACTGTGCATACCTGGACTAACTTTACTTTAAAATTCTTATTTTGTGTGGTGACAGAATAAATTATGTGAAACTTGTGCTCTAAAGAAAATGAATTGTGTAAAATGTCTAATAACTTTGGAGTGTCGGTTAACAGAACAGGACTAGGATACAATTATGAGCTTTTGATATTTGATTACACCTACCACTGGCATCTAGAGACCGACCGAAAGTGATTTTCTGATTTCGGCCGAAGCCGAAAATAGGCCGACAGTTTAAAATGACTTTCGGCCGAAACCGAAAAAAGGCCGAATGTTTAAAAATGACTTTCGGCCGAAACCGAAAAAAGACCGAAAGTTAAAAATGAATTTCGGCCGAAGCCGAAACCGAAAATGAAATATTAAGATATTTTGAAATTCGTTCCCGCATACATTCTGCTTACATCGAAAATGATGTGGGAAAATATAAGTATTTACATTCTTTTTATAAAAATGAGATAATCGTAAATATTAATAAATAAAAATCTAATTTAGGGTTCTCAAACTCGCGGCCAGCGAGCCATTTGTGACCCGCAAGACGATATTTTGCGGCCCGCTACATGACAGAAAAGTTTAGTGTAAATGCGCCGGCCCGTTTCCCCCATTCTCATATCCATAACGTGACTCTCAGCGATGGTTTCAGTCGAATCTCACCGACTAATCTAATTCTGATTTTTTTTTTTAATGTCTCTATATATTTTTGTATGCCAGCTCTCTGGCAACAGTGAGTAGGTGGATGAAAGTGAATCCTAGTTCTTGAGAACCCTTAATGATTTTTTTGTTATTTTTAAAGGTTGACCAG
>CAXITT010000687.1:41016-54599 GCA_964033795.1 Lymnaea stagnalis | reverse complement strand
ATATATATATATATATATATATATATATATACATATATACAATCATTTACGGGTCCTGGAATTTCTTGGTGTGTCCTGCAATGAAAGCCAACGATCCCAGGAGAAGTAAAGTAACACAGGTGGTCATAACAAGGCGTTTCGCTCGACGTCTGCGTATTACCTCAATCCTACACGAGGCTCGTGTCGTGGTTCAAATAAATAGCAGCAGCTATGCAAAGACGAGAAAATCCAGAGAATTTTCCAATCGAAAGGCGACACCGGGCAGTCTGCCCTTTCATATCAATTACGTCACCCGAGACACAACTCGATTGTCTGGTCATTCGAAGCACGTGTGTGAGTCGTTCGCTGAGGTAACCAGTGAAAAGTCCAGGGCACTTCCAGAATCCAAAGTTGCCACCAACTCACAACTGCCTGATGCAAAGGCGGCTGGTGACAACAAATGGTGGGCTACCAATCACATCTTTGGACTGGTTGAAAAGTTAGTATATCAGAGCTGTTAATAATTGTGAACATTTGTATCTATGAATATGTCTTAAGACATGGTCAAAGAAAGACATTAATATGTCAAAGAAACCCATGTGGGCCTAAGATTTCAAAGAAAGCCAGGTAACAGGTCAAACAAACCCATGTATATATGTCTAAAACCCCATGTAAATTTTTCCACAGAAACCAGTAATTATGCCAAAAAAATGTAATATTTCAAAGAAATGGATGTAATACATCAAATAAACCTATGGTAAGGTCAAATAAATCCTAATATATGAAAGAAACGTATGTAATGTCAAGAGAACCCATGTAAGCCCCATAAATGAAAGAAACCCATGTAATAGATCAAAGAAAGCCATCTTTCTCTAGGAATTATTTTACTTGGCCCGTGCCACTCGTGGTTATCAAACTCACTTATTTTTTTCTCCATTGTTCCATTCTGTTATTTTTTTCAGTTTGCATACAGTTTTTTTGTTGTTTTTTTGTGTTTGAAATCAACAAGGTACCTGACTGTACACACTATTACCTGACAGTACACACATTTATTTGGCTGTACATACAAATTCCTGGACTGATGCAACTAATGTTAAAACAGCTATTTCCAGCCTATTTTCACCCATGTCCTATCTATAGACATACAAAGCGTATTTCTGCCTTACCCCTCCCCCCCCCCCCCCACTAATAGATTTAACCACTATTATAGAAAATAAAATGAAACGCGATTTTTTTTTGTTTTGTTGCTTGGTCCCTGCTGTAAAGCAGTGGCGATGAAGGGGAGGACGGCATTTTCGGCCAACTGCAGAGGTGGGTTGTTGTTTTTTTTGTGGAAGAGGCGTGGCGAAACTTTTAGCCCGCCCCGGGCGGCACCAAGCCTTGCCACGCCGCTGCTTTAAAGCCTATTTGTTTGAGGGGTTAACTGGTTCATTTAATCTCTGTCACTACGGTTTGTAATTTAAGTCCATTTAAGTTTTTTTTTTTTTTTTTTTAAAGAACAATAATTTAGTTATATTTCTATACTTTCCCATTCAACCAAATCGAATTTGTCACTACGGTTTGTAATTTAAGTCCATTTAAGTTTTTTTTTTTTTTTTTTAAAGAACAATAATTTAGTTAGATTTCTATACTTTCCCATTCAACCAAATCGAATCTCTGGAATGACCACTGGCTGTCCACCATCTCCGCCGCCCCCTCAAATGAAAGTAGAGTTGAGTCCATTAGAGCTCTTTTTTTAGAGTCCATAAGGGCCTCCCTTTTTATTCTTAACATTTCCCCCACATGGAGTGTACGCTTCAAGTTGTGGCACACTGCTGAAAGCAGTACTGTTACGCACTGACTTGTATTGGGGAGAAATTAATCTCCTATTTTAATTTTAATTGGTTCGTTGTAAACAGTGCCTAACAAAGGGCGATACCATAGAATCAACAATATTAAAGATACGACCCAAAACAATTTCTAGTTACAATTAATACGATTTATTATTTCTTAAGATAATTGCAAAAGAAAAGAAAATATAATTACAATCTTCAACTTAAAATATGGTAGATCTTGTACCGGTACACAGTTAACACAGTTAGAATAATGTGCCAATAAATAATGCGAAATAAACACATATGACATATGAGCACACAAATACACAAGGAATAAAACACGCCTCGTAAAGTAAATAAAATCTATCTGAATCTCCGTCCGTGCCCGTCAATCCCTTATATAGGTGGGTCTACCGACGCCCAAGCCCTGCCTTCGAGCAGCTACATGGCATTTCTAGAACAATCAGATTCATTCTACAAAATACTACTTGGAACAGATTAATTATTTTTAGTGGTTGGCGGCATAAACACGAATAGATCAAAAGACTACGCCACACCACTTTGTGAACACAGCGTCTCATGCGGGGTCAATCAGAGGGCACGCACGAGAAATATTATGTAAACAAGCTCTCTATAACAAGTACAAGTTAACATTAACATTGGGAAATAGGGAGTGGGGGTCTAAAATTCATCATATCAATACCTTTGTAAGGAATGCGAAAATTTTTACATAGACATTTTACTCTAACCCAGGGTCACCAAACTTTTTTTTACAGTGCGCCGGGTAACTGACAAAATGAGGAGTGCGTGCCGCATAATCATTCTGCACCATACTTACAAGAGAGAAAGAAAGCTCTGGGGAAAAAAAGACGAAAATCTAAGTTTAGTATTCCATGTTAATCATGGGTGAGTGGCGTGCAATGCACAAAAACAAAGAAATGTTCGTCAGTCAATCCTGCTCGATTTGTTGACGTCTCATACTCCATTTTTGAAAATGTTTGCTCACAGACATAGCTGTTCCAAACACTGATGCAATACCAGGGGCAAATTTCTTCAGTGGTGATGGTAATATTGTGTGTTTTCATAATTAACTCGCTAGACACGGCAACTGTAATAGTCGCCTTGGTGATAATTTTTAGTCGATCCTGGCTTTTGTTTTCTTCTTTGCTGTATGATGCGATTTTGTGTCGTAGTTATTGTGTTTGACGAACCGCGGCAAGTCTGATTTTTAACACCCCCGTATGTTTCCTCCTTACCCTTTCACCCATTTATAGTTTGAAGTAGTTATCGACTATAATATATTATCGGGAATAGGCTTAATTGATATTGATTCTATTTTTTTTTTTTAAATCATGCAGCCTTTCCCCAAAAAAAAATTCAAGTTACTTGGTAGTTTTTTTTTCAATTTCATTTTCAATGATGTCTTCATTTGTTAATTAATTATTATTTGAATGCGTCTTGTTTTATGCTGATCTGACTTCGAGTTTGAGCCTGAGCCACGTTAAATTTCACCAGTAACTTTATTTCTACCAGTGACAGCCTGTGATGATGTGATCTGTACATCCACTCAAAATAAATATCTGTAGCAAATACACATCTGCAAATCAAAGTGACAGCAGATTGCAATATAAACGTCGGTCATCTACTTTTAGAAGTTACACCTGCTTATCTCGGTCCCATTAGACCAGCGGTTCTCAACCTGTGTGGTCGCGACCCCTTTGGGGGAGTCAAACGACCCTTTCTCATTGATCGCCTAAGATCATCGGAAAACACATAGACTCCACAGTTATGAAGTAGGAACGAAAATAATTTTCTGGCCACAACATGAAGAACTGTGTTAAAGGGTAGCGGCATTTGAAGGGTTGAGAACCACTGCACCAGACACTGCGATGCGAGTAGTTATTGTATTCATTATATATTATTATCTGTATGTTTATTTATTGACTATTTAGATACTGTATTGTACGATTTTGAGACCATATTATACCAGTTCAGGAGTTTGAAGGTAAACAGGTCTGCAATAAACAAGAAAATCTAGATGCAATAATTAAAAATGGTAAAATTAAGGCGCATAGCCTTAAAACTGAAGGGTTGGAACAAGAAAACATTCTCTATATTTTGTATGTGCAGTCACTTCAAGGATTATGCCATCACTGATATATGTTCTAGTTATGAATATATTGCTTTTGATCAAAGTTATAATTTATCCTGATGGAGCTAAGAAAATTTGTGCATGAGAATGGGTCAGTTGAATTTTTTTTTTTTTTTAATATCAATTTAATTTTTTTTTACAAAGCTTTGAAGAATTAAATTCACTTGCAATCTTGATTTGTAAGCTAATTTAGAGTGTGGAAAAATTAGTAGTCAGTTTTTTTATCTTAGTTTTTGAATTAGCTTCTCAGCTTTTTCTGATGAACTACAGCATGCATTGCTAATGAAAGATCAAATTTGTTTAAAAAATTGAAATAAAATTGTATCTTAGCAACTAGTTGTTGTTTTTTTAATAATAAGATTTTCTCTTAGACTCTGATTATAATTAATCTTTCTAACAAAAAAAATAACAAAAAATTGCTATCACAATAAACTACAATATGCTCAAGGTAATCCTTATTTGGAGATAATAATATTATTTTATACAATCATGTTTGAGTGTCCTAGGGAAAGATAATATAAACCACAAACTATTAATGAAGAAAGAAACTTATCTGAAAGCATTGCAAGAGATTCATTCAATGGTGACAATTAGAACATTATTATATTTAGTTATCTGTGACTTTATCTGAGAAGTCCTCTCACATGTGTTGCTTTGCATTGTAAGTTTTGTAGATGGGTACAATTCTTTTGTGGTTATGAGACTGAGTCAACCAATTTGCAGAGGATTCAGACTATAGAAACGATTTGGAGCCCCTGTATTAATTTATTACCCCATTTGATGTTTTAGAATTAACACTTTCTTTTGACATTTACAGGTTTGAATGTTTTTTTAACCCATTATACTTGTATCTCCCACAGAGGCAAAAAAAATGGTGAGATCCCTGACAAAATCTTTGTCACCAGAAGCTCAGTTCTCACGTAAGCAACCTCTTCTTATATTGGCTATCTGATCTTAAATAAATTTTATACTCTGGCTACCATATAATGCTTAGCTCAGCATCATTTCATTTATTTTTTTTTAACGTCATTTTTATTTTATTTTTTTTTCTGAATTATCAGAAGTAGGTGTAACTTATTTAGGTTCTGTTAATGACTATAAAAAATATTATGACATTAAAATAAATGAAAATGAATTGGTTTATGATTCTTTTTATAACAGAAAAAATTATTATTTAGCATTGTTTTTAAATTTAATGAGAATTATTAACATGAGAGGTCGGCCTTCCATAATAATAAGTGATTTAAATAGGAAATTCAGAAAAAAAACAAGTTTAAAAAATAACCGAATGTATCAATTTTTTGCCCCCTTCTTTTTGTTCACATGAAACCAATTTTTGTGTAATAAATATCTATAGACCATCTTATCTCATTAATTTGATTTGATCAAAATATAGTTTTGCTCCACTTTTTTTTGTTTGAAGAGAATTGTTTGAAATCAGCCATATCCGCACCATCTATCACATCTTTGTGGCCATCCTTATTGTCTTCAGCCTCAATACTATGCTATATGATGTTTTGGAAAAAGGCTCGTAAGTTTAAAATTAATTTTTTGTTAGTCTTGAAGCATTGCAACATATTTGAGCCAGTGTTTCACTTGACCAGCTGAAATCCGAAATGCAGTTTAGTCTTGTCATACATTTTTACTCTAAATTTTTTTTTCAGACCCTAGATTCACGGATAGAGAATAATAAGTATTTAAAAAACTTCATATTTCTAGATCGAATGAAAACAGGAGTTTGTAGATTCAAGTCATGTGATTAGATTTGCAAATCCCATCTACATGCATAGGAGCCAAAATGATCAATAAATTGATCGTGGGCCCTTAAGATATAGAAGAAGAAGAAAAGAACTGAATTGAAATGAGGTTTAATAACATGCTTGCCTAAATGAAATGTAGAAAATACACCATACCACAATATTTGCTATAGTAGGGGTTAGTAACTTTTTTGCAGCTCCCTTGATAAAAAATGCTAATGCAAATTCAAATAAACCTATATCTGGGTCTTTACACACCCATGACTTTGCCTCCCATACCCCCAGGAGGTGTAGGCATCCCTGGTTAAGAAATCCTGTTATAGAGAGAACACTTTTGAGCATAAACTTCATAACGGAATCCTCATATTGTTTGTTAAGTTTACAGAAAATATGTTAAATTATAAGCCTTCATAGTTAGCTCTTCTGAATCTATTATTATTTCACTCTTAGATTTAATCTGAACTTTGAGATGATCCAGTGGGCATTTGGCAAGTTTCCCAAGGTCATGGCTATGTGGGTGGCCATGCAGGGCAGCACGCTATTAATTGTTTATCCTTCCTTTTATTATTGGGCAGCTAACCGCACACCTGGCAATGCGGGTAAATATATAATATATATATAATTTTTTTTTTTTTAATTATAAATAAGTCCATAGGTTTAGCATAAATACAGTCTATTAAATTCAAGAAAGTAATCCAAAAAAAGTTGAGCATCATTAGATATACAGAAAATAAGTTACTTTGACTATTATTTTGCAACTCAGCAGAATTCTTAGTTATTCTCTAATTAAATGCAATAGATTATAACTAAGGATTATAACTAAGGAGTATGAATATATCTTTTAACAATATTGATAGTTAATAAGAGGCCTTTATAAGCCCAGATATTACATAATTCAGCATTGGAAATGGGGGTATTCGATATCCATTGCTCCACATGATTTAACTTAAACAACATGGATAATGAGTGTTAAACATTAATTTTTAAACTATACATGAATCCTCAGTATTTATCAGTTTTGGTTAGATCTTCACATTTTTTAGTATCTCCCCACAATCATTGGTTAATTGGTTTTCACAAAGCAGTTATAATAATTTTCTAAGTAGTTTATTTTCATCATTGGTTTCCTGGTTACATTTACTCTAACATGACTTAAAAAGTCTTTACTGACCCACTTTACAATTTGGTTTATAATTGTCATCATACATTGTGAAAAGAAAATGATTGTCAGTTAAAAGCTTATATAAATCCCTTTAAAAGTATGATTTGACACAAACATGCATATTTTTAGATAGCTTTTCAGGAATCGAAGATAAGGATTACTCAACCACTGCTGTAGTACATTTCCTTAATAAATAAAAATGAATGTGATTTTTTTTTTGTTTCTATTGTTACTGAAGTAAAAATACCTTAATTTTGTTGTTTAAATTTTAAACATGATTTAATAATGATTTTTCTTATTTACGAAACCGTTGCTGGATTAAATATAGTTTTAGAATAGCTTATGACATAGTTGCCCAAAAATATTTTTTGTCTACGGGCCATAACCATTAATGTAGACTTGTTCATGCCTCACGTTTGCTAGATCTTCATTTGGTTTGCATAAAAAGGTTATACTAATACTAATATTTCCAATGGCAACCATTTTTATTTCAAGACATCAAAGATCTCAAACACACATTTTAATTTACCTTGAGTTTCTGCAAGTTTTTTTTTTCCAACTAGACTCCCTGTGTAGGCAAAGTGGTTCAAGGCTTTATTTTTTTGTAATAATCAAAGACTCTATAACCTGAAGTAGCAGAGCAGAACTTATTGTGAATAAGAGAAACTTGTTAGTGATAAAATAAAATATTATTTAAAAAAATCTAATATCTATTAAGCCTGCATACTCCATGAACATTAAGTGTATTCTCTCAACCAAAAAAAAAAGGTGTTTATGACTTTGTCTGGATTGGACTTGTTGTGGTCTATCAGCTGGCTTTTCTCATCATCCCTTTGATGTACCTCATAGAACATGACTTACCTCCAGCTTCTTCTGTCATCATTACCTCAGAGCAGGTGAGACCTAAATTGTGTAGTCCATGGACTGGGTACTTGAAGGAAAAACGAATCATCAACACACCTCAGATAATGATCTTAACCAGTGGCGTAGCGAGGCAGGTGCGGGGGGAGCGGACCGCACCGGGTGACACCATTTTAGGGGTGACACCCGATTGAAAAATTGCATAGTTACTGGGCACAAAATGCTAGCAAAAAACTGAGATTCATAAAATATAATCGATCACAAATGTAACCAATCCAAATGCGTGCTTTATTAAAAGTTCAAGGTTGATGCTTCAGAAATGAGATGATCCTAAATTTAGGTCAGAAAAAAAACTGTCATTATTCCCCGCCAATTGAAGTGTTCGGTAACTACCGTAAGTGACAGGAGGCTATATGTATATAGAGTCTGAGAAATAGGGCTTTCCATTGATACCAAATACTGTGTTTTAGGGCGATTATAAGTATACGACTCGGTAAAAATTAAAAACATTATAAATCAATTTTTACCCACTTCATAGGGTAAAAAATTATATTATTTTACACAATATTCAATCTTTTAATGATTAATTCTTATTTATTTAAATTTAAATAACAAAACTTTTTTTGAAGACGTATATAATATAACATCAAAACTAAGAAATACTAAAAAAAAATTATAAAAATTAATATTTTTCCCCGATTCGTCACTAGTATCACCCCTTGACATGTGAGCACGATTGTCATATTTCGACTGCCGGGTTTTTTCTGCTACTTTTCTGTTTTGTATTTTGGACAATGATCTGACTGTTGTCTTTGAACAGTCGTCAGTAATTATTTTGTTTGTTGTCTTGAAAATGACAAAATTAAAGCATTTTTATTGTTCAAGATTATTATAGCATGCCCCACGGCTCCACAAATCTAAATGGCCAAGTGGCTGTCAACAGTGAAGAGCAAAGAAGAAAATACACGACTCACTAAAATCATTACCCGAATACATGCTTCAATATCAAGAAACCAAATGATGACCACTAGGGTCAGGATTCATCAAAAAACTTTTCTCAGCCTACCATTGATGGTGATTCTCCCGAGACCATCAGCATGCATTCTTTCCAGCAAATAGTGGAGAAAAATTGAAGAGATTGACGTGAAAACACAAGTAACAGACATGGATGGTTTGGAAATAGAAATGTCTGCTGATAATGTTGATTCAAACCAAGATACTGTAAGTATGATGGTTAATGACAAAACCTGGCACATTTTATCAGATTCTTCTCTATGGAATGTACCAATTTCAGATTATTTTCGGTCTGAAATTATTAAAATATGGAGTACCTCGTTTAAGAACAAGGACGGACCATTCAGCGTAGTGACAAGGCAAAATGCGAAATCTAAAGGAGGTGTATGCCGGCTAACAAAACTATGTATCTATGGGATGATGAAAAATGGCGAGAAAATACTGCGATCTTGGATGGTTTTTTTTCACTCTTCAGTCATAAATTGAATTGTTTGTGCTGCAGATTGTTTGCTGTTAATGTTATAGAAACAACATCCAAATTTGTTACTGGCTTTGATAGTGGTGAAAACTGAGCCCAAAATTACAAAATCATGAGGCATCGTAAGAGCGCCTATGTTGCCTTGAAAAGTGGAAAGCATTAGCAGCAGGACTTAGGATACACAAAACAATTGATGCCGAAAGTATTGCTGTGATGGACAGGGAAAAGAAAATGTGGAAGGATATCTTTCACAAGTTGCAGTATATCATATTATATCTTGCATAGCAAAATCTGGCATTTTGTGGCCAGAACGGAGACGAATCTTCACTAAAACTTCATTGAAATGGTTGATATGCTATCTAAATATGATCCAGTGCTAAAAGAGCACCAAATTAGACTAAAGAGGAGTACATCTACAGAAAAAGCATCAGCATCTTACCTTTCACCAGAAACTCAACATGAATTTATAAATGTCCTTGAAAATCATATGAAGGAGATTCTTATCATGGATATAAAGGCTGCGAGGTATTTTGGAATTATGTTCAAAAGTACACCTGATATATCACACTCTGACCAGATATCTGAAGTGATCAGATATGTGAACATCCACAAAGAGAAAGTTGAAGTGAGAGAAGTGTTTCTTGGATTTTTCCTTTTAAGTGGGACAAAAGCTGATGACTTCAGTTCTAAAATTCTTGCAATCTGAAACGTGATGGGCTAGACATAATGATGTTGATTGCTCAAGGTTACGATAATGCTCTCGCAATGTCTGGAATCCATGGAGGTGTTCAGGTTACTCTGAAAAGAAATAAGAACGCGATTTTTAATGGATGCATGTACCAATGTAGTACCATATGCTTAACTTGTGTGGTCAACACTCTTTGGCGGAAAGGTTCATGTATGACATTTTTCAGTAATCTTGAAAGAATATTTTCCTTCTTTGCTGCATCCACTCATCAATGAAATTTTCCTTTTGAGCACACTGGAATGTCAGTGAAAAGACTATCAACAAAGCATTGGAGTACTTATCATGCTGCTGTTAAGATAGTGAAAGTGAAAGATGAGTTTGATGAATGTGTGGCGGCTATTGAAGCTTTGTGTAATCCTCTCGAAAATTTGGATACAAGAGGTACAGAACAAAGTCTTTTGCATGCTGTCTTTGATTTGAAATGCAATCCTTTAATTATTATGTTTGTGATTTTACGTTTATCTGCCACCTTTACCTTTGGGCTCATCTGTTTGAGGTCCTTGGTGGAATATGCTATTGAAAAGAAACTTTTAAAATCAGACCACTATGGAGTTTCGGTAGTGAGAAGATTAAGGTTTAAGAAGAGAAAGGCAGAAGAAAAATTAATAGATGCTGGACTCTTTCTTTGAGAAGAAAACAGTAGGGAGATGCTGGAGTGTATTGATCGCTTTCATTCGGAACCACAGATCAGATCATCAGCGATCATGAAAGTAGCAGATATGTTTGGGGCTATTCAACACAAGAGTATCAGCAAGTGAAGAAGAGTTATTGGTATACGTTCCAAAAGTAACTTTTTTCAATGAGTTATCAGAAGATGAAATTTCAAAAGAAATACCATGGCTTAAAAGACATCTAAAGGCAGCTGTTATTGAATTTCACAAAGTCATGGACTTGTCAGTAATTAATGTTTTGAAATTCATAGCTGATTGGGACTTCCTAGAATCTCTTCCAATACTCTTGCTAAGTTTTTAATTTTTTTCTTACGATATGTGAGTCTTTGGCTTCACGTGAGCGGAGCTTTTCAAAACTAAGGCTTATCAAGAAATATTTATGATCCACCATGGGACAGTCAAGGCTTTCTGATGTGGCTCTGCTATCAATTGAAAGTGATTCATTGAAGGAAATTGATTTTGATCAAATGATTGACAGGTTTGCAGCTTCGAAGACAAGGAAAGGAAAATTTTAAATACATTAAATGTAATGTAAAAATAACTATAACTCAAAGTTGTTACAGTTTTTAAATTCCTTGACCTCATGAACTTCGTTTTATGTGTTTTGCTCTTGTTATTGTTATACTGTGGACTTATTTTAACAAGAAAAAATCAATCATAGAAGTTTTGGAGGGGGGGTGGGGGGGGGTGACACCATGAATTTACCGCACCGGGTAACACCAACCCTAGCTACGCCACTGATCTTAATGCCACAACTATGGTACCAGGGTTAAACTTTGATTTTTTGATTTTGTCCACACTAAAACATTGGAAATTTTATTCCATTGGCTATTCTTATTGGCAATAAAAAATAACCTCCTGACGTGGCATCATCTCTGGGGTTTAGTAATTATTAAATTGAAAGAAGTGAGACCCTGCTTTTATTATACTTTGATAAACACAGCTCAAAAACTTTTTAATGAATTTCTTTATTTACAGACCAGATTTATAATGAAGACTCATTCATTTATCAGAGAGAATACAGCCAGAGTCATGTACAAAAAGAAAGATGATGGTAAATTCTCATTAACATGCCTGTATTTCATTTATAAATTTAACTTTTTTTTTTCAAGAACTCAATATAAAATCACATTTTCAAATAGTCTGGCTTAATCTATTTGAAAAACTCTTTAGAGTTAATTATCTGAAGTATCTGAATCTCAAGTATATTTTAAAGATTTTATTAAATTTCAAATTACTGTAAATAGCAAGTCAGCTGAATGTGGCATGGTCTTGGAAAATCCCTTGCCTAATAAAAAAATGTTTTAAATTAAAATAACATCTTGAAAAAGAATTGTCTATCATTTGTTGAAAATTGTCTCAGATAACAGCCAAGAAAATGCTTGTCCAGATTTCTCCAAGTACCTCTATTTCCTGTTTTGTCCAACTCTGGTATATAGAGATAACTATCCAAGGTAAAAGTTTTTATACAGTTATTTCAAAAATCATGTTCACCTAATTGAAAGAGTGTTGGACTGAAATAAAGCTTTAAAGTAAATTAATTAGACACAAACATTTTGTGTAAATAAAACAATTTATGTTCAGCTTTAATGATTTTACAAAATAGCAAGATCTGGCATTTAGTTCAATCTGTGTAAAATTTCTTTCATTTCACAATCATTATCTTCATTCTGTGTCTGTCCCTAGTTCATTTGTAATTTTTGTAAAATCCAAGCCGAAATCTTCTCATGATGTATTTTTATTCTCTCATGACAGAACACAGAACATCTCCTGGAGATACGTGGTGACCAACTTTTTACAAGTACTTGCCTGTCTCTTCTACATCTACTACATATTTGAGAGATTTTGTGTGCCAGTTTTCCAGAACTTTAATGGGGACCACATCACTCCAAAAGCTTTTATACTGTCCGTATTCGGATGTATGATGCCTGGAACACTTGTATTATTTATTGGTAAGATACATTTGTAGCTAAATACACATTACGTACACAGAGAGATTTATAAAGATAAGATAATAAGATATGTTTTTATTAATCCAAATAAATGAAAATTTGTTTTGATTGCATTGCACATATTGTTTTGGAAACTTTGACAGACCTGTTTACTCTTACGATTTTGGCGTACAATGTACGATTTTTAGATGTCTTTTACGATTGTACGCCAAGACCTTCCAAAACTACGATTTTCAGAGACACGGTGGAAAAATTTTTCCCCCATTTAAAAAAATTAATAAATTTTCGGGTTTATGGACGTTTTAGTTTTAGCCCTCTCTAATGAAGATCTGGCAGTGAATATGAACTAGAAAAACGATTGGTTGTATTTTTTAAATTTTTTTTTAAAGTTGGGACCATCCTTATTATATTTCGGAAGCACTCATGGGGAGTGGGGAGGTGGGGTTGTTGCTTACGGAAATTGTGGCATACGAGACACGCATGGGTAGGGGATTGGTGGGAGTGTTAAAGGATATAAATAAATAACCGCGGATGGAATTGATTGAATTGAGGGGGATTGTCGTATTGCTGCTTTGTGTGTCACAGTCACAGTGAACTAGCTGGCTGCGTCAACAGTAATATTTTGATGTGTCGCCCTAGCGACAACTTCACCCACCATCGCCTTTGACTGCTACCAAGCGTGTGACGTAGTTTTGGTACAGAATTATTGTGTTCCTCAGAACCGCGGCGATTGTAAAAATAGAGATGGTTTTTAAAATAAAATAGATGATCCAACTCTTCTGCAGTGGAGCGTTGGATTTTGGCATAGCGGTATTTGATAAGATCCAGTCAGCGACATTTACAAAATACTTTTATAACTCGCAAATCAGCTCTACGCCTTCAACGATTTTAATACAACAGTTTGGTTTCACTACCAGGGTTTCTTTCAGCTAAATCTCGGTGGGGGGGGGGGTCAACCCCCGCTCTCCCGGGTTCAGCCAAGTTCGCCCACCCCC
>CAXITT010000687.1:5997-39206 GCA_964033795.1 Lymnaea stagnalis | reverse complement strand
GGGGGAAGGGTTACATAATAGACTTTATTGCGTTACTGTAGTTTTATTTATTTACTATTGAGATATTGTATTGTACGATTTTGAGACCAGATTGTACGATTTTAGGGGTTTGAGGGTAAACAGGTCTGCTTTGATGTTCCCCAAAATTGATTAGCAGCAAATTGTTTTGTGAATCATTGTGTTTTCAAAATAGCTGTTAGGTTCTTGAGTGAATCATTGTGTTGTCAAAATAGCTGTTAGGTTCTTGATTGAATCGTTGTGTGGTCGGAATAGTTGTTACAGTCTTGAGTGAATCATTGTGTGATCAGAATAGCTGTTTGATTTTGAGTGTATTGCTGTGTGATCAGAATAGCTGTTATGTTCTCGAGTGCAAGTTTGCATTTGGAACAGAGTATGAATTTGTTCGAACTGAGTTCCAGGCTTTTATGAATAATCATAATCTCTCTAGCCGACTTGTCTTTGGTTTGTTGCCTCGATCTCTGCCACAGTACGAGATGGCAGATACATGGTTTCCAATATGGCGGATGTGAATTTGGTTCAAACCCATGACTTCCAATGCCACTTAACTGCTGAGAATCACAAGAAAACATAAGATTATCTGTCCAAACGAACATATTTCACATTTATCACACCTTGAATTCCAAAGAAAACATAAAAAAACACATAACTATTCCAAAGGCTGAAAAAAATAAGCATATATTTATATATTTCCTCAGAGTAACTAGTTCGTTTTTTATGCTTACTGTTACCTAAAATAGGTTTAGCAAGAATGGTTGCATGATCAAAATAAACAGGTATCGCAAGAGGAGAGGGAAAAGGGCGCAGCCACCCCACGTGCCAAAATCATTATTTATGCAAAATATGTGTATTACCGTATTTACTTTTTCTGAAGAGGGCGCCTCAACTAAGGCTTTGCCTTTTGCTTACCATGGACCTGACAATATCCTAATTTGAATGGAGCACTCTTCTCACACACTCCTTTTTTATTCTTTAATTAACTGCAGGTTCTTGGATTTTTTTCGTTTCAGCTTTTTTTGCCATTCTACATTCTTGGTTAAATGCCTTTGCTGAAATGCTGCGGTTTGGAGACAGATTATTTTACAAAGTAAGGATTGCTGACTGTCAGATAAAAATTAAGCTTGGTTTGCTTTGGACGTACTCCTTATTTTATTTTTTTTACATTCCTGTTTTCACCATTCTGATGTATGAGAGAAAAAATGAGAGAAAAGCTTAGTTATGCAAGTTCGACCATGCAAAAACACTTCTGAGAGAGTTGCACTGGCTGCCGGTGCATGCTCGCATAGAGTACACAATCGCAACTTTGTGCTACCGCTGCTTACATGACCTGGCGCCGTCCTATCTGAAAGAGCTGCTGACGCCTTATGTACCCACTAGAGAGCTCAGCTCATCCGATAGTGGCAAACTCTCGACACCACATGTTTGCCTTGAGACTTACGTAAAGCGCACTTTCACATTTGCTGGTCCAACAATTTGGAACGCACTTCCTGTCGATCTCAGAAACAACCAGACACTGGAGTCCTTTAAAACCGATTTAAAGACACATCTATTTCGCAAACACCTTCTGGGATGATTGTCTACCTTATTTTCCAGTTAATGCATAATGGCTGTGTCGCTTATGGTTGAAATGGCTAGAAAGACTTTGCCATTGTATGCTTGTAATTAGTTTTTGTAGTGTTGCGTTTGTTTTAAATGTGGTAAATTATAGATTTGTTTTTTATTGACTTTGTACCGCGCTTCGAGCCTTTGGGGATGAAGCGTGTTTTTGAAATGAACTTTATTATTATTATTATTATTTATTGTCCTGTAAATGTTTTCAGCTTTACCTTGAATGTCTATAATTCTCCTTTCCGTCATTATATAACTAGGACTGGTGGAACTCAACTACCTTCTCTAACTACTACAGAACTTGGAATGTTGTTGTTCATGACTGGCTGTACACATATGTTTATAAAGATATTTGCAAGGTAAAGAAATGATTAACTCATCATGAAACATCAGAGGTTTGGTTTTATTCAAAAAAATATAGGACTATAATTACTGTACATTAAGGCATTTGAGTTGAAGAACAATTTATCTTGATTTCAAGTTCCAACTTTATACAAAAAATTTACCTGACAAAACAGTCATGGCTTCTGACATAAACTATCTGATTCTCAACTCTTTGGCTTTAGCATTGCCCAAAAATGATCTTACTTCAAACCATCTCCCAACACATCAGAAATTTTTTTCTTACAATTATTCTTGCTCAAAATTTTTCAAACTCTAATGATCTTAATATAAAGTGTAATTGAAAACACTTAAAATTGATATGGTTAAATATTGTAGTTCAATGGTGTTTTACAATGCTCATATTGATCTGAGGAGGTGAGAATATATAAGCATCTGCTAAGTTAAGGTTACATAATATTGAATGGTCTTAAAGATGTGTTAAAGAACAACTTACATCTCTCTCTAGCTTATAGGAAACAATAACCGACCTGGGGCGATGGCCTGTGTGTTTCTCATCTCTGCTGTATTCCATGAGTATATTCTGACCTGCACATTCAAATTTTTCTACCCAGTTCTCTTTGTTATGTTTGCAGGAGCTGGCTGTAAGTTTTCATTGAGCCTTGTCTTTAGAAATTCTCTATAATTTAGAGTATTCAATATTTTTAATTGTGTCTATCTTTTAGTTTTCATAATTTGTACGTAAATTTCTGTCAAACAAAATATATAGTTCGATAAATAATTTAAAATAAATCACTACATATAGTTAAGGGCAGATCATCTTGGTACAATATGCCATACAATTTTCTACGCTTTTAAAAATGTGATTTCAAAACTCATTTCAGAAAATAGAATTTTAAATATTTAAATTATTGAATGGGATGCTATGATGAATTTGGAAGCACGTGGGTGGGCTGGGGAGACACTTTGTCATTAGTTCTCACCCAATTTTTTTTCTTATGTGGGGGAATTAAAATGCAATGAAATGATCAGCAGAAAAAGTAGTTGGATTTCCAAAAAATTATCAGTATTGTAGGTTGGTTTTATAATGAATGCAGAGAGAAAGTTGAAGAAAGGAACAAGGCATGAATGACCATGATACAAAGGGAAACCAGAAAGACACAAACATACAATGAAGCCAGAAGGAAAGCCACAAAAATGTGTTGGAAGAAAAAAAGAGAATAAGGAGTTTGGAATACCCAACAAATTAACAAGTCTGATACATGTAACAACTCAAAAAAAAGCAAAATCAAAGTTCAGGGAGAATATTCAAGGGAACTTCACATTAGACAAGGACTTAGACAAGGAGAATCACTGTCTTGTATGCTATTTAGCCTAACATTAGAGAATTGTAAGAAACATACATCTTGCAAGAAACATACCGGTACATCTTGACACTTGAGGAATAAATCAGGATACTTTCTGAGGGAGACCCGAAACCCACAACCAAAGGGCACTCTCTAAAATAAACCCCTTCAGCCTTCAGTATCTTGCATGTGCTGATGACATTGCACTGTTGGGAAAAGTAGAAAAGCCATATCAAAAGCCTTTATTAAATTAGAAGACACATCACTACAAGCAGGGCTGGAAGTTAACAACCAAAAAACAAAATACATGACTATGATAAGAGAACAAACAGATGAAACCAATTGTTTCGTACTGCTATCAATATGGAGAAATAAATCTCTTATTTAAGTACCGGGTATCAGTATATGGCTCGTTATAAAACAGTACACAGCAAACGACAGTACCGTATGAATAACAAAGAAATACGATACTCAAACCAGGGCTAATTACAATTAATAAATTTTATTATGTTAATTATAAATTACAAAATCAAAAGAAATATACCGGTAATTAAAGCTATTGACTTACAGTATAATGATTGTCTTTTACTGGTGCAATGGTCTTGTACTGGTGCAATGGTCTTGTACTGGTGCAATGTTCAAGAAGATACAATGTTGTAAAAAGGTACAATGATGAAAAGGAATCTACACAGTAAACAAATCTCTATAGCAAAAATAGCACACATTCAAAATATCTCTCGTCTGATCTTCCTGTCACTCAATCTCTCTAGGCATTTATATAACCTATTTCATAGATACTTCTCAAACGGACTTATGCCATGCATTCCTTTCTCGATATTTCTACAGAATTCTAATAATAATATAGACCATAGATTTTAGTTAGTTGTAATCGAGGTCAAGGGAGGCTATTTTTAAATTAGCCACACCCTAATAGTGCTGCCGAACTTGGGGTCAGCTTAAGTTCATTCACCAGAAAAGAAGCAAAAGAGACGCCTATAACACCATTAAAATTAAAAACCACACTTTTGAAAAAGTAAATCAATTCAAATACCTGGGATCCTTAATAAATTAAAGAGATGAATTACTAACATTAAAAAAATAAAGAATATCGGCCGGAAACAGGTCATACTTCAGTAGGCAGAGAATACTCAAAAGTAAAAACCCAAGAAAAACAAAGAAAACTGCATATAAAACTGTAACCAGACCAGTCGTAACATACTGGTACGCAAGTAAAACTTAACCCTAACAAAAATGGCAGAAAACCTATTAAACACATAGGAGAGAAAAGTTCTCTAGAAAATGTATTGACCAACAAAGGATTAATATGGATGTAGAATACCAGGTATTATATAGTCTATGTAAGGATCCCATGCTAGTAGCAGAAATAAAAAAGGACACTTAGAAAGAATGCCAAATGACGGTAAAGTGAAGAGGGTGCACCACCAAAAACCCCAGAGGAAAACGGCTCAAAGGCAGTCTTAGGCTTAGATGGATGGATGATGTGGAAAAATATCTATAGGAGCTGGGAATCCAAGCATGGTAAAGAAAAGCATCAGTTAGGTCTGAGTGGAAGGATGTGGTGATGCAGGCCAAAGCCCTAAATGGGCTGTAGTGCCTCATAGATGAATGATGGGGGAATTAAAATCTAGAAAATTATAATATTCTGTTGAAATCTCCCTTTTTTTTTGTTCTCTAGATTTTGAAAATAGGCTCTACAATTGTTTAATATTTGCATTTAATCTGCCATATTTATTATATGTAAAGTGGTTGAATTTAAGCTAGGTGATACATGTACATATTTTTGTACAGAACTTACAAAGCTGGAAAAATTAAAACCAGGTGCCATACAATATTTTGGCAAATCATATCACTTAGTACGCATGCAAAACGTATACAATACCTTTTGTTTAAAAAAATGTATAAAATACTTGCTCTTGTTTTTTTAGTTGGGTTCATCTTCCTGACAGACAAGGGATCAAATCGAAGCTGGAATGTTTTTATGTGGGTGGCGCTTTTCATAGGCAATGGTTTGCTGATGTGCCTCTACAGTATGGAGTTTTATGCTAGACAGAACTGTCCAGCCAGTGCAGTAAGTAGTTAGGTTTTTTATAAATTATTATTATTTTTCAATTTCGTCATTCCTTACAGAAATATTTCATCATTAATTTAGCATGTTTTTTTTTTGCTTGAACAAAATGTAGATGTAATCTCTCAATAGTTTTTTAGTGTTAAGAATGTCTTAGAAATTGGAATGCTAAAATATGTTCTATACATGGCTCAAGTTTGAAAAATTTTACTAAGTACTGTTAGCAACATTTTATACCCTACGGTTTTATAGCCAAATTATTTTTTTTTGCAGGAAAACTTTTTGGATCTAGCCATACCAAGGTCATGGTTTTGTGACCTTCCCAAGTAAAAGATATTGTTACAATATTTTTTTTTAAACAATTAAAATCAGTTATGCTTCATGAAAGTGATTTACTTGCAAAAATACCAAGTTAACTAATGACAAACTAAACCTATTGGCTTCAGAGCATGACTGGCTTGAAAATATCTATGACTTCTTGTCATCCCTGTTGATTTTCCAACTCGTTCCTTCCCTGTTTGTCAAGTCTTGAGAATCAGTTATGAGTGTAAACCAATGCAGAATGAAATGTGAGCAATGGATATGAAAATCAATCTTCTTAACTTTTCAGAATTTCAGAGACTGAAATCCGTTGTCAGAAATTTTCTTGTGAGCGTAATTTGATCCTTGGTACCGGTATACATTTGAACCAAAGTATTAAATGAATTTTAAAATTTGTGGGAAAAAGTTATTATTTGAAGTACCGGTAGCTAAAAAAAATTGACACAGGTATAGTAATTTTCTTTTAAATAATAACCAAAAAAATCTGTGTTTGATAATGAATACTATTTGAGGACAGATAAAGCTGTACATAAACTCTGATGGTGCTGAAAATAGTTCAATAATATAATTTCTGTGAAATATTTAATTAAATTTTGATTTTAAATGATAATGAAAGCCCAGGTTGTCTCATGTGTGAAAGAGAGGTTTATGGAGTGCATAGAATGAATTCAGCTCAGTGGTAGTCTTTGGATTTACAGGTGCCATTTGAACTTCCCCATAAAGTTGTCATTACTCTCAAGGTATTTTCTGAGGCCTCTGTGCTTGAGAACCTAGAATGTGTCTTAAATTGATTGGTACCGTATTGTATATGTTTTAAATGACTGCTGCTAATCTATAGGGTTCTCTTCATAAAAGCTTTGATCATAATTATTGGAGTTATATTTATTTGGCCACTAATAATTTTACTTCTGTAACTTTAAATGGTTTAGTTTCAGAGTGATGTGGGGGCTATGAATACTTTTTTTTTAAAATATCATCTTTATATATCGGTACCGTACAAATATACTTTCGGTTACCGGCAGACTATTTGGTTTTAAGATTTTTTTTTATTTATGTACCGGTACGGTATAGAACTTCCGTTACTGTCAGCTATTTATTTATGGATTTTCCACCTGTTTATCATTTATTTACTGCTAATACGCCTTGGTTTGTTTGAACTCTTTCACTTCTTGTTTTGTGTAATCAAATTATTTTCCTTAAATTTTTTCTTTTAACTTAATTTTCAGCTAGACTTGTTTTTGGAAATGACTACATTTTATTTTAATACACATTATCCATATTTTGTTAAATTGAGAACATTGATTTTTAAAGTCAGCTGTTGAAATGAAAATGATTCATTCTTAATGAATACATTTAACAATGTCTTTTTGAGTAAACTATAAAAGAAATCATACATTTTGAATGCATTGAGAATTTTTTTTAATGTTTTGAACTAATTTTATATTAATTATCAGGCATTTTGTTGATTGTATTATTTCTGCTCATTATGAGCTGAGTAATTTGAAAGCAAGAACTTGGTTTAATAGTTTCTATTTATTTTAAGTTACCCAGTTGTTAAAAACTGTTTAAAAATGTATATATTTTGTATATCCTTTAAGACTATACTATGTCGGTTTTTCTAAGCATTAAAAAATAACATAGTATGATTCAGAGAGCAATCTCCAGTTCCAATATACCGATACATAATATGAGACCAATTTAGTTAACTAAAAGTGACATATTCATAACAAACAATATAACTAATTTAAAACAGCTACCCCTATTAGTTTAATATTTTTAATGGAAAATATTTATTCAAATGGCTTGGTTCCCTTCCTATGGTCCACATATCAAGCTGTTTGTGGATGTAATTTTGTTCCCCTACCTATTTAGTATTTTACCAAAATTTAACCAATAAATTGTAAGCAAAAATTGGATATTGTTACTATCACTTTACAATTTTCTTGTCTTAAAGGTATTAATCAACAACTTGTTTTATAATTAGCGTTTATTGAATTTCAATGTTACTTCTGATCCATAATTGTTTTGTATTGAAAAATTGGCCCTTTGGATTATTAAATGGTTGGGAACTGCTCTTTAAAAGGTATTGGTATGCCTAAAAATTTTCTGTTGGCCTACTCGAAGCTGTTAACTCAAAGCTAGTCAGATTCTTTTTTTATAAAATTGAAATTGTTTTTTTAATATTAATATTATTAAATTGTATTTCATTATATGCTACATAAATAATAATTAAATTGTTTTTTTTTTTATTAGGGTAAAAAAAATATTGCTTGCTAAGAAAGAATGGAGACTATTAAATACATAGCCACCTTGAAACTATCTTTGTATTCATCCCAGATATAAAGGATAATATCCATTGCTTAGTTAACTTTGGTTGGTTTTATTTTTTTTATCTGCTTCTTACTTTGTTTGCACCGATTAGCAAATAGGCAGATTATCAATTAATCAGCAAGAGATAATCAGACATTTAGCTTTGATATGAAAGTGCCTAAAGTCATAATAAATTTTAGGTACCGTGAAACGGGGTGACTTTGCCTACTTGTGGCCTTTAAGCATAAATTTCAACATGTTAACTGATCTAAAAACTAACACAAAGGTGCTAATGTACAGAGTGGGTACCTGCACTTTGTTGTTATAACTGAATTAAGTCATAGTTTGATCAGGTTAAGTTGATAATTAAGCTTTTTTGAGATTTTTCAACTTAAGGCTTAAGGAAAAATGGGGTGACTTTGCCCTTTGAAAGTGAAAGACAGCATAATGCATGTAGAAATTATAGAACCAAGCAAATAAGTCATTTTCTTTTCTGTATTTACTGTTTGATCATAATATTTTATTGTAATGAAAGGTTGGAAGAAAATATTAACACCAGTTTACATAAAAAATCATTCTCGGTGATCTATCCTTTCGAGGCAAACCTTCATCATAGGTTTTTGCATTTGCTCCATGTAACGAAAGCTTTATTTTGTGAATTTGTCACAGTAGTCTGTAACTGTAATTATAATGTCTTTTCTATTATCTCAGCTTATATCTTTGGCACATAACATCCTCATCTTGTACAAAATCCATTCACCAAGTCATCTCGAAGATTTTTATTGTGGAATCGTTTCACCGCAAGTTTGCCGTCATCAAGATTAGTCCATAATAAAAAATTTAGGCCAAAATGTAAATTGTTTCTAGTTGGGGCATTCCAAAATCTGATAATGTCTTTAGTCTTTAGGTGCTTTACTAAGTTTACTTTCATTCCTCTGGCAAAGAGCTTGCCCTCCAATTGTTTTCTTGTGGCTACAGTAACATTTACTAAGTTCAAAGAGTTATTAAATCAATGGTGTCTTTCCCTTTTAGATGACTTCTATAGGCCTGGTAGTAGATTATCTTTTACAATTCACACTTATCATTTAGCTGAGTGTCTTCAATATAGCTTGTATAGCTTCTGTTAATAGGAATTATCTTGTTAAGTCATGGCATTATGATCTGGAAAAACAAGAACAAATAGGGAAATAAAATAAAAATCTATATATCAGTCCTTGGGGTGACTTTGCCCCATGCGGTGAAAGAAAAGCAATAACAATTTATCAAATCTTAACTTAACTAACAAAGTAATGAACCTTTTCATCAATGAAATTTATACACATTAAATGCATAGGGAAATAATTATAATATCTTAAAATGAAAGTTTAAACTCACCTAAATCAGCAAAATATCAATGTCCTGCTAAGAGCTCAAACAGTCAAATCTTATTGTTTGGCATGGTAAGGAAAGCGAAACAAGATAAAGCAACATGTCAGCTTTCATAGGAAGTAAAAAAATTAGGGGAAAGAACTCTAGAAAATCATGAAAAACAACTTTCTCAATAAAAGTATTTAATAGGCAAAGTCACCCCTTGAGTCACCCCATTTCAGGGTAATTAAAAAACTCTTTCATAAATTTATCATTATAGAAACTTATTATTTTGGTTACTGGGAGTAAGGGTAAACCATTATAAGTATATGAAAAAAACCCGATTAAGAACTTGAAGCAAGCGCTACTCTGTCTCCCAAACACTGGAACATTGAGCCTAGACTGGGAAATTAGCATCTGATTGCAGCTATGACTGGCGGAACTTCATCTGCAATGCTACTTTTAAGTGAGGTAGTTAATGCAGTATGACAATGAGGCTGAATTCATTTGAGTAACCATAGGAATAGCAGCACACGTCATTGTTTGATAAATATTTATCTTTGTGAAATTATTTATATTGGTGAAATGTTTCTTTGTAACAATATTTTTTTTATCTTTTAGTTTAGTTGTCCACAAACGATGCGATTTGTTAACATACTAGTAACACGGCAAAGCTTTCACTGCTCTGGTCCATGCTGATTGCACATGAGTTTCTAAGATCCTAGTTACAAACTTGGGAAAATCACACACCCTTTTGGTCTAAAATCTTGGCTTTTCATTTAAAAAAAAAAAATTTAAGATGTAGTAGTAATCTTTATCTTTTGAATGACCTGCCATATCTATTTAAGTTTAAGTCACTGCAGTGATATAAATGTACATGCATGTTCTGATCGAAACTAGTATTTTGAACTTTGGTAAAAAAAAAGATAGCATGTGATGTGGTAGAGCAGTTTTAATGGCTAGGAAATAACCAGACAAAAACATCAGAATAGTTGGATATGCCAAATAAAGTTATTGAAATTCAAGTCTTGAAAGCTAAGAATATGTTTATAATAGCAAAGCATTTGCCCATTCTAATTTGGTTCAAATTTAATAAAATCAAATTTAAATATATGATTCTAGTTCTAGAGTTAAGGCGGATTAGCCCATTCATTGTTTTTTTTTAAAAGCAGATGACTGATTTTTCTGCAAAATGGCAAATTACAGATTATCAGTGTAACACATTATTTTACACACAACTTTCATTAGTAAACATTATTTTACAGTTAAAACATTCCAAATTAAACTTGTATCACTTCTGACATGTTAAAAAAAGAAATGAATTCCCAACTCCCAGAATGAACCCACCCTTACAAATTGTGTGTAATTGTTTAGTAAAAATGCTTAGTTAATGAAGACTTTGTGTACTTAAACTGTATTATTTTTATTGTGCAGTTAACAAAAGGTTTATTTTAAATTTAAGTTACAGGCTGTTGTAAGTTCATTGAAATTCATTAGATCTCATAAATTTTAAACT
The DNA here is from genome assembly GCA_964033795.1 of Lymnaea stagnalis. Lineage (NCBI taxonomy): Eukaryota > Metazoa > Mollusca > Gastropoda > Lymnaeidae > Lymnaea > Lymnaea stagnalis. The sequence continues at coordinate 28,312 of CAXITT010000687.1, read as the reverse complement.
ACTTCTATGTGTTAAATTTTGTTCAACGTAGATGAAATTTATAAAATCCACATTTCAGCCCCGACACAGAATTAAAAAATAAAATGAAATATATACAATAACAGCAATTCAATTAATGCTCATGGTCTGTTATTCTTCAAATAATCCTTGATAAGCACCCACTTAAATTAAATAGTTTAGTGAATGGAAACTTCAAAAGGATCTTAATTCATTTTACTCTTAGGTTTTTAGACCTGTGGTTACATTAACACTGCTGCACATTTCTTTACTTTTTAAAGCAATATTTCCAAATTTATAAAGCTGTTATTTGTATTGGATCTATATCCTTTATAATGAATTTTAATAACTATTGAATTCAATCTGTAACAATAAATGTTCACAGATTTATTCAATTCCAGCTAACTCAAAGCACATTTGAGTCTTTATTATTTTATTGGTCATTAAAATTGAATTGTTAAACATTGTCTTTTCCAATGATGAATCTTCCGGTGGAATAAAGAAAATATTGCCATGGCCCAAGTTGTGTACAATATTTTTGTCCTCTATTCACGAATACAAATTTTTGTATGAACATAAATCATCCTCAATGCAATTCCACTTAATTTTTGTCCTTGCTAAATAAGCATTTGTACATAGACAAAATGCATGGCTTTTTTTTACCGTAGTTTAATTTATTTCTGCTATTGAATGAATAGTCTCAACTTTTATGTTACGGTATTTACAAAAACAAATGGTTTGTCTTTGACCTTAAAAAATTGTTTGATGTTTAACAAAGTAATTACTAAGACAGGTTTTGTTTTATTTTGTTCTGTTTTTCTTTCTTTTATTCCCCTTATTATATGCCGGAGGAATTTACATGTCAGCATTCGAATATATTTTATGCAGAGTCTACCGTAATTTACTCCATCAAAATATTTCTGAGAATTTAAGCTTTGTTTTTTTGTAAGGACATAAAAAATAAGAGCTAACAGTGGATTGTTTTCAGGTGTTGAGGTAACAGAATGGAAGCTAATAGCTTATTTACATTAATTCCAAATTTTAATCTAGAAGGTATATTTTACTGTGAATTTAATTAAATTTAACACAGTCATCTGATAATTTTTGGAAGATTTTGAACTTATGAGCTCCAAACAATGAGCTGTGAAAAAAGTATGTGTTTATTTTTTACATATCAGCTGTATATAACAGCTATGCAACTAGACCTATTCTTAATCTAACCTTTTTCTGGAACGAGGCTTTGGATTTTGCATCAAAATTAAAGGATCTGACAGAGAAACCAAAAATTAGTCTATAAATTCTCATGTCTTGTCAATTATCTTTTTGTTTTAAATTTAAATATTAAATCAACTCCAATTGAGTGTCAAATATTATCATGGGCAGAAATTTCTAATTGTTGTTTATCTTAATCTTGAAGGGCTTTTAGTATCAGTTGAACAACACTGTTAATATATCTCACTGGAATTGTGTGAATGTTTAGCTGATACTTGGGCTTTGTATAATTTATTATTTCTGACTATGTAATGTATATATAAATGCATATTTTGTTTTGAACTAATACAATGTAATTTTATTTTTGGACTTTCCATTTATTTTGGAGAAAAATATATAAATACTTGAATAGCTTTAAAATGAATTGCTTGATTATACTTTTTTAGCATTTACTTGTTTGAAAAATTATGTGAAGCAGCTCTACAAATCTAATACCGGGTACTAATACTAATGTCTAATGTTAAATCTGTTTACCTTTAGGGCCTATTTCGGAATAGTTAAACACAAGAGGCGAAATTCATCAAAATTTGAACGATATGTTGCAAGCCAAAATGGGGCCTTTTCAAGGATTAAAACAATTTTCCTGAGATCTAACAATATAGACACACCGTGCTTCTTGTTTCCTCCCACTTCCATTTTTATCATAAAGCTACCCATGTGAATAACTTGTTACTTGCGGTTGCAGTCAACGTTGAGTATGATCTTAATAATTTGTTGGAAAACTTTCCCTTACTATTCTTTTAATTAAAAATTCAAAATAACGTAATGAAATGTTCCTTTTATAATTCTTCTTCTTGTAAACAGTGGCATCAATAAAAATATTAGAAATTCTGAGATTTCTAAAACTAACAGAAATTTTCATGAGCCAAGGAAGTATAACAAACACTTGCAAGACAGCACAGCAAGTAGAGTCCAAGTCTACATAAAATCTAGAAATATCTTTCGTATGGGAGATGTCAAGATTTTAGAATCCCTGAGAGTCTGTGGAGGTTCCATTTCTTTTGAACGAAAATAGAGTTAGTGCGCCCGGATCGGACTATAAGCGTAGGAAAACGATAAAGCACATGTGTCAAACTCAAGGCCCGCGGGCCACATCCGGCCCGCCGTACAATTATATCAGGCCCGCTAGATCTTGGCCGGCGTACAATTATATTCAAATCAACGCTATGGTGTTTCCCAATGCACACTTTGCTGAACAACTTAGCTTACTTCGCACGGCGCTTTGGTGACTTTGAAGCACAGAAAAGTAATTTCGAGCTGTTTCGTAACCCATTTGTCATAGACGTGGAAACTGCACGTGTTAATGTACAGATTGAGCTAACAGAGCTGCAGTGTAATGGGACACTAAAGGAAAGTACGACACAGTTGGGCCTGCACAGTTCATTGTTTCATTCCTGGAGAGATGCCTCAGCTCTGTCTACATGCGGCTCAAACCTTGAGCATGCTGAGTAACACATATGTGTGAGCAACTGTTTTCTGTGATGAAGATTAATAAAACATCACACAGGGTTGTCTCACGGATGAACACTTGCAGTCCATCACAAGAATCTCAGTGACACAGAACGGTACTCCAAACATAAACGAACTTACTTGTTTTTGTAGCCAAGAAAATGTGCCAAACATCGAGCTCTGACAAATTGGCACAAGAGCGAAAATGGGTACGGTATGCCAATGATTTTTAATTTTTAAAACTTTTTTTTTCTCTTTTCATTTAAAAACATTTTTTTTTAAATATAATTTTTCGCTTATTGAATGTTTATCCTGTTCGGCCCGCAACCTTACATGTGATTTGAGTGTTGGCCCGCCGAGCAACTGAGTTTAATACACCTGCTATAAAGAGGGGAATACCGGGATAGTAGTGTGCTGGTGGTCAATAGAGCAAGGGAAGAGCGACCGAGTCGGACACTGAACGTATCTGTATTGCGATAGTTTGTGTTAGATTTGTTGCCAGAGATCCCGTTAGTATGCCTATATGTGCTTCTTTGGCTAAGCTCGTAAGCAGAACCCACATTACTTACGTAGCCACGCAAAATCAATTCTTGACCCGGAAAAAGGGGGGGGGGGGGCGTGAAGATAATTTATTAAAAATAGACAGTTCTTGACATATTTATTAATAATTATTAAAACACATGTGGATTAGTAGATACATCCATACATCCACCCCTGTTATGTGACACACTCATCTAGTACATGTTCTACTTGAGTAATTATTGGGGACAGAAAGAATACGCTCGTCTGCGGAGGAGCGAAGCTGTCGAAGGGGTGAATAAACAGAGAAGTTCGGTTAGATAGGAAGGGCAGGAATTCGAGAAAAGGTTGTGGCAGAGAACAGAGAGTTTGTCGTCAATCCGTGCGTGTACAGGGAGCCAATGTAGTTGTGGTGTGACGTGATCACGTTTTATTGCCTGTAGAATTAGCCTTGCAGCTGAGTTTGGAACCTTTTGTAATTTTTCTAAGAAGTGTTTTGGTGAACCTGACAGAAGAGAGTTACAATAGTCAGTCAAGACGAGAGAGAATAAGAGCACCGACTAGGGTTTTTGTTGCGCTAACTGTGAGGTAGTGGCGGATGGAGCTGATCTGATGAATAGCGGTGTATGCAGAGCGACAGATGTGAGAGATGTGATTACCGAGTGAGATGTTGTGAGACAGAACAGAAGAGAACCAAGATTCCTAGCGGATGATGTAAACTGTCTGTCGGAGTGACCTACTTGAAATGAGGTGGGGAGGGGGACTTAGAGGATGATTTGTGATCGTGAATAAGGAGTGCTTCCGTTTTGTCATCGTTAAGCTTCAACTTGCTGAGTGTCATGCATGTCTTAACATCATCAATGCTCTCCCGCAAAGTCCTGATAGCGGAATCGACAAGAGAGGGATGGGTATGCTTGCATAGCTGTTTGTCATCTGCAAATGACTGGTTCTCAACAGCATGCCTCCCGAGCAAGAGGAGCAGTGGCCTGGTATACATTGTGAATAGAACCGGGCCTAAAACGGACCCCTGGGGCACTCCGTACACCAAGTCAGAACTGCCGGAGAAACAGCCATCGACAGCGACCGCCTGCGTTCTATCAGAGAGGTAGGACTTAAACCAAGCCAAAACTGATCCCGAAATTCCAAGTAATTTTCAATGGTTTTGTAAAGGTTTCATGGTCAACAGTATCAAAGGCCGCACTGAGGTCTAAGAAGATCAGGATGGAGATATCACCGCTGTCCAATGCGAGCAAGAGGTCATTGGTGACTCTCAAGAAAGCTGTCTCAGTGCTATGGAAAGGTCCATAGGCCGACTGATTATGACTGAGAAGAGAGTGGTCGTTTTAAGTTTAAGTAGGCAAAAAGTTGTTTTATAACTAGTTTTTCAATGACTTAAGATAAGAATGATAAGTTATTTACTTGTCTTTAGTTTTTAAAATTATTTTCATCCAGGCCAGGCTTCTTGAGAAATGGCTTGATGACAGCTGACTTACAAATAGAGGGAACAGTGCCAAGAGACAAGCTTCATTGATTATATAGGTTATCGTTGGGAGCAAATGATCTAACGACTCAACCTACAAGGGGGTAGGGATGGGGTCCAAAGAACATGGCGTAGGTTTAGACTTCATGAGAATAACACTTTTGACCTTTTGTTCTGAAACGGTTTAAAAACATCGAAATGTGATCTAACATAAGAAAAAGGAGGCAAATCTAGGGGAGATATGTCAAGACAATCAAGCTCAGCGCGAATGTCAGCAACTTTGCTTGTAAAGAAATTACAGAAAATATCTGGTTTCTGGGGCAACGGATACACTGAAGGGAGCGCAAGGTGGCTACAACCATCGAACAACTGCCTGTCGGTTTTACCCATGATTATTTTTTGGCTAAAATACAAAGTCTTAGCAGACAAACAATCTTGGTCACGCGCTTCTTGGCAGTGTAATACATCTGCCTAAAAACAATAAGACCTGACCTCAGCCACTTCTTTTCGGGGTGTATGTGCCAAAAAGACGGAGCACTTTTTACGCGCTCGAGACTCGCATTGCAGAAAAAAATTATAAAAAATAAACTATTCCCTTAAAATATGTAAAACTATATATATTCTTGTAGGAAATTGAATGAACTAATACAATCTTTATGAATCAAACTGAAATATCAACATTTATGCAAATGAGCTACCTTAATTTGCATAATTTATGCGTGTAATTTTTTGTTACACCTAGACTAAACATAACTTACTTGTATCAATTGTGTGAATTTTTGATGGATGAAGCCTGAATAAGTCCTAATACTTTTTTTTGGGGGGGGGGGGTGGGAAGGCCCATGAAGGCCCTTCAGACACCTCTGGCACATGGTTCTACTCCTTTTCCACCCCACCCCCTATTTTTCAGTTGTTACAGACACACTGTAACAGGCCCCCATTTATGACCTAGGGACCTTCTCTTAAGCTGGATGTTACTGAGAAAGTTATCTGCATATCTGTTGGTCTCTCTCATTAACATTTGAATGATATTAAGTGTAAAAAATAGCATAAAGTACTCAAATGGGGAGCTTATGTCTTATTTATAGGACTTATGTTGTCTAAAAATTCAAAGGGGTCATCTCTGTGCATTTGAGGACCCCTAATACTAGTAATACTAAACCAAAAGTTCACAACATTAGCATTACCCTCAATTTCAAAGTCTTTATTTGGTTGTTTTCACCATTTTCATGGTCAGTTTCACTGCAAGAATATAAAAATCACTAAGCACAGTTTGATCAGAGTCACTGTCGGACATGTTCGAAATTCACGATGCAACTACACACACACACAAAAATTCCTGCACACAAATTAATTGAGTTCACCTTCAACGAACGCTACCATTACAATGCCGGGATGTGCAGGAATACGTATGAATAGTTTTGATTCGCTGGTACAACGTCAATCCAGCCAATCGTGAGGCTCAATCTATCAGGCCGACGGCTCGAACTTGACGTCTTTCTCGCTAGTGTACCTCGGCCGATAGATTGGCCCTTACGTCTCCAGGGGGTTAACTAAGATCTCTTCCGTTGCTCTTCAATTTAGTGTAGAATGTTGCAAAACTAAATGCAGATATTTGAAATAATGCATTCTTCAAAATTCATGTATTTTTAATTTTTCAAAAAAATCTGGGGACTATAAATTATAAAGATTTAATTAAGGGGTGAGAAAAAACTAGGGCAAAAGCATACCCTTAAGGGTGACACAGCTAGAATAAATTTAGTTTACGACCCACTGGTGAGGAATTTAAGATATCTTTGATAATTCTTATGGCTAATTTTTGGCACTTCCCATCCGAAAGCTTGAAATGCAACCTCAAAATTGTCTGAAAGAAACAATAAATTTTGGTTTGAGCCAAAATGCACCCCTGCATTTTAAGTTAGCCCAACTGACTTTAGCACCCTAAATTTCTGCACCCCTTCACTTACGCTGATCAATGGTACAGTATGGGGTTAATGGGAGTCGCTTAGTCACTTCCTTGTTTGGTCACGTGATGAGAGTAAGCCATCACTAGGCTGCTACACGGCTACACACAACAAAAGATAACACCTGATCTGCCATTAATTTTTAAGAACATTTTTGTCTTCATCAGTGCTTCCCCAATGTCATGTTCCTTAAAAATTTTACCTTTCAAAATATTCTGGCATACACTTGTTTTTTGTTTAATGAAATATATAAATGTGACAGTAAATATACGTCAGTTATGATTAAAGGAAGAAAATTATTTCAAGAAAAATTTGTGAGCGATATTCGATGGGAACTTGAGCTCCGTGCCCATGACGTCATTTGCGTGTTTAATATTTGTGCAAGAGTAATTCCTCTTTATTTTATTATTAATTTTCATTGGACGAAATGTCGTCATACCCATGACGTCATTTGCGTGTTTATTAAATAGGAAGGAATATTATAAATAACCGATTGGAACAAGATTTCATGTGAATAATTAACGAAGATCCACTTTGTCAAGCAATGGGAGTCGCTTAGTCAATTATTTTGTCACGTGATGTTAGTAAAAACGAGTAAGATTTCCGGTATGCTGTATACAACACACTAGTGCTTGACAACAGTAGCCCGTTACACACTACAACTACACTACATTTCGTCCAATGAAAATTAACAATAAAATAAACAAAGGGGAATGACTCCTGCATCAATATTTAATAAAAAACGCAAATGACGTCATGAGCACGCACGGAGCTCAACAACAGCCTGCCGATGATAGTATTGATATTGATAGTTCCCATCGAATATCGCTCACAAATTTTTCTTGAAATAACTTTCTTCCTTTAATCATAACTGACGTATATTTATTGTCACATTTATGTATTTCATTTAAAAAACGCATGTATTCCAGAATATTTCGAAAGGTAAAATTTTTAAGTAACATGACATTGGGGAAGCACTGATGAAGTATCTTTTGTTGTGTGTAGCAGCCTAGTGATGGCTTACTCACATCACGTGACCAAACAAGGAAGTGACTAAGCGACTCCCATTGGCTTAAATTTTCTTTACCCTTAAGCGGAAATGTATGCAGGCTTATACCGATGTCCTTAACTTTACTGTTTGAACAGCCAAAAGCTGAAAATTGCCTAGGTATCTTGAATTACTAGTTGTAGTGTGTAACGGGCTACTGTTGTCAAGCACTAGTGTGTTGCATACAGCCTCCCGGAAGTCTTACTCGTATTTACTCTCATCACGTGACAAAACAATTGACTAAGCGACTCCCATTATAAGCTTGTGACAAATGCTTACTCTGGGGCACGCCACAAACGGGTTTAATTCAGTTCATTTATGGCACTGGGCGCCATAATGCCTCCCACAAAGCCATAAACATGTCTTTCCCCGTTCAAATAGTATTATAGAAAAAATGAATTAAAGTATACTCAAAAATAAACCTCTTGATTTTGAAACAATAAAAAAAAATTGTGAGGAGCAGGCTCCCCTGACCCCTCCACCGATCGAGGTTCATCGGCGCCCTTAATTTCCACCCTACTTCCCAATGAAAATCATCGCCTATTTTGGTATGAATAGATGCGCTGCAAAGTGGCGTAGCTACTATTAGTGCCGCCATGGTTGGGAAAATATTTTTGCCATCCTTCCTTTCACGATACAAACTGTGCAGTTGTCCGAAAATGCCACACCTACCTACAGATCCGTTCTTAGGCATAGGCAAAGTAGGCGACCTCCTGGGGCCCCACAGCCAAGGGGGTTCCACCGGGTGCTTTTTTAGCCTACAACTACAACTTGCAAGTTCATATATTTCAGAAATACACATTTTCTCTAGTGGCGGAATTATCAATATGGTTAGTGGCTACACGTGAGTAAAGAGGAAACAGTAACGAAGGCAAAGTGGAGGTGCCGCAGTGGTGGGTGATGTTTTATCCTCGGCTCCGGGGGAGCTCCGCCCCCGGATTCTCTTTTCGGGGCCCTCTACATGTGCGCCAAGCCTAGGGCCCCCAAAATCCTAAGAACGGCGCTGCTGCATACCGGTATAAAGAAAAAGTGACACCTGGGTGGACCACCCCATGCACCCTATTTCGACGACACTAGCAGGGGCGTATCTACAGTGTTTGGCGTCAGGGGACAAGATTAATTTGTATGTCCCCTTCACAATTCTGAAACTGATTATTTTCAACCATTACATACCATCAAAGCCCTCCCCCCCCCCCCCCCCCCCCCCCCCCCCCCCCTGAAAATTTAAAAAACCGCCCCGGGGGAAAATGTATGAAAGAATCGTATTGTTTAAATGATAACAACGCCCTGACCTCTTATGACTAAGTAGTAGTGTGGTGTTATTAATCAAACTGATACATTGTTAAATCAATCTTGAAAGTTTCCTCGGGGAAATTCTGTTAATTGTGAATCGAATGCGCGACTATTTTAATTTTAATAAAATGGAAGTCGAGCCCAATTGTCCATATGTCTAAGAAACTACGGTAAGAATGTGTCGGGCTGCATAAAGAGAATTTCCATGAGTCATGAGACTTAGCCAAATGATACAGTATACAGCATGATGTACAACTTGAAAACTTTTTTATTTTTAAATAGGCTCATGCTGTTTTAGATGTAATATTAATTGCTAGCTGACGTCACGCTGTTTTTTTGTCTGTAATGACACTGTTTCATATATGTGTAACTTCCTATCACTACTATTTGTGTGCTGTCCCTGCAATCAGCTTCTGTACTGTATGTTATTGTTATCTGAAGTCTGAAGTTGTGATTGTGTTGTTGTTTTTTATTATAATTTACTGAAACTTTGCTTTTCTTTAATATTTGATTGGTGACCATTGTATGAAATTAAAACAACCGCAAACAAATAATGAAAATGAAATATATTACTAATGATATATTTTCTTTATAGTTTCACTAATTTTATAAAATTAATTAATTATTTATTTTTTACAATTAAAATAATTGCCATTTAAAATACCAAATGAATTTCCCATGTTCGTTTCGTGGTAAGAAATATAAGTCTAAGGGTTAGCACACACTAGGTCCGGATTTCTCCGAATTTCAAGAATGTCGACAAGACCGGTCGTTTGGTAGAACTGTACGTCGGACATTATAGAAATTGAGAATACATTGCAACCGAATCTTTATTGTTTATCATAACTACGGCCTTGATTTAGCTGTCTTTCCGATGGCGCTATCGAATATTAAAATAAACATAAATTTTTAATGAGCTTATTGTATTTTACATTTAAAAATAAAATAAAAACTGGAATGGAAGAACATGTCTTATTTGATGGAGAATCCATTTTTTAAAATTATTCATATCAGAGAAGTGAGTGGGTAACAGGGTTGCCAACTCAATAAAATAACATTTACTGACAAATATAAGAACTCTCAACAAAATTTACGGACAAAAACAATTTTTTGCGGGCACATTTAGGCTAACATAAAATGTTGATCTTAGAACGAACGAATATGAAGCATAATCCAAGCATTGTAGCTAAAAAATGTAAAGTATCCATAGAGCAGGCCTACGTCTCTATTACCATGCTCATATTTTATATTGTTAGTGGACAAATCTTCTTTGTTCAGTTTGCCAATCATATTTTTAATCATCAGAAATCCCTTTGTTCGTTTAGAGCTGAAATCTTTAGCGATTTTTGAATCAGGAAACCAATCTGCAACATTTTCCGAGATGTCGTCCATTAAACTTAGGCAAGTTTTTTCTTGCGACAAAATTTGCCACTTTTAATTCACATTCTGTTACCTGTTTGTTGTGAGCAGTTACAGTAGATGGTTTTTTATCCTTAGTCAAGAACTGCAACATTCCACCAGCAAATTTCCTTGTTGACATTGCCTGAATATGTTTTGTGCTTCTACCGTGGCTGCGAACGTCTCGTACACCACCAGATGCAAGGCTAAATATCTTTCTACAGCACGTATATACAGCGTTATATTTGGAACCATTGTCCGTTGATATCCAGTCCTTAAATTCTCCGTTTGCAATCCATGTAGGTTGAAAATAGCATTTTCTGTTCACTTTAGCTTTTTTTAACAATAATTTTATCCGCATTTTCGTTTACTTCACAGTTTTCACTGTGGCTATCGTCTTCTCCACCATTTTTAAAAACAGATACTATTTTTATATTTGTATCGTCATAATTTATGCGTAATTTTGACGTAACGACTAACGATCTGTCTAAACAAGTCCATCTTGCCGCGATGCGTCTCGCCGCGCGAGCCGAGCTGTCCAGAAAGCTCTTAAAGTTTATAGAGCGCGGGAGGCCACTAAAACAATTTAAAAATTAAAATTTAAATCAAGAAAATAGATATCACAAACATGATTTACTGGTTTTTTTTTAACGTTGAGAGTCCACGTTTTGTCAATATTTTTTACGGACGTCTTAAAATTGTTTAACGGAATTTTACGGACAGGCAATTTTACGACAAATCCTTACGGACTGTCCGTAAACTTACGGACGGTTGGCAGCCCTGGTGGGTTAACCCAATTTTTGCAGAGAGAAGACGGGTGTGGAATATTCCATACGTTGTTTCCAAGGCTGCTGGAGCAACCAGAAAAGTTTTCTTGATTATGTCAGAATGAACCATCAAAATTTTTACTACATATTATGTGATTAGCATCAAAATTTCTTGCATTTTCCTATCGGACAGCTCTCTGCACAATATCAGTTATTATTAATGAGACCCGTGATGCTATTTGGGATTGCCTTGAAGAGGACCATATGCCACTTCCCACCATAGAATTAATGGAAAAGATGCAAATGACTACGAAAGGATATGGGACTTTCCTAATTGTGTTGGTAGTATTGTCAGCAAGCATGTCCGCTTTAAATGAGGAGTCCAATTGCAATCCCTGCTAAGTCGATTTTTTTTAAAAAATGAGTTAGTGATAGTGCCTTTGGCCCCTCTATGAAGTACTATTTCACAATACTTTACTAGTTTTTTTAATCAAAACCCGCTAATTTCGCTAGTTAAAAATATGATCATCTTGCAAAACCTGCTAAGTTGCATTGGCTAGGGGTCGCAAAACCGGTCCCTTTTGCCAAAATCGGTATTTTCGATATTGAAGTTTACCAATATCGGAATCCCGGTATTTTCGATGTTTCGGAATCCCGGTATTTTCGATGTTTAGAGAATTTTTAGTTTAGGTTCAAGATTAAAGGTTAGGATTTGTCAATTGTTATATAGCACAATTTCCTGTGCGTGAACTTTCCTCGACCTCGAAGGACACTCCTAGCAGACAGTAACGTCTGTTGTGGGCGTGGTTAAAAATCTTTGAAGTATCGTGTTTACAATCGGCTTCCAATTACGCATTGGGTAGACTGTCTCCGGGTAACTTCTGGAATGTACTCCTTAACCCGAGATATGTAAACAACACGTCATAGGTCCTTCTGGAAGCGTCTTACGCTACATGTATATAAAGGATTGACAGATACGGAGGGACGGAGATTTCAGATAGATTTTCTTAACATTACGAGGCGTGTTTTATTCTTTGTGTATTTGGGTGCTCATATGTGTTTATTTCGCATTATTTATTGGCACATTATTCTAACTGTGTTAACTGTGTACCGGTACAAGATCTACCATACTGTAAGTTGAAGATTGTAATTATATATTTTTTTCTTTTGTAATTATCTTAAGACATAATAAATCTTAATTAATTGTGACTAGAAACTGTTTTGGGTCGTATCTTTAATATTGTTGATTCTATGGTATCGTCCTTTGTTAGGCACTGTTTACAACGAGCCAATTAAAATTAAAATAGGAGATTAATTTCTCCCAATACAAGTCAGTGCGTAACAAATTGGGTTGCTCGTCCCGGATATAGTGGACACCATATCATTTTTTCTCTCAAGACCCCAATTTTAACAAATTGTGGGCTCTTCCGGGGATAACCGAATCCATATTTTATTCTCATTAGACCCCAATTTTAACAAATTGTGGGCTTTTCCGAGGATAATTTTAATCCATAATTTTTATTACACCAATAATAAATTGAGTGTTTTTCTGTGGATTTTGACCCACTGTTTACCTTAATACACTCAAACTAATTTGAGTTCACGATACCATTTTACGACACCAACAACAGAGCTGGTTACAATTTTTTCATTAGTGTGTGCACTAAGCTTAAATTTTTATAAAAAAATCATTGTTATATTTTGCCTGTGTCAAAATGGATTTTGATATTGAAAACCCATCAGTAGAGGCATTAGACAAATGTTCTAGGAAGGAGCTATTTTCCATTGCTAAAGCTCTAGAAATAAATGTAGCTCATTCGGCCGTAAAAAAGACCATACGAGACATGATCATCGTTCACTTTGTGGATGAAGACATGTTATCTGAAGATGAACTGGCCTCAGTCACACAACCGACTGATCCAAGTATGGAGCTCCAACTAAAGCTCAAACAAATGGAACTAGATGCCCAGAGAGAAAAAGAACGTGAGCTTAAACAGCTGGAGCTAGATAAAGAACGTGAGCTTAAACAGCTGGAGCTAGAAGCACAGAAAGAGCTACAAATCAAATTAAAAGAAATGGAAATAACAGCCAATTTGGGAGCAATGGAAAATAGACTCACGGCTCCAGCCGGTCAAGGTTGCGATGCAATTAAATTTGCAAAAGTAATCCCTAAATTTTCAGAAAAAGAGGTTGACCAATATTTTGCGCAGTTTGAGATAACTGCCCAAAATTTTAAAATTCCTGAAACTATGTGGTCCACCTTACTTCAACCAGCCTTGACCGGAAGGGCATCTGAAGTCTTTGTGTCCCTGAATGCGGAACAGCGCGGGGACTATAACCTAGTAAAATCATTAATACTTAAGGCTTATGAATGTGTCCCCGAAGCATACCGTAAAAAGTTTAGGGAACTGTGGAAACGTGATGGCCAGACTCATGTTGAGTTCCTCCGGGAAAAGGAACGGCTCCTGGACAAGTGGCTGCACGCAACCAACACCGAGACAGACTTCAAGAAATTCAAGAACCTCATTCTGATGGAGGAGTTCAAGAACTGTGTTCGTACTGAGGTGCGAATACATATTGCAGACCGTGGCGAAGGTGACGCACATACGGCAGCAGTGTTAGCCGACGACTTCACCATCTCACATCAACTTTCCAAGAATCCATCTGACACCAAAAATGACAGGCACAATAAGACAGCTGTATCAACTTACAGTAAACCTCCACAAAAACCATTCAAGCCCGGTACGAAAGAAATTGGTGCAAAAGACACATGTGCCTACTGTAAAAAAGAAGGACATACGAGGGATGATTGCTGGAAACTCAAGAAGAAAACTGAGAAGACCACACATCCTGGTACACAACACAAAGTCTCCGCTTGTACGTCTCGTCATACATCTGGAAACACATTTTCAAAATGCAAGAGTTTTTGCTCTCCAGATGTCCATACACACTTCAAAGAGGTTTGTCACGACTCATCAAAGAGTTTCAAAATGAACAATAAGGCTAGTTTTACTGACTCCAGCCAAGTTCCTGCTTCGACTGCGACTTTTATGAGCTTGTCGCCAAGATCCTTTTGCTCCAAGAAGAGGTCTACCTCTAGAGGGCGTCTTACTGAGGACTTGTGTGCAAGTTTTGACGACTCTACCCAGAGTTTTACTTCCTCTACCCTAGCCGAATGTTCTCAAGACTCCAACAAGAGTTTACCTACCAAGGTCCAAAATTCTACATCAGAAAATACTGATGTCATACAAGACTTCATGCCTTTCATATCGGAAGGATTCGTATCACTGCCAGGTGATTTGTCCAGTCTACGACCAATCAAAATTTTACGAGATACAGGTGCTTCACAGTCCTTGCTACTTGAGGGTATACTTCTCTTATCTGAATCTACTGCTACTGTGAGCAACATCCTGTTACGAGGTGTAGAGCTGGGATGCATAGATGTATCTTTACATCTCATCAACCTAAAATCAGACTTAGTCTCAGGACCTGTGGTTGTGGGTGTCCGACCAACATTACCATTGGACGGCATCTCGTTGCTACTAGGCAATGACTTAGCTGGTGGGAAGGTGATAGCCGAGCCCATCGTTACTCATGAACCTTGTTTAACTGAAAATCAGGAAGAAGATCAAGAATTGTATCCAGCATGTGCTGTGACAAGGACCATGAGTTCCAAGATCTCCACAAAAGAGATTTCACAAAAAGCAATAAAATTCTTCCTGAAATTGACCTGGGAAAAACATTTTTTGCAAGTCTAAATTAAGAGGCTAATAATTACAAGACTCCAACTCGAATGCAACTTATTGAAGAACAGAAGAGTGATCCAGAAATAGTCAAACTTCGAGAGAACGCTTTGACCCAAGAAGAAGCTGAACAATTCCCTGTATGTTATTACCTTCAAGATGACATACTTTTGAGAAAATGGCGACCTCCAGACGCAAATGCTGATAAAGAATGGAGGATAGTTCATCAAATAGTAGTTCCTACCCCATTCCGGAACGAAGTCCTGAACTTAGCCCATGACTCACCACTTTCAGGGCATTTGGGAGTAAAGAAGACATATCACAAAATCACGTCGCACTTCTTTTGGCCCAAAATCAAGAAAGATGTGGTTGAATACTGCAGATCATGTCATACTTGTCAGGTTGTAGGGAAACCAAATCAGAAGATACCAGCAGCTCCTCTTCAACCCATTCCAGCATTCGAAGAACCTTTCAGTCGCGTTATTATAGACTGCGTTGGACCTCTGCCAAAGACAAAATCAGGTCACCAATACTTGCTGACAATCATGTGTGCGTCAACAAGGTTCCCAGAAGCTATTCCTCTTCGCAATATCAAGACTCCGAACATCGTCAAAGCCTTGACGAAGTTTTTTACATTGTTTGGTCTTCCGAAGTCTGTACAGTCTGACCAAGGAACCAACTTCAAGGCTGGAATATTCAAACAAGTGATGAACCAGTTGGGCATAGAACACTGCTTGTCGAGTGCATATCATCCTGAGTCACAGGGAGCACTTGAGCGATTCCATCAGACGTTGAAGAACATGATGAGAACCTACTGCCTAGAACAAGAGAAAGACTGGGATGAAGGCATCAACATGCTACTGTTCGCCGCAAGAGAAGCAGTTCAAGAATCACTTGGATTCAGCCCCTTCGAACTGGTGTTTGGCCACACGGTTCGCGGTCCCCTTAAACTTTTAAAAGACACGTGGATGTCATCGGCATCCACGGAAGGACTTCTTGACTATGTCCAAAAATTTAAAACTAAACTTTTTAATGCCGTTAATTTGGCTAAAACACATTTAAAAGATTCACAATCTAAAATGAAAGTTTGGTATGACAAAAAGTCAAAATTCAGACAGTTTGCTTCAGGGGACAAAGTGCTTGTGCTTTTGCCGATACCAGGGCAAGCACTACAAGCTAGATATTTTGGTCCTTATGTAGTTGAGGCCAAACTTAATGATTTAAATTACATTGTGTTAACACCAGATCGTAAAAGAAAGAAACAGTTATGTCACATTAACATGTTAAAAGAATATTTTGATAGAAAATGTGATGATCATTGTCCATCCTCAGAAACAAATGAAGGGCTCAAGGGAAAAACCAGTGATGTCAGGTTTTGAGAGTTTTGAGAAAATTGAATTTAAAGTTTGAAAATTCGTAATAAAAGAATGAAAATATCAAGATGGTTTACATATTTATTTATTGACTACGCTGCTTTTTCAGTTGGACCTATGTATCATATTATTCTATTAAATTGAATGTAGCCACAAGGGAGATAACATACACATTTTGAAAAACTGACATCACCGGTTTTTCCCTTGAACCCTTCAAATGTTAACACAATTTCAACTGTAGCTTCAGTAGTTAAAGAAAATGCTACTGAAACCTTTGATAGTGTCCCAGAAAGAGTTGGTAATTACAAACTTAAAAATTCAGAAGTATTAGCCAACTTAGATAAGAAACTAGGACATTTGTCATTGTCAGAGAAGAATGTTGTAATGTCTGTTATTGCAGATTTTGTTTTACTCTTCCCTGATGTGCCTAATAAAACCAACATTGCTGTACATGATGTTGACATTGGCAATGCAGTTCCGGTCAAGCAACACCCCTATAGGGTCAATCCGGAAAAACTTGAAATAATCCGGTCTGAAATAAAATACATGCTTGAAAATGATATAATTGAACCAAGCTCTAGTAACTGGAGTTCACCATGTATTTTAGTCCCAAAGCCTGACAAAAGTTACAGGTTTTGTACTGACTTCAGGAAAGTGAATGCATTCACAAAGACTGATTCCTTTCCGATTCCAAGGATAGACGATCTTATAGATCGAATAGGTGATGCCAAATATGTAACCAAGATAGACTTACTATCAGGTTATTGGCAGGTTCCTCTATCTGACAGAGCAAAAGAAATCTCTGCTTTTTGTACTCCAGATGGTTTATATCAATATAAAGTAATGCCGTTTGGAATGAAAAATGCCCCAGCTACATTCCAACGTCTTGTAAATAACATTATTGCTGACCAGGAAAATTGCAGCGCCTATATTGATGATGTAATTATTTACAGTCAAGATTTTTCAACTCATGTAA
The DNA here is from genome assembly GCA_964033795.1 of Lymnaea stagnalis. Classification (NCBI taxonomy): domain Eukaryota; kingdom Metazoa; phylum Mollusca; class Gastropoda; family Lymnaeidae; genus Lymnaea; species Lymnaea stagnalis. The sequence goes on along the minus strand of CAXITT010000687.1, from coordinate 11,033 downwards.
ACCAATTAAGATCTCTGTTTAAAAAATTTTTGCAGGCAAATGTAACTGTAAATTTAAATAAATGTGAATTTTGTCATGCAACTGTGGAATATTTAGGTCACATAGTGGGTCAAGGTCATGTAAAGCCTGTTCAAGCTAAGATAAATGCTATTGTATCACTTCCACCACCCACTACTAGAAAACAGTTAATGAGATTTTTGGGAATGGCAGGTTATTATAGAAAATTTTGCAAAAATTTCTCAGTTATTGCTTCTCCTTTAAGTAATATGTTAAAGAAAAATGCAAAATTTCATTGGTCAGATGCTTGTCAGGAAGCATTCGAAAACATTAAAAATATACTTGCTAATGCTCCTGTTCTCATTGCACCAGACTTTAACAAACAGTTTAAATTAGCTGTAGATGCCAGTGATGTTGGCATTGGTGCAGTTCTTTTTCAAGAAGATGACCACAATGTAGATCATCCTGTCTCTTATTTCTCAAAGAAATTTAACTCACATCAGAAAAACTATTCCACAGTAGAAAAAGAATGTTTAGGTTTAATTCTTGCTCTCCAACAATTTGATTTTTATGTCAGTTGTTCTTTACATTCAGTACTTGTTTTTACTGATCACAATCCTTTAACATTTTTGAATAAGATGGTCTCCAAAAATCAAAGATTGTTAAGATGAAGCCTATTTTTACAAGAATATAATTTGGACATCAAACATATTAAAGGCAAAGACAATGTCATTGCAGATACTTTGTCCAGAAATTAATTTTCACTTATGTTATTGTTTATAAGCTATTAAGAAGTTTTTGTCTAATATTTTGAGAGTAAGTAATGTACTTTCTTCAATTTTAATGGAAAAAGAATTCCATTTTTGAACAATGAATTGTTTTTTCTTTTAAGAGGGGAGGTGTTACAGAGAGCTTGTTTACATAATATTTCTCGTGCGTGCCCTCTGATTGACCCCGCCTGAGTCGCTGTGTTCACAAAATGGTGTGGCTTAGGTCTTTGAAGTATCTTGTTTACAATCGGCTTCCAATTACGCATTGGGTAGAATGTCATCGGGTAATTTCTGGAATGTACTCCTTAACCCGAGATATGTAAACAACACGTCATAAGCCCTTCTGGAAGCGTCTTACTCTACATGTATATAAAGGATTGACAGATACGGAGGGAGGGAGAGGGAGATTTTCAGATAGATTTTCTTAACATTACGAGGCGTGTTTTATTCTTTGTGTATTTGTGTGCTCATACTTATATGTGTTTATTTCGCATTATTTATTGGCATCATTATTTCTAATTGTATTAACTGTGTACCGGTACGAGATCTACCATACTGTAAGTTGAAGATTGTAATTTTATTTTATTTTATTTTGTAATTATCTTAAGACATAATAAATCTTAATTAATTGTAACTAGAAACTGTTTTGGGTCGTATCTTTAATATTGTTGATTCTATGGTATCGTCCTTTGTTAGGCACTGTTTACAACGAGCCAATTAAAATTAAAATAGGAGATTAATTTCTCCCAATACAAGTCAGTGCATAACAAATATTTTTAAATTTAAGTATTTAAATGCATACTTAAATATTAATAATATCAGTATATTGTGAGGTAAATTTAATGTAATAACAGTATCAATATATTTTAATATATATTTTTTATCTTTTCATAATTAACAGAAAACTAAAGTAAGGAACTTGAACAATGATACATTTATTAAATATGTTTTAAATAATAGTAGGCTTCTTGAAATAGTCATATTAAATGGCCAATTTTTCTAAAAAGAATTATTTTTAAATATTTTAATAATTATAAAAATATTTTCAATTTGATAAAATAACATTGTAATATTCATGATTACTTAATTGTACTACTTATAGCTTTCAGGTGGACACTATCTTTTTCTATTGAAATTTTATTTCAGTAGTTTTGTTAACATACCGCAGTAGTTTAAAATTTAAGTACCGGTTGGTATATTTAAATCTAAAAATATGTTGGCAGAAGCACTTTTTATCAAATGTTTTTGTAAGAGTTAAGGTAAATTATTTTACAATAATAAATCTATTTCTGCAAACAAAAATTATTGGCAATATCTTTATTATTATAATTTTAATAGTTATGTCATTTAATTTTTAAGTACAAATGCTGTATAATTAAGGGGTAGATTTCAAGAAGCATTTTATTACACTGTAATTTACAGAGACCCTACTTGTGTACAGTGAAATGTTAGAAGAAAATACAAAAATAATTCACAATTCAATTGTTTTTGTTGTTTTTTTGCGTACCGTATCTAAATAGTTCATAGGCCTACAAACAAAATATTCTATAAAGGTAGACTGTACTCGTATTTTACACCACTGTAGTGGGTAGATTAATAATATAATTCAATTAAAGTTTTTATAATGAATTAGGCCTACATAGTTTATATTATTTGGGTTGGGGGTCGGTGTTCCCTTTAAGCTGCGCGGCCGTGCAGCTATGTCACAGATGTCGCGCAGCAGTTTTGAGTACCGGTATTCGCGCAGCAAATTTCCATGTAAGTGTGTGTGAGTATGTGGGCTGTAAAAGTTTGCACACAAAAAATTGATGCTGTAAAACTATGCACAGAACTGTATGATTTTGCACACAAACCAGCAAACCTTAAAGGGAACATTGTTGGGGGTGGGGGGAGGGGGCTAAAAATCATAACTTTTATATTTACTCTAACTCTATATCAATGTGATAAAAGATAATCTTGATGTCATTTAAAACATTACATGTAAGCTAGGTCTTTAATAGATTATGTATTTTGTGAATTTAAGCCATGTGTTTTATTAGTATATAGTTTAGTACTTAATGAAGAATTAATTATTTACTGTAGACTGTACTGTATATTAACTGGATTAGTCTACCAACCTAATTATTAATAATATCAATTATATTATATACTAGCCAATATACCCGGCGTTGCAAGGGATTGCATTAGGATCTCGATCCCATTCGGACTCCAATCCAATTCTGACGCCGATCCCAGCACAATCCCGTTTCCAGGTTTGATCCCTATCCCGGTGGGACCACAGATCCCGGTGGGATCCTGTCTGTATCTCGATTCTGGTGGATCCCAATCTTGGTGGATCCCGATGGGCTACTGATCCCATTAGGATGCCATTCTCTATGGGACCCCGTTTCACCTAGGGACCCTCTTCTCCACTTTTATCCCATTTCCCGATAGGATCCCGATCCCGGTTTGATCCCGTTACTCGATGGGATCGCGTTACCATTGGGTTCCAGTATACTAATGGATCTCGCTTCCCATAGGATCTTATTCCTCTATGGGATCTTGCTCAGTGCGATTTTGTTCGAATAAGCTTTTAGATTATGTTATATAACCCCTTAGAACAAAATAGAACCTTCTGGAAGATTCTAGATTTAATTTAAAATGCTCCATAAACCTGTAAAAAATACTTTTCTAAGTAATTATTTTTCAATTACTAAATATTTTACAACTACTTTGTACTACTATAACTATAGTACATTTAAATTAAAATAGGGGCCCATTTAATAAAGTACCTTTTTAGTTATGTCTGAGATGGGGGGGGGGGGCTATAAAAATCAGTCAGATAAATTATAGAATTAAAATTGAAAATTTGTCCTATTAAAATTTATTTAAAAATGCCATAGATATAACTTATTAAAATTATCGAATTTTCTGAAAATTCTAGCTTGGATATTATTAGTTTTAAATCCACAGATATTTCAATAATACGGACTAAGACGCGTAATGAACAAAGCTAGGCTTAATCCATAAATTCACATAGAACCTACACCGTTGTCTAAGTCTATTGGTATTCATATAGCTTATATAAGGAAAAATGAACTGGTGCCCCCCGAGAAATGGATATTATGAGTTCAGTACCCTTCGGTATTTGACTATGGATGATGTGTAAAGTGTAATAAGTTTGGTCAAGAGCCATCCATTCATGTAGGAGTATTAAGCCTATTGATATTTATATAGCTTATATAAGGAAAAATGGGCAATCCTCCGAAGTCCGGTCCCAAATTATTTCCAATGATTACTCCTTACTTAAAAGTCCTGGGCATCATTCTGTTTTTGAAATTCATGTTTGCGGCAGTGGACGATGTTGGATGGAGGTTGCCGGCCGTCGAGATGCACAAACACTCGATGCATTGTCACTCATCATGTGTTACCAGGGACAGCTATCGTCACGGACGATGGGCGAGGATATAAAAATTTCGGTCAGCTCAACAACGGGATTTATGCTCACGCTATCATTGTGCACGCGCGTGAATTTGTTGATCCAGTAGACCAGGACATTCACACATAAACCAATGAAGGACTTTGGATGCAAGCGAAACGTAAACTCTGCTATCAGAGTGGTACTAGTAATAGTCGCGGTCTGTTTGCCAGCTACTTGGAGCCTTCAGTGGCGCAACAGTCACAAGCAGAACGTTTTCGGCTGCTATTTGGAAATGTTATGTGCCAATTACAAATACAACATTTCGTATTTACTGACTGGTTTGTAAACTGACAGTTATTTGCAAAAGCTATGACTGACATTTCTGTTGTTTTCTAACAATACTATTCTCAATAGACAGTGTGCATTGCAATTTTTTTCATACAAAATAATTTGGGACCGGACTTCGGAGGATTGCCGAAAAATGAAATGGGGCCCCAGAAGAATGGATATTATGAGTTCAGTACCCTTCGGTATTTGAATATGGATCTTCAAGTATATGTGTACTATATTTTGTCAAGATCCTTCAACTCACGTAGGAGTATTTGTTTCTAATTATTTTATATAGCTCAAAAAGAAAAAAAAAAAATTTGGGGCCCCCCGGCCCCCAACCGAATGTTATAAAAAGTTCATGTCATAACCTCTTAAGAGTTCCTTCCGGATAATGATGAATATATCAATATGTGCCAAGTTTGGTCAAGATCCATCAATCCATGTAAAAACGTATGTGGAACAAATTCACACAGCCAGCCACAAACAAACAAACTTTCACTTTTATATATATATATATATTATATATATATATATATATA